>BSBK01004004.1:0-272500 GCA_027943335.1 Chamaecyparis obtusa
GAGTTAATTACCCAGTTTGGAGTGAAACTTACATTCTTAGAGCATTAATGATTATTTGAGAATCTCCTTCAATTTTAATATTGTTTAGACCCATTGTCCTACACATTATAAGGCCTTCAAAAAGCGATTCTAGCTCAGTTGTTTTTATTTGTGGCAATCCCAATTAGTTTGGCAATCTCACCAAAAATTTGCTTATCCCAATTATGAATTATGCATCCAATGCTGACCATACCAGGATTGCCATGGGAGGCTCCATCAAAGTTTAATCTGTACCAATTTGATTGTGGTGGAGACCATTGGCAATTTTGCCAGGAAAATAATATTTTCTTTCCCCCTTTACTAAAATGAGGAGTTATGTTAAGATTATACCAACTTTTGCTAATCTCATTGTCCCATTGGGAAAAGATATTTTTTGAGGCAATAATCTGTCTAAGTCTATTATTTGTGACCTCTACTATGCTACCTTCAATCTTATTGAGGATATTTACATGATTTAACTTCTTGTCTTGGAAATTCATCAGTTATGTTCCTTCCACAATTCCCAAATCAGGATTAAAGGGGCAATTTTGCAGAGGGGAAAAAGTATTATTTTTGAATGGTAATGGCCAACTCTTGAAAAGTTCAAATAAGTTATATGGAAGAGGAAATTGAAATTGTAGCTTACGAATTAGCCATAACCAACCTTTTTGGGCATAAGGGCAATTAATAAGGATATGATCAACATTCTCCTCATGGGATTCACAAAGGACACATCGAGAAGGACCTTCAAAACCAAACTTTTTAAACCAATCCGCTGTAAGAATACTTTTTTGGAGAGCAGCCTAGGAAAACAACCTGGCTTTAGGAAGACATAGCTTGTCCTAGTATAGGTGGAGTGGTAAGTCCAATGTTTCCTAGTTTTGTTTGTCCACCAGTGATTGATAACCCTCTTTAACCCTATAGGACCCTGTTTTGGATCCAAGACAAACGAGGACATCCTCTGCATTCTTAGGATTTATTATTGTAGATGATAATATGGAGGTGATTTCTGATATTTCTCTATCAAAGAGTGGGGTATTATTTTAATGATTTCCATTGCCACTTTAAGCTATGGTCTCCTTCTAGGAATTCAATATAATTATTTAGTGTTTCCCCCATAAGTTTATAAGTATGTTCTTTATATTAGGGGATATAACGTTAGATATAAGAGAATAGCCACCCCATGAGTCATCCCCAAAAAGGGCTTTATTACCCAATCCAATATCCTATGAAAGTTTTTTAGATTTAATATCTCTGCATTCTAACATAAAATTCCATACCCTTGAACCCTTGTGGGGGTTCCTAGTCTTGAATATATTAAGCCTATCATTTGGGTCTAGATATTTGTAGAATAAGATTCTAGCTCATTTACAACTTGAATTTTGGTACATCTTCCATATTAAATTTTCTATTCTATTTTTAGGTTTTCATTTATTTAAATTATTTCATTAGCCTTAGTTCATTTTTTGGGTTATTTCTTTCTTTTCTTTGCCCCCCCCCCCTTTTTTTTTGTCATTTTCCCACTTCTTTCCTTGTGTTTGTCCCCTTATTATGTATAGTCCCCCCCTCTCTCAAATTTTGTTTCTTGGCCTCCTTTTTTTCTATTCATTTTAAAGTTTTTATTTATTTAAATTATTTAATTATCCTTAGTTCTTTGTTTGTGTTATTTCTTTGCTTTCTTAAATTTTTTTGTCATTCCTTGTACTTGTCTCGTTGTTTTGGTTTTATTCTTACCCTTTACATACATACATACATACATACATACATATGTGTGTGTATGTATATATGTATATGTATGTATGCATCTCTCTATCTATAGATGCACATACTTATTTTTGTCATTCCTTGTGTTTGTCTCCTTGTTTTGATTTTATTCTCGCCGCTTACTTATCTACATACATACATATGTATGTAAGCATGTACACACACACATATCATGTTTTTATCCCCTTTAGTTATTTTTTGTCTTTGTTAGTTCTTTTCTTTTTAATTATTTATGGAACTTAGGTATTATTTGCTTCTAAATACCTTTTACTCTCGTTTTTTTGTATTTTTCATTTTGTTTCCCTCTCATTTTCTCCCCAAGCTTTAATATCTTCTTGTTTCTATTTAAACTTATTTGTTTGCTTGCAAGTATCATATCTTTTTTTGCTCTCTTTCTATTAGTTCATCCTAATAATAAATCATGTAATATGATTCCTAACATTGATGATAAAAAACTTACAATTTAAATAGAAAATATATTAATCTAATATTATGAATTGTAAAAATTATACGCTATTAAAGTAAGATCCTCCATTAAAAACACCCCAACCCAAATACCTCCTCCACAAGGCGAAGACAAATTAAAGGATTTAGTTTTCCCGAGCACAATCATTAGTGGAGAAAAGTTGTACCAATTTCTATAGTTATGTGGTATGCCTCCCATTGCGTTGACACATTTCCGCGGGCGACCCGCCATTTCTATAGTTAATCGTGGAAAGTTCAAATCAAACTATATTTTATTTGACGGAGAAAAATGTGGGAGGTATTTTAATTTTTGACGGTCAAGTGCGGCAGTCAAATTTATGCACTAGGTAGCAGTTTGGGCCCTTGAGCCGTCCAAATGGGGTGGTTTGAAAGAGTAAAAGCTTATGGTTTCAGGCGCCGTCAAGCCAATGCATAGCTTACGCTGAGAAGCGGCCAAAAGTTCCTCAAAAAGTGCAAAATTTGCGCGTTTTTTAAACTACTCTCGAGTTTCAATTGGGGCTCAAATATTGAAAAAAGGGTTTATACTGGTAGATCGGGCATCTCAAAGCACCAGTTCCAGATCCCTCGATTTTCACGAATTTTAATTCAAAATTACTCGGTAAGTTTCATCACGCCTTTCATCAACTCTTCTCTAGTTTTGTTTTGTACAACAATTGTTGTTATAATTGCACAAATTGTGATGAAAACATGTCTGGACTCGTTTTCCGCATCATTTCCTCTGTTTTAAATACGTCACTACGGAAAATAGTTTGCCGATTTTTGTTGTTGCATATGATTTACTCAAATTTGCAGACAGGCGTTAATTGAATTCAAATGCAGCATAAGTTTTTGATTTTTGTGTGGATCGGGGTCAGGTTGTCAGTGTGCTAGGAGTGGCTGAATTTAGTGCTATATCTATTGTTGTCAAGTTTGGCTGTTTTTGACGGATTTTTTATCTTGAATAATTTGTGTCGGTGGACTGACGTCTTTCTGGAGATCCATTGATTTGTGGGGGTTTTCTAGGTTTCATTTTAGCCGGGAGTTTTTGTGATTTATACTTCAACGACTCCCCCCCTTTACGCTGTGCTGTCGTAGTTGAAGACCTTAGGGCTTGGAAGATGCTTATACATTTAATGAAACCGTGATATTTATGGTTTTTAATTGTTGTTAGGATTAACAGAGAGTAAATACGACCCTTAAGACTGTACATATGTTGAAATTGAAGCTTGTCACAAGGTTTCTTTTCTGTCATAGGGGAGGATAGATTTGGTAAATTAGGTTTAGCAGTATTTAGAATTTAAACAAAACTTATTGAGTGATTTGCCACTGACAAGAGTTGACACAAGATTCAATTTGCTTAAAGATGTTGTAGGCTTTCGTGTGCATCTTACTTATAGATACACATTCACTGATGTTCACTATTGTTGAAGCACGTGTAAGTTCAATGCAGTACAAATAAATATTTGTGAGTTGTGTATTTTTTGAATTGTGCTTCTCTTTTTTCTGGATCTAACTCCTTCTGTTTTGTCGCAGTGGAGTCACTCCAACAGTAGAAATTGTGGTTTGAATAAGAGATTCAGTTTATATAGTGGGGTTTTTGCTCTGGTTACATAGAAGTCAGCAGAGGCATTGTAAATTATGTAGACATTGATATTCTTCTTGTGAATTACAGTGCATGAGTCTTGGTTCTAATTCCATTGCGTGGTGGAGTGGATATATTTTTGAAGTTTTATATAGTTATTGGACCACGAGGAAGGAGTAGTTTTTATACAATAACATTCATCAGTTATTCAATCATAAGTCTGAAACAAGATATATATAAAAGTAGCTTTACTTGAGTAGAGCTGGAAGATTCTGAACACCTTGTTGCTCTTGATTTGGAATGGATGAGGACACTTCTTGTAGGGTTTCTACCATTTGTAACGGTGGTTTAATCTCATGATGAAGCATCTCATTTCTCATATATTCCTTCCCTTCTAACAATGCCGGCATCTAGGCTCTTAACTTTTGACAATTCAAGGCAACGGGATGAAGAAAGTGCACGGATTACATCCCCAAGAGATGAAAAATTACATGAAGGAAAGCCTGAAGGGAAGTTTCCTTTGACACGCTGGGAGTTTGTAGCTGCACTCAGTATCTTTACATTATTTTCAATTGGCCTTTTGAGCATATATTTGACAATGCCTTCAACGGATTATGAATTCCTTAAGATTCCCCACAGTATTGCAGATCTTCGATTACTCAAGTAAGTCTAACATGCTGCTTTCCTCATCTTGATTATGAAAATTGTATTTTGTTTCTAGAAATAGATTCAAAAGTCATTCAAAATGCATTGTTCTCATTGATTTTTATTTATGTTTCCAGTGGCAACTTTAGCAAATATTTCTCCAATGTTCTTCATTTTTTTCCATTTCTTAATCCTTGCTTTCTTATAACGTCTTTTTTTAAATTCTTAATCCCAGGATGTTAATGCCTTTGAAAAAACTAGATCTGGTAAGGTTAACTGTATGAATGGGGAAAATTTCTTTTAGACAGTGCCTTTGACAACACTCAATATATATGCAAGCTTCAGTTAATGGCAATGGTTCCTCAGAGGGTTACCCGGCAATTACTTTAGAGTGTTTTTTGTGTATGTTAATGAGGGAAAAAATATTTTTCTTTCATTCCTCAAGGTTTCAGGTCTTACTTTGTTTAGTTCTCTTGGATCTGGACTGCATTAAACAGAGAGACATGATATTTGTTTTTCTTAAATCATTATAACTATGTAAGGTTATCTCTTGTTTGTATTGTTACAGTCTCTCTCTGAAAATCTGATCACAATGCCTAGAAATATGTACTTTAGTCTTCTAACTAGAACTAGAGTGTTTTCTTATATTCAGCGACAACTGTCAAATGTTACTAAAGCAAGTGTCTGCCTTCATTTTTGAGTCTTGTATGATACCATATAATGGGTTTACCCTCATGAAGTTCTAGGAAAACTCAAAATGCTTGGATTGAAATGCCATCCTTGTAAGCATACATCTTTTAGCTTAAGATTGAACAGGTTGATCTTTACAAACCTTTTGAACAGAGAAATCTCTTGTTTAATTGGGATTTTGGTTGGGATAGTGCTACTCTTTAGTTAGGCAGTAGACCCTTGTGGAAACATGCCATGATTTCCTTGCAAGCTGTTGAAGTATGTAGCTTCAGAAGAAATTTTTGTATTATCTTCACTTGGTGTTTATACCTGTTTGTGAATGCCGAGTTGGTTATTCTTTAGCATTCTTGAAATTATGTGTTAATCACAAGTTGAGACTCTTCGGTTTTATTTATCCTATGTGGCCAAGGATGTATCATTTGCAGTAGCAAGAAAAGTCACCACGTAAGGGTGATGTGGCATTGTGTGGTCTCTGAAGAGTCACCGTGTTTGCTCACGAAGAGGCTTCTCTTCTGTCCGAACAGTCAAATGTTACATTATGGATTCATTCCTTTGGCTATTCCTCCACTCGTTCTTTTTGGACATGTGCGTGTTCATGGGTAGTGCTCTCATATATATATTATGTCGACTGTATGCTATGTTGCGGCAGTTGTGGGAAAATTCTGAGTTCAATCATTTTGTGTTTTCTCCAGTATTTGATAGTCCGTGTAAAGTGGGTTCAAGTTTTATATCTTCAGCATACATCTACTTCTGTACACGCTTTGTTGTGGGGCTACGACTTTTATTCTGGGCATTTCATTGTTTGCAGAGATTACATTGTGATTAGTATTCACTTTCAGCTGTATATTTCTAAGTATTAAGTGTGCAAAGAAGTTTTGAAAGCTTTATCATTGTGAGGGTTGATTATCATTCTGATTAGAATCTCAGAATGTTGAAGTATTGTATTCAATTTATTCCATCTTAATAAAGGAGAACATTTTTGTGGTGTGGCT
This sequence comes from Chamaecyparis obtusa, assembly GCA_027943335.1. Lineage (NCBI taxonomy): Eukaryota > Viridiplantae > Streptophyta > Pinopsida > Cupressales > Cupressaceae > Chamaecyparis > Chamaecyparis obtusa. The sequence goes on from BSBK01004004.1 coordinate 6,157, forward strand.
AGGTTTTTCCCTCGAGTAGGAGGGTTTTCCCAGGGTAAATATTTATGTCAATCTGTATTTGTGTTCTTAGATATCTGATGCTATTCTGGTTTGAAAACTCAACATGGTATCAGAGTGGGTCTAAGGAAACAATTTGAACTAGAATAGGACATTTGGATTCTAGAAGGATGATGATGTCTAATGGATACACTGTTTGATGATTCACTGCGAGTGTTTCAATGTCAGCTATTGAGGCTTCTCATGCAATCTTCTATGTTGGGGTTCAAATTTGTTTTCTCTGCTTGCACTATAATTGTGTGATGGTGAAAGATCTATTGGCGTATTGTGAGGAAGATTAAACTATCAAGAGATAAGTATTTTATGATTGTATTTTTGATAACAAGTTCATGAATTTAATATATTTAATTCATGCAATAATGAGAGTAGTGAATCATGTATGCTTCTAGCATTAGTCTGTTTGATTCTATTACTAATCTCTCTAAAATGCTTCTAGGATGGATCGAGGAACATAGGATGATGAGAGATTGCAGCCTGAGCTGAGTTGGTGGCTCTTGAAGAAGAAGTACCTATTTAGATTATATTGTGATCAGTTTATTCTAAGAGGAGGATATGAGATTCAAAGGAAGCTTGTGTGGCAGAGGAAGAGTGCCAATGCCTTTTGCAGAGGATCAACAAGCTTGTGTAGCAGTGTGATTGCTAAAGCTCCTTGTTGAATAGATATTAGAGTCAATTTCTTGGTATTGTGATTATCAAAGCTTGAGTATGCTATTCCTGTTGAGAGGGAGTCTTGACTGAGAGGGAGTCTCAGTATTTAGATCTATTCTGTTATGATAATCAATGCAGTATGCTGCCTCGGGTGAGAGGGAGTCTCCATTTAGAGGGAGTTTGTTTATTCATCACAAAACCTTGGACAAGGAGGGTCAGAAGGTTGATATCAAATTTAGGAGTCTGATTTGAGAAGCCAGAAGGTTGATATCTGTCTCAGAGAGAGCCTTATCATTATGAAGACTTGTTAATGAGTTGTTCTTCGTGAGGGAGAAGTTCGAGGTGCAATCCCTTGATAATGAGTTCTTCTTTGTGAGAGAAGTTCGAGGTGCAATCCCTTGATAATGAGTTCTTCTCTGTGAGAGAAGTTCGAGGTGCAATCCCTTGTACCAACCTCTACGAGTAGGCATGGTGGAACCACCCTTTGCGAGTAGGCAAGGTGGTAATGCATTCTTCTCTGGGAGAAGTTTGAGGTGAAAGCCGTTGTTCCACCCTTTGGGAGTAGCCATGGTGGAAGTCATATGTGTGAATCCATGACTTCACTTTCTGTTTCTTTATTTCACCCTCTAGGAGTAGCTACGGTGAATATTGTTATGCTGAGATAACAATGTTTTATTGAGAAAATCTGTGATAAGATTTTTGTTGACATTTTTTTGTTGCAGCTTTTATGTTGTCATGATGAGAGTTGCCATGACATATGAATAATTCCTTCTTTGCTAAGAGGGAGTGTTGAAGTATGTAGCTTCAGAAGGAATTTTGTATTATCTTCACTTGCTATTTATACCTGTTCGTGAATGCTGAGTTGGTTATTCTTTAACATTCTTGAAATTATGTGTTAATCACAAGTTGAGACTTCGGTTTTATTTATCCTACATGGCCAACAATGTATCATTTGCAGTAGCAAGAAAAGTCACCGCATAAGAGTGATGTGGCGTTGTGTGGTCTCTGAAGAGTCGCCGTGTTTGCTCACATTGAGGCTGCTCTTCCATTTGAACAGTCAGACGTTACATTATGGATTCATTCCTTTGGCTATTCCTCCACTTGTTCTTTATGGACATGTGCATGTTCATGGGCAGTGTTCTCATATATATATTATGTTGACTGTATGCTATGTTGCGGCTGTTGTGGGAAAATTCTGAGTTCAATCATTTTGTGTTTTCTTCAGTATTTGATAGTCCGTGTAAAGTGGATTCAAGTTTTATATCTACATCTACTTCTGTACATGCTTTGTCATGGGGTTACGACTTTTATTCTGGGCATTTCATTGTTTGCAGAGATTACATTATGATTAGTATTCACTTTCAGTTGTATATTTTTGAGTATTTAGTGTGCGAGGAAGTTTTGAAAACTTTATCATTGTGAGGGTTGATTATCATTCTGATTAGAATCTCAGAATGTTGAAGTATTGTATTCAATTTATTCCATGTTAATAAAGGAGAACATTTTTGTGGTGTGGCTGGGTTTTTCCCTCGAGTAGGATGGTTTTCCCAGGGTAAATATTTGTGTCAATCTGTATTTGTGTTCTTAGATATTTGATGCTATTCTGGTTCGAAACTTAACACAAGCCAGTGCTAATTTTGCAAGTGAATGTGGTATCTTATTAGGTATAAAGTGAAAATTCAAAATACAGGTACGACCATCTTTGAATAGGGTTCTGAAAGCTTTGATAGAATTGAAAGACTATATTAAGATTTGCATTTATCAAGTATAACACGGTTATGCTTTTTCAGAAGAGAAAGTACTTTGATTTGATTAATTGCCATCCAGTTGACAGTGGCAGTGTGTGCTTTGGCATCATATATTAGTGCTGAATTGCATTTAAGTTATGATAACCAAGGTATGTGTGCTTATGAATTTGCAATGCCATGTTGTTTCATATTAGTTTGCAATGCCATCATTAGAGTTAGCAGAGTTTACCTTTATTTCATTATTGTAATAAAAAACTCAACAAGTAAGCACTAGATTGAGAGTTAGAAACTTGGAACAAAATGAATGGACAATACAATTAAGTTGTCAATTCCAGTTAACGGACGTATAGCATAAACTGACATCTAGTGTTGAACTTGGGAACTAGGGGCCAGAATTGTACCTTGCAACACATGGCGAACTGTGTAATGTCCTCTTCCCAATTTGCCCTAGAACTTACCCTAAAATCACAATTGCAACAAATTGGGGTTAGGGTTACATGAATAAATCTTTCCTAAATAATATGATCCTAGATTTTGGATCTTGCAACCACAACATGAAAGACATATATATATATTATAATGTCCCCTTTCTGAAATAAGATTTAATAATAGATTAAAATTAATAAAATAAATAAATATAATTACAAGTTAATTAAATTTAATGAAAGGTGAGAGGCATGTAATGAAGAGTTGTGACTCCCTCAACATAAGATATAAAATGGAGAAGAGTTCATTTGAAAGGGGACAAGGATGGAGCAAGGAAAATTGGAAAATAAAATATGGAATAATCAAGTTGGAATTGGAGAAGAATTTAGAAATAGACCTGAATTAGAAATAGACCTGAATTAGAAATAAAGAACAGCAATTAAAATTAGTTAAGGAGTGATTAAGAAAGTGGAAGAGACACGACTCTTGGGAAGATATATTAAGAAGTTGTAGAGTCCATTTGAGGGGAACAAGAGTTGATGTCAGACTTATATTTGCAAATCTGTAAATGAGAAGATAAAAGGGAAGATCATCAAAGAAAGGTTGAAGACATAACTGTAAGATGAGTTTATAGTAGAATTGTAAGAAGAATATATGCGGATATAAAAGAGGAATATATGCAGATATAAAAGAATATGGTGATGCAAATTGAGAACACAAGTATATGCAGAGTCAAAGGAGAAGTATTAAGAAAAGACATAGTTTGGAGACATGAAACAAGAAAGATTTAACGGTTGAAGCAAGGAATAAAAAAAGGAGCATGTGAATCAAGGAAGGATTAATAAAGGACTGGGAAGTAATAAGGAAGGGACTATTTCAAAATTGCAAAAATTATGTAGGGTTGTATGCTTCCAAAGGGTGCTACTTGTGAAAGGTTGTGACTCTTTCAGAGGACAGAAATTACGAAGAGATGTGACCTCTCCCTACATTTGGAAGATATAAAGGGAAGAAGGTTCATTTGAGGAGACTGAAGGGACGTCAATTGGGAAATAAGTCTGTTACTCTCAAAGGGCAGCAAGGAGGGTGGTGACTCAAGTCTTATGAAAGGTGGTGACCCTTTCACCAATGAATTATAAAAGAAATCAATCCAATCATTCAAGGATCACATATGAATCATCACTCTTGAAACCACAAAATCAATCAGCGATCAGTCTAAATACAGACTGCAAACTCAGTAGATATAAATAAATAACCATCAGCAGTTTATATGCTTATTTGGGGATTACCTTACATCAATCTAAAATATATATAGCACAACATTCAAGAGGTGGAAAGGATAATACAACAGCATATGTATCCATATCAATCTGAGTACATACAGCAGTGATTAACAGGAGTGCATATTGAGAAAGGACATCGATCAAGAAGCCCACAATCTAAAAGAGACATTGACCTAATACCGCAGTGAGTAAAGAGATCTTACAGCAGTACGAAGCCCATACAGAGCTGTCATAAATTCATTTATATCTTTATTGTGTTCACATTTTTACTATTAGGTAAACATTTATTGAATAATGATAAAGCCTATGTTGACTGTCATATGTTATTGCTGATAATTGTATTGTTTATGATGACAATGATGTTAAGTGTTTGATTGCTTAAAACCCACCTTGCAAGGGAAAGGGCTTGAGGTGTAAGATCAGGGTTGTGGACCGTTGTGGCCTAGGACAAGAAGGCACTCACTAAGTCAAGTCATCCCTTACAACCTCCGCCTAATTCCACAAGGTAGCAACTGTTTGTAGGGATACACAAAATGATTGGGCAAAGCAGATACAAGCCGCCAAGCAAGGGGGTTGTGGTATACATCTCTTAAGCTTGGTTTAGAAATATGGCTTCAGGCAGACCCATTATGTCTCTATCCCAATGCGTTTTCTAATATAGTTTGACTAAATGATTAGATATATGGATGCACATGTTTGCATATGTTTTTGTTCATGTTGTTTTGCAAGATTGAAATCCAAGATTGCAATATTGAGGAAAGCTTTATTTGGTGAGTCAAAACCCTAAGGTTGATTTATTGCAATTGTGATTTTAGGACAAATGCTAGGGCAAACTAGGAAGGGGACATCATAGAGACACACACTCACACACTCACATTGTTAATCATTAGGGTTAGTCAAGCCACATTATATTCATAGAGCATAAACACACTAGGGAAAGAGATATAATTTGTCCGTCCGAAGCCATTTCTACACCAAGCCTAAGAGTGGATGTCTACCATGGCCCTTTTGCTTGGCAACTTCAGGTAGTGTGAGCAAGAACTCAATGCTTGTCAAGGACTTATAGGAAAGTCATGTGACTATCTTGGTCCTGCAAGGAAACAATTGCAAACCTATCAGGAATTTTCTAGTAAGTTTCATGTTTTAGAACTTCGATGACTTAGTAATATCACCTAGAGTCGCTGTTGGCTTGGGAAGCAAAGTGCTAGAGTCAATTTGGCTTTATTGGGAAAAATTTGGGCAAAACCTGGATAAAACTTATAGTAGTTAAATATTGTATATATTTTTAGTAAGTTGTATTTTTGCCAAGCCTTGTCAAGTTGTAATGGTTTTGGGCAAGCCATGCTATGTTTTCATAAAGTTGTGCCAGTTTCGTTGTGCCTTTGTGAGTTAAAATAGTCATATAAAGTTTCATGACACAGTGTTGGACTAATTCAACTTTGTGAATTTGTGCAATTTCTGAGTCTTAAATTGAATTTTGTTGCTCAGCACTGGAGGAACATATGACTTCAAGATAGTAGAATATTTTAACTCCCCACTACATGTGTGCAAACACATTTCTACATTTTGTGAATATAAACCCCATTTTAACTATATTTTTTATTGACTGAACTAGTAAGAACAAATACAACTTTCCTTGTAAGCTAGCAGTGGGTGGGATAGTCATCGAGGGAAAGATTATCAAGTATGTCTCTAACCCTTTTTGTATTCTCTAGTGCCTTGGCACATTGGTGCTAGCCAGGTAGAGAGGAACTGGTCCTCGTAAAAGTGCATGCACAAGCCCAAAGAAATATGAAACATCATGTGCCACAATCCAGTATTGGAGAGAAAGAATGTCTATCTGTATTGCTTGGAGAGAGAGCCATTCAATGGAGAGAAGGGATTTGCAGCCAAAAATGCAAATGTCTTAGAATGCCTCCACTGGAAGAAGAGATGGCTCTTATGGATAGAACTGCATGGTTTCAAAACTTGCCAAGTGCTCACTTAACTCATGAGTGCTCGCAAGTTATTTTACAGCTAAGTAAATAACAGTAGCTCACATAGCCAAGTTTGGTGAGTACTCCCAAGTTTTTCTGAGTTTGGCCGAGTTAATGAATATATTTATTTGTTGTAAATTTTCCTAGGTTTGCTGAGTTCTTGAGGAGTTAACAGAGTCACAATCAAAAGCTGGTCTGCTGAGTTTTAGAGTCATGTAATTTCCAGTCTACGATGGTAGATTTTTTTAATTTCTGGTTTAAACTGTGTGAGATTTTAAAATCTCACAGTTTAAACCAGAAATGTAAAAAATCTGCTGAGCTTTGCCTAATTGCAAGTTGAAACTACACATCATAGAATTATACGTTCTTGTCAAAAAAATGATTAATTTAATGGAGAAAATGAAGCATTTTCTTTTCTCAAGTGTTCAGTCTTTATCTCCATCAATTTGCTATTTGAATTCTTACTTCTTTCTACTTGCTAATAATTTGAAGTCTTGGTTTAACATTAATCTGGTTCTAGGGTTTCATTAGAAACATCTCCAAGGCCATATTATTTATGTCTTCAATTATTTTAAAATTTAATTTAATATTGTGACTTGTTGCCTTGGACTATAATAAATTTTGCCAAGGAAAAAAGTTGCAAGTAATGAGAGGGAAAGGAACTCAAATGAAACAAGATGCTAAAGCCAAAGATAATGAAAACTAGAAGCTGTTGTGACCTTTTCACACCATTGTTCCATTGCAAACAGGGAGCCCCTCTTTTTGCTTGGCAGTATAGTAGTTTGTTAGCTTAGTTTTAGTGTGGCAATGATTTCGAAGTCTCAAGGGTTGGCAAGGTTGGAAATTTGAGCAAGCTAGAGGTGTAAATTGATTAAGGTTGCAAATCGGAATCTTTAGGAGAGTTAGCAAGTCCAATGGTCAAGCTACAATCTGCGCACTTCGTAGATTTTTTTAACTCCAAGTGATTTGTCCAATGAGTCATGAGATTTTCAACCTACATGGTGGAGTTGCACAAGTGGATTGTCAGACACTAGTTTTTGTTTTGGTCAAATTTCTCTAAGTGTGGACTGGGTTTAGTTGAGAATCTCTAAATCAGTTGCTCACTTCCGTTTTAGATTGTGGAGATATTCCTAACAAATAATGGATATCTACCTAGCCTTGGGTGGAATTCCAAACCTTTTGGGGAATTATGATTCAAGTCGATGGGCAGATTTCTAACAGCCACCTGATCTCCGATCTACATTTTGAGGGATAATTGGAACGGAGGTCCTAAGGCTGGCCTTAATTCCGACCTGCCTATGAGAGGGAATTCCAACATTTAATGAAATTTTGATTTGCTATCAAATGGAATTCCTAAGGACTATCTGATTTCAACCCGATTTAGAGGCAGTCTAAATGAGTGTGGGGATTTGATCAAGCATCAGCAAACATTTCAAATGGCATTATGTGAATTTCAAACAGTAGTGAGATCTGAGAATCAATCAAAATGCTTAAGGTAAAGGTGAATCAAGTGTTTTTTTTGAACTCAACTTTGTCAGGACAAATTTACAACTTTTCAACAGCACTAGGAAAATTCTGATTTGGATGATTGAATTCTGATTTAAAAAACCAAGGGCAAGCCTCAAGACAAGATGGAAACCTAAACTTTGCATTGTGAAATCTGATATACTTAGCAAAATTTTTATCAACCTCAATCTGGAATTTCCAGGACAGGTCGGAATTCCAGCCTGACTTGGAATTAATTTCCAACCTAGGTTGGAATTTCAACCTTTGTTAGGACAAATTCCCAACTTCTTGTTGAAATCCGATGTACTTAATGAGTGGAAGTCTTGAGATAATGCTGCAATCTGGACTTGTAGATGAAATTTCCAAACCTGTTTTCAGCAAGCATGGTAAGAAATCAATCAAAGATGGAGATCTGATTTGCAATTAGGGAAAGACATCAAATAAACATGGTCAGATCTGAACTTTTCATGACAAAATCTGGACTTAGCCTGGCAAGTTTCCAAGAACTTAACAAAGTTTTCAATAAAAATTCCAAGAGAGGTCGAATTTTTTATGACCTTTCTTAGGATTAATTCCCTAAGAACCTGAGAATTCCACCCAGTACTTGACATGAAAATCTAAAAATGCAAGGTGGAATTTGGTTTGTAACAAGGTGAAATCCAAACGTCTAAGGATGAATTCCATTTGATTGAGAGATCTGCAATGCATTTTCCAGATTTGAGGCAAGGACCCAAACCCTTGACATGAGAAATCCATATTGTTTGAAAGAAACCTGAATAAAACTGATTGTGAATGTGAAATTTGAAAGGGCAAAATGAAACTCGATTTGTTTTTGGATGGACAAAGGCTTGCAACTTACAAGAGTTCCAAGAGAGGTCAGAATTCCGACCTTCCTTGGAACAAAATTCCAAGAGGGGTCGGAATTCCGACCACACTTGGAACTAGTTTCCAATGCCATTGGTGATATGCGACCCTATTGAAAGTTGAGAAAATTAAAGTCAAGTCAGCCTGGGAATGGAATGTTAGATAGCTGAGAGGAGGGGTGAATCAGTTAAGTCCGGTTATCCTACAGTCCCAAATACTCCCAGATGTATAAATCAAAACTTTCAAACAATTTAACCAACTCGGTAATATATCAATTGTGCCTTTTTGTTCATCTACCAAAATAGCAGTAAATTAAATATTGTATTTACCGATCAATCCAGTTATAGTAATGTGTAAAGTAAAATAATGATTCAACACATCCATACACATATAACACTTTGATTTTTAACGTGGAAACCTTGTTAGGGGAAAAACCACTTGGGACTTGTAACCCAAAATAATTCACTCTTCTGAAGTGAGCTCAGTTAAGAGTCAACCTTGTTAAAGGTTACAAAACACACTATGAGGTGTGACTTGGTTAGAGGATTTATCACTAACAATTCTCGCTTGACCAAACATTCATTATGGGGTCAACAAGAAAACAATCAACATTCATTGAATGTCATATTGAAATATAAAGACTGTTAAGTCCACTCGGTTAACAGATTTATCTGTAGCAATGGTTAAACTGTTACAGTAATGATTTGATTCAAATACAACTTGTTTTGCAAATTTTCAGATCTATGCTAAGCTCAAAATACCTCTGGCCTGTAATCTCAATTCAATCTCTTTGTATCCTCCAACTCTGTTATGCTCGGTAGTTCTTTTCTTTGACACTAGTGTTGTCTACAGATTTGCTCGGTTCTGTCTTCAACCTATTTGACCAGCTTCGCATGAATGCAATCTTCTTACGTGCATTCCAAAATTCAATCTGAATTTCTGGTCTCCTTTTATAGACATCATAAACCGTTTTATTTCCATCAATGGATTTTGCCTCTTAATCTTCACCATTGATTTTGCCGCTTTAACCTTCCTTCATAGTTGCGTCAGTAACACGTTTCATTCTCCTTCATCTGATCATCCTTGAATTTTGTCAGCCATTTGATCATCATAACAAATATTATCTTTTACCTCAGAATCATTCATAATCGTCCAACTCATCATCTTTAGCCGATAGTCTTTAGTTCCATTTGTTTCTTTTACTCGGTCAATACCGCAATGCGTTAGTGATAACTAACTCGGTTAACACTGTACTTGATATACACTACACTTGCTCGGTGTATACTGAATTCTTCATTTACCGACCACATAAACTTGTACATTTTTTATCTTCAATTCATAATAGAATTATGTAATGCAATCAAATCACTAACATAATGTCATAGACTCATCAATAAGTTACCCAATGAGTACCAAATCCATATCTTTCTCATCCATCTCATTTTCATGTAGATATCTCATTCCTTCACCACTATTTCCTTCTTAAGATGTTTGTAATCATCATGATAAGTACAGTCAAAACTAGTTGACATCAATGACAATACAATAATTGATTTAATGTCTCACATATACCTTAGTAGCTCGATGATCATCAATCACTGTCTTTTGAAATTATCAATCTCTCCCTTTAAGTTATTCAATCAGCTACAGTCTATCAATCTCTCCCTTTGGCATTGATAACAACACAATATGAAATCTCCCATAGAATACCAAACATCTATCTACAACTTTGTATATAAATGTTGTAACTCGGTAAGCTCTCCCTAGCTTAGGCATTTAATATGTTTAATCACTACACAACATCAGTGCTCTCCCTTTCGGTAATCTCTCTCCTTGTGGATAGATATTTCATGAAATTCCTGTCCCTTTTGTGTGTATTTCATATGATATTCTCTCTCCCTTTGACAACAATGCCAAAAAGAAAATAATCAACTCTTCATTAGCCAAATCAATATCTCTGTTTTTCGATTCAGATTCAAGTACCTTGCATGTACTGATATGCAGTTTCAGTTTGTCTTCCATTCTACACAACCTTAGAAAACCCAAAGTGTGAACATTATGCATCAACATCATTAGATATTCTGATAAAGTATAGGTTGATGCAACCTCCTAATCACCTTAGTGATTGTTAGACAGGGGATGGACCCCTAGTCTACTTCTCAAGTACTCAAATGTGTCCTTCGGTAAGGGTTTAGTAAATATGTCAGCAAGTTGTTCTTGCGATTTCACATACTCCAGTCTTACTTGCTTTTCTTGTACTTGTTCCCTCAAGTAGTGATACTTTATAGATATATGCTTTGTTTTTGCATGCATCACTGGATTCTTAGAAATATTAATTGCACTAGTGTTATCATAGTAGATTATCACCAAGTCAGTGATCTCCTCATTCATATCTTCCAAAAGTTGTTTTATTCATGCAATATTAGAACAATTAGCAACATCAACAACATATTCTGCTTTTCCGGTGGACTGAGAAATGTATCCTTGTTTCTTACTTATCCAAGTAACCAATCTTTCTCCCAAAAAGAATGCTCTACAACTAGTGCTCTTTCTATCATCAATGTTTCCAGCCCAATTAGCATCAGTATAAACTTTCAGTTCAAAATTGCCTTCTTTCTTGTACCACAAACCATAGTTTTCAGTGTTTTTCAAGTATTTCAAAATTCTTTTCACAACAGTCATGTGATTCTTTAGGATTAACAGAAAATCTTGCTACAATTCCAACCGCATGTGCAATATCCGGTCTACTATGCACAACATACATCAATTTGCCAATCATAGATCTATACGAGGTCTGGTTTACCTCGGTTGCCTTGTCATCCTTTGTCAATTTGCATCCTGTGACCATAGGTGTACTGACTAGTTTTGAGTCCTCCATACCAAATGTCTTCAATACTTCTTTGATATATTTTGATTGTGTGATGTATATACCTTCATTCTGTTGTAATACTTGCAAGCCAAGAAAAAAATTAATCTCATTGAACATTGACATTTCAAGTTCTTTCCTTATTTCATCAGCAAATGATTTGCATAAGTTATCATGTCCCTCCAAATATGATATCATCAACAAACATTTCAGCAATAAGAATCTTATCATTAGTTTCACCTTTCAAATACAAATTGCTGTTGTCACTCGTTCTAACAAATCCAATACTAATGAGATATGAATGCAATCTTTCATACCATGCTCTCGGTGCTTGTTTCAATCCATATAATGCTTTGTGCAACTTACATACCATATTCCTCTGAATAGGATCAACAAAATCTTCAGGTTGTTCAATGTAAACCTCTTCTTCAAGTATCCCATTCAGAAATGCAGATTTAACATCCATCTGATAAACTTTAAATCCTTTGTAAGCAGCATAAGCAAGCAATATCCTTACTCCTTCAAGTCTAGCAACTGGTGCAAAAGTCTCACCATAGTCAATACCTTCTTCTTGTGCATAACCTTTGCATACTAGTCTTGCTTTATTCTTAGTAACATCTCCATTCTCATTCAATTTGTTTCTAAATATCCATTTGGTTCCAATCACATTCTTGTCTCTTGGTCTCGGTACTAATGTCCATGTCTTGTTTTTTTGTATTTGCTCAATCTCTTCATTCATTGCCTTGATCCATTCATCATTTTCAAGTGTATCTCTAACAATTTTAGGCTCAAATTCACAAATTAAACATGTATTGTTTCTCAACTTACTTCGTGTCATCATGCCAACTCTTTTATCTCCAATTATTTGATCTTGTGGATGATGTCTCCTTATGTATCTAGCAAGCACAGGTTTAGTTCTTTGTTCTTCAATATGTTCTCCACTCGGTGCATGATCATGATCTTCATTGGCAACAGTTTGCTGATTCTCTGTCTCTAAAGATTGTTGCTCGGTAGCATTGCCCTGTTGCTTGATAACACCTGACTGTTGCTCGGGTAGAGTGTCCGATTCTTTAATGTTAACAAATCTACCATAGTCTTCTAGTTCCTTTTTACTTTCTTCATCATTCTTTTCAACAAATTCATCAACTCTCACATTTGCACTTTCAATCATCTTTTTAGTAGCCTTATTCAAACATTTATAAGCTTTGCTTTTAGTAGAATATTCTAGAAATATTTCCTCATCACCTTTTGAATCGAATTTCCCATTTCTATCATCTTTCAGAATGTAATAACTACTTCCAAATATTCTGAAATAACTCACTTTAGGTGTGTAACCATACCATAATCCATAAGGTGTCTTGTTTGATTCTTTTTTCAATTGAACTCGGTTCAATGTGTATACATCAGTACTAACAACTTCTCTCCAGTACATTTGTGCAACATCTATTTCAATCATTAGTGTTCTAGCACAATCCACAATAGATCTATTCCTCCTTTCAGCAATTCCATTCTATTGGGGTGTTCTTGGTGCAAAAACCTGTCTCTTAATTCCATGCTTATTACAAAAATTGGTGAACTCATTAGAAATAAATTCACCACCTCTATCTGATCTCAAGTATCTCATATAGCAACAATATGACCAATCTCTTTACATCTGAAGCATACCAAAGGTAGTTTACCTCTATATCTTCCTTTACCTTTTTGTAATCTTTTTGCCATTAATGCTTCAAGTTCATCCTCTTCACTTTTACTATCACTTTCATTTCTTATTTTATGTTTGTTGCTTGACTTTCCAATTTTTAGAGATGACATAAATGCAGATTCAACAGTAGGAACAATACTATTGTCAAAGTTGTTCAACTCAAATGCAGTCAATCTACCGATTAGACTATCAAGTGTAACATTATTACCAAGAGCTGCTCTCATTTCATGAATTGCAAAAACTCTAATAGCATAGGCAGGTAACAAGGTTCTGAGAATTTTACTTACAACAGTGTCTTCATCAATAATTCCACCTGCTCCTCGGATAGCATTCACAACCTCTTTGATTCGGTTATTGTACCGAGATATGTTCTCACCTTCTTTCATTTTCATGTCATCAAACTTCCCTCTGAGACTTTCAGCTTTAGCCCTTAGCACATTCACATCTCCTCCATGAACTAGTGTAAGCTTGTCCCACATCTATTTAGCAGTTGTACATGTCTTAACATCTTCAAATTCAGCATCTGATAAGGAAGAAATAATCTCAATCATCATAGCATTGTGTTCATGTATTTCTCTCATTTGATCAACAGTCAAAGGTCTAGTGGGTAAGATAAACTCATTTTCCAAGTAGTATGTTGCAGATTCACCATCCCCGATAGATACAATTTTATTCTACTTTTCCATGTCGAGAAGTTATCTTTGTTCAGCTTTGATACCTCTCTCTTATACATTTTGTGATCTTTAGCTTAAGTCCTTCAAACTTTTTCCATCAAGCACTTTATGCTCTGATACCAATTGTTAGATAATTGAGAGGGGGGGGGGGGGGGGGGGGGTGAATTGGTTAAGTCCAGTAATCCTATAGTCCCAAATACTCCCAGATGTATAAATCAAAACTTTCAAACAATTTAATCAACTCGGTAATATATCAACTGTGCCTTTCTGTTCATCTACCGAATAGTAGTAAATTAAATACTGTATTTACTGATCAATCCAGTTATAGCAATGTGTAAAGTAAAATAACGATTCAACACATCCGTACACATATAACACTTTGATTTTTAACGTGGAAACCTTGTTAGGGGAAAAACCACTTGGGACTAGTAACCTAAAATAATTCACTCTTCTGAAGTGAGCTCCGTTAAGAGTCAACCCTGTTAAAGGTTACAAAACACACTATGAGGTGTGACTTGGTTAGAGGATTTATTTCTAATAGTTCTCCCTTGACCACCCATTCACTATGAGGTCAACAAGAAAACAATCAACATTCATTGAATGCCATATTGAAATATAAAGATTGTTAAGTCCACTCGGTTAAGAGATTTATCTGTAGCAATAGTTAAACTATTACAGTAATGATCTGATTCAAATACAACTTGTTTTGCAGATTTTCAAATCTATACTAAGCTCAAAATACCTCTGGCCAATAATCTCAATTCAATCTCTTTGTATCCTCCAACTCTGTTCTACTTGGTAGTTCTTTTCTCTTACGCTCAGTGTTATCTGCAGATTTGCTCGGTTCTGTCTTCAACTTGTTTGACTAGCTTCGCATGAATGCAATCTTCTCATGTGTATTCTAGAATTCAATCTGAATTTCTCGTCTCCTTTTATAGACATCATAAACCGTTTTATTTCCATCCATAGATTTTGCCTCTTAATCTTCACTGTTGATTTTGCCGCTTTAACCTTCGTCGGCAGTTGTGTCAGTAACATGTTTCATTCTCCTTCATCCGATCATCTTTGAATTTTGTCAGCTGTTTGATCATCATAACAAATATTATCTTTTACCTCAAAATCATTCATAATCGTCCAGCTCATCATCTTTCGTCGGCAGTCATTAGTTCCATTTATTTCTTTCACTCGGTCAATACCGCAATGCGTTGGTGATAACTAGCTCGGTTAACACTGTACTCGGTATACACTACATTTGCTCGGTGTATACATAATTCTTCATTTACCGACCACATAAACTTGTACGTTTTTTATCTTCAATTTATAACAGAATTATGTAATGCAATCAAATCACTAACATAATGTCATAGACTCATCAATAAGTTACCCAATGAGTACCAAATCCATATCTTTCTCATCCATCTCATCTTCATGTAGATATCTCATTCCTTCACCATTATTTCCTTCTTAAGATGTTTGTAACCATCATGATAAATACAGTCAAAACTAGTTGACATCAATGAAAATACAATAACTGATTTAATGTCTCACATATACCTTAGTAGCTTGGAGATCATCAATCACTGCCTTTTGAAATCATCAATCTCTCCCTTTAAGTTATTCAATGAGTTGTAGTCTATCATGGAAAATTGTAAACAAAATGAATCCCACTACAACTAAGTCAGCCACTTAAGGGAGAAATTTGATGACCTTAAGGTGAAAATTCAAAGCTTAAAGCCAAGTTGGCCATGGAGAGAAATCTGTAAGTTGTAAATGAATTAAATTCAAGCCTAAATCAATCAGCATTTTGAACAAAAATTGAATTGCAAGGTGAAGTCAGCCATGAAAGATTTTAGGCAAACTGCAAAATAAGTGAATTTTGAGCCAAGTCGGCCAAGTAATATTAGTCATGAAATCGAACTTCTTTGAGGATGTTCAAAATAAATTACAATCAAAGACCAGGTCAGCCCTTATGAATTCCTCAATAAACATGACTCTTGGGAGGGCTGCCTATAAAGGGGGAATCCAAGGTTTCCTCTCAAATCAAATACAATTCAATTCAAATCCCAATGAACTTATCACAAGTGCAGAGCATATCTAAAGGAGGGCAAAAATCAGAATTGCAAACAACATCAAAGACAAATTACAACCAAATGCAATTCGGATTCTAGCAGATCAAGGTGATATCCAGCAATAATGTTGTTCTAAATTTGATTTCAAAGTGAAATAAGATCAGGTACAATACAGGTAAAGCAAAAATCAGAGAGGAAACTGAAGATCGAACATTTGTTAGCATTCAAGAAAGTTGACCTTGGTGGAAGGATCAGAAGTTGAAGATCAAGAAGCTCTCCTAGCTACAAGCTGATACGTGCAAATGCTTGCGGACTTAAGACTTAGGAAATTAGAATTCAAATCAGAATTAGAAATTGTTTAATGTCAATGCATGGATAAGGTTAAGATTGTGAACAAGAGAAATCCCTCCATACAAATGCAACTTCAATGCCAAGTTGAAATCATGTGATGTTTTATCATAAGAATATCTTAATTTTGTTCACATTTACCATTTTACCAACTTAACACAAGTGTTTTCTTGTTTTGCAAGGAGCCATTGCAACATCAAGGATACACGGATGAGGAAGTTCAAGTGAAAGAGGACTTTCAACATCGAGATGACAAGCAAGAGGATGTTCACGATTGAGCCTCTTCATGTGCAAGGATGATTCCAACACCAAGGTTGACATGGGAGCATCAATAACATATTTGCAAGTCATTCATCAAGCTAACAAAGAGGTTTAAAGTTGGAAAGTAAAATGAAAAGTTCAAGTGCAATGGGAAGGATTATGAGATGTCTTACTTACATCTTCCTTGTGAAATGATTCAATGTCCCATAAAGAAGGCATCATTGATAAGTTGATCAATGTTGTATATCCAAATTTGTTGGAAACCTCAACCAAGGGTGATGATCGAATTGCACATCTCATGAAATAAGTAAGGCAAGGATGCAAAACAAGTTCAAAATCACGAAGAAAGATGTAGGCTAAGACATCGAGATAAGAACTATTTCAAGTACAAGTTCAAGAACATCTCAATGAGAAGATTTCCAAAATTTGGAGGATGAAGAAGTGGAGTTGAAACAAAGATTGCAAGACAAACATGTTGAGGTGGAACTCACTCATCTCCAACCAATCAGAAGATTTTACTTTGACATGTCCCAGATCATTCAATCAAATTGTTCCAAGTGTACATGTGGAGTGCATTTAATGTTTTATCACAATGAATTTTCTCATTGGTCCATCCTCAAATGGATATGTATCTCAAGGCAATGTAATTTTCTCATTGATCAACATTTAATACTTGTAAGCAGTGGTTGTAACTAACACTAATTAGGGGGGTTGTAAATAATCTTGGCCATTTATCTTGATTCAATCTTAAGCCATTCATTGTACTTGAGGCCTTTATATAAGGCTTGCTCAAATCATTTCTAAAGGGGGACTTGAAGAAATTGTTGCCAAAATACTGCCAAAATAACTACTAATCCATTGTTGTTTTGTGAAGCTTTGGAGTGTTGTATGGTTTCCACATCTCTCACTTAGTTAAAGTTGTTTAAGCTAAGTAGATAATGAAACATATTGTTGTTGTTGATTCATGGTGAAACCTTAAGTTCATATTTGTTGATTGCAACTAACAGTGCAAGGTGAGATTGAACTCCATTGCAAAGCACTTAACTTCAATTGTTTCATGCTCATTGATTTGCATGTTTTATGGTTTTGATGTGCATGAACATTTTGAAAATCATCCATGCACCTTTAGAAGATAGCACCTTCTCTTGTGTAGTTGTTTAAGTTGGCGAAGCAAGGATTGGTTTAGTTTCAACACATTAGCAATAGTGTCTTGCATTGGTAGGATTAGAAGTAGAAGTAGCTTAGATTCCTAAACTCACATCCCATTTGCATTTTTTTTTTCAATCATTGTTAGAAGCAAGGTTGGAATACTCTCACTCGCCTAAAACTCGCCAAGCCCTGGAAAAGATTATTCGGGAAAACTTGGCCAGTTTTTGGAAAAACTCGGTGAAAAACTCGACAACTTAAAAATAGCATAAAATTGAATAAAAAATGCATTTTTTTTTCAAAATTCTATGAGAAGATGCATCCAATGAGTTAATTAATGAGAAAACAAAAGAAACAAGCTAAGTTTAGATATATATAAATGCATAGTGGGTACAAAATCGCATTCTCATGTGGAATGTTGATGACTGGAAGCAAAATAGTAAAGTTATACATCATTACAAATTACAATTTGAATTACATCTTCCTCTTCCCAAGTCTATGACCAAAAAAGGGACTGGGAGAGGAACTAGAAGTAGTGGGCCTAGTCCTAGAAGTAGCAGCCTGCACTGAGCGTGACTGTGCCTCCTCGTTCGGTATCCCTCCTGATGTATCTCCGACTCCTGCCTCTGGCAGTGGCACTGGTAATGACTCCTCTTCTGAATCCTCATCCTCCTCTGCATCCTCCTCCTCAATGACATCCAATGAGAAACCAAATGCACCCTCCTCCCCCTCCATAGCTTGCCTCTCCAAATCAGCAATGTCATCCTCTGTAAACAATGGAGGCTGCTCCTGTGCTGTCCAATCAAAGTAAGGATCTATATCGTCCAAATCAATTGGACCAGCTGGTTCTTCTGTTGTCCTCTTCATGCGCAACCTAAGATTGTATTGGACATAGACAAGGTCATTGAGGCGTTTTTGGGCTAACTTGTTTCGTCTCTTTGTGTGGATGGCCTCAAATAAGCTCCAATTTCGCTCACAATGGGATGCGCTACAAGACTGACATAAGATTCTGAGAGCGAATTTCTTTAGTTGTGGAGTATTCCCACCCCAACTTTGCCACCAAGCCTCTGCAAATTAAAGTATTGAGAAGTTAGACAGAAAAGAGACAAGCAAAACATAATTTACCAAATGGCAAAATTGCAAATGTTCTACTTCTACTTTTACCTGGGGTTTGAGTGCCTCTTGCTCTCTTTACCAAATCTGAAGAGAATAATTTACCCTTTGATTCCACAAACATTTGTTGTTGGGTAACAACAAGGTCTCTCTCAGCAACATCAGGTATCATCCTCTGAATGCATGTAGTGAGGCCCTCCATGACCTCGCCATTAGGATCTGAAAAGGACTCATCACATCTAAAACAAAAACAAAGTGAAACCATGTCTTAGTACACAACCTACAAAAACAAAGTGAACTATGAAATCAAGTCTTAGTAAAATCTGAACTCTGAAGAAGAATCTCAAATTTCAATCACTGTACCTGAATTTAGGGTTGAGGAAGTATTCTGCTGCATGAATGGGTTGGTGGAGCTGATTGTTCCACCTCCTATCAACAATCTCCCAAATGGGGTCATAATTGAGTCTATCCCCCTTGTAAAGATTTTTGATAGACTCTTTGGCCCTATCCATGGCCTCATACAAAGACCCCATTGGGGTTTGGTTCCCATCAACCATGCGCAGAACTCTCACCAAGGGCTCAGATAACTGCAATTGAAATTCAAAAAATACAAATTAGTTTACAACAAGATTAATTAATAATGAGACTTGAATCAAGAATAATTAAAAATTAAAGTTTTGATTCTTGAAGTTGAAGTTGAAGTTACCTTCACAATATCTCTAGCCTTGTCCCAAAAAGGTTGATCAAAGACAATGCGTGCAACCCATTCTCCTTTTGGCTTCTTTGAATAAGGTGATTGAATCCATTCTGGACTCACAAACATTTGTTTCAAAGAATTCAAGCCCTCCAGAATACTTTGCAACGTCAAGAAAACTGTTGCAAATCTTGTGGTTGCGGGTCTCACCAAATCTTTCCCTTTGCTGAATTTTCTCATCAAATTTAGCACCCAAGGGTGATTGTAGATATACTTTGTTACTCGCCTTGCATCTTCCACAATTGGAGTCACCCAATCAAGTTTTCCTGTGTCCTCCAAAAGAAGGTCAAGGACATGTGCTGCGCAAGGTGTCCAAAAAAGAGTGGGGTGCTTGTCTTGGAGGATTCTACCTGGCATATTAGTATCAATGCAATAATTAGTTTCCAATTTCCATATTTTACCTAAAAACTAAATTAAATATCATGTGCAAGCAGCAACATAAATATAAAAATTTAAAATTACCTGCTGCCACATATGCTGCTGCATTATCTGTGATGATTTGCACCACATTCTCTACTCCCACCTCGATGATAACATTCTCCAACATTAAAGCCAAAGTTTGTGCATTTTTTACTTTGTTGGAGGCATCGACCGATTTCCAAAATACATCATCCTTACAAGCAACCAAAAAATTAATGATGGTTCGGTTTCTTCCATCTGTCCACCCATCAGAAAGAATGGTGCAACCATACTTACTCCACTCTTTTCTTTGCTCCTCCACCACTAGTTTTGCCCTTTCAATAGCATTTGAAAGAAACCTACAAAATCAAAGTCAAATCAAGTCTTAGTACTCAATTTTGAAATTGATTTAATTAACAAAAAATAATAATTAAAATTTCAAAATGAAACTAAGTAGATTCAAATCATTTACTTACTTCCCACTCAAATCCTTGCGAGAAGGGGACTTGTACCCTTTTCCCACAACTGTCATTGCGGTCACCAAATTGAGCCAATAGGGGCTCTCAATCACATTCCATGGGATATTGTTGAAAAACCAAAAATCAGCATATGCAATATCAATTTTGTCATGTGCCTCCTTGTTCCATCCAGTGGCCTCTAATGATGGTTGTGCACTGGTGTATTCCTGTGCACAAAATAATTGTCTATCCCTGATGCTGATGGTGCTGGTGGCACTCTAGTTCTACTAGAGGAAGCAGAAGCAGTAAAAGAGGCCCTATTTTTGCGGATGCGTGGGCCACGAAGAGAGCCCACTATGCTCTCAAGTGCTTCTTCTTCCTCAAGGTCTATAGCAACACCTTGAGTTTCAGCTATGGCTGCCCTCACAGCTAATTTTTCCCTCTCCCTGTGTAATTTTTTCTCTTCCCTGGCTGCAAGTAGGGCATTACAAAATCTTTGTATCTCCTTTGTATTCTTTTTGCATGGATTTGTATCATGTTTGGTAATGCCTGCAAGATGGTATTTGAGGCGGTTTATGCCTCCAGAAATTACTTTCTCACACCTTATGCAAATTACTTTCCCGGGCTCATTGGGTGCTTCATAGGCATACCTCCATCCTTTATCTCTAGCATTTGGAGGCCGGGTGCCTATAAATCCAGAAGGGCATGGTGTTTGTGGCCACTCTTCTCCTGAATTTTCCATGTTGATTTAAATTAATTGCTGCCCTACACAGAAATTCAAAACATAAATATTTTAGAAAATAAAATAAACAAAGTTAGAAAGTTGAAGAAACTATCTAAGATTCTAAATTAGTTTCAATCCTTTTAGATATCATTCAAAGTTGAAAAAAAACAAAAACAAATTGCTAGGGTTTGATATTTAAAAAAAAAAGATATTCTTCAAAAAAAACATTGATAGATTGATTATTTTCCTAAAAATTTATCCAAAACTTGGTTGAATCTTGTTCTAATGAATGTAAAATCATTTCTAAGTAGTTAGAAATGATTTTACATTCATTTAGATTCAACAAAATCAAAATAGCAAAGCATGAATGTTTGAAAAGAAATAAAAACAAAACCCTACCTGGAAATGTGATTTTCCTTCAAAACCGGTTGAAATCTGCCTTCAATCCACTCCAATCCGCCTTCAATCTACTCAACTAGCGTTAAAATAGCTTGGAAATGCAATTTGACTATGGCTCTAGTCACCAATGGAGCAAAAAAAACAAAATAACACAAACTGGTGCCGTTTTTTTAACTCACGGCTATATATATTAGACGCGGGTGAGTTTTTGGCAAAAACTCGTCCAAAGGATATGGCGAGTTTTTGGGCGATTAAATCACTGAGCTGGAAAACTCGGCGAGTTTTCCAGGCTCGGCGATTTTTCCATCTTTGGTGTAAAGTGCCTTGACAAATTTGATGTTTTATCCCTGTTTTTCTGCCTTAAGAATTTTGTCAAACACTTCCCTTGCAACCTCAATTTGCTGATGTTTGATTGTTTTGGTTTGTTTTTTGATGCCAAAGATATTTGAATGAATACAAATGATCGCAAGCAGCTAATTGAAAGATATGCAACTTCTTTTTATTCTTTTCCAAATGCAAATACATGTATTTCTGATATAAAATGCACACCTACAGCCAAGAGGTATTTTTACAAACACTTGGCATGCAACCTATGAAAAACTATGCAATGAGATATTTTGTCAAACAATTGTTATGCAATCAGTTGTAACATTAAGACAAACAATTGCCACGAACCCTTATAACTCCAATATATATATATTGCAATGTTTATGATGTTACAAAGGGAATGCAATCTATATTTCTCAGTCAAGACTCTTGGCATACAAATCTGATTACACCTCAATGGCAACCAACTGATATGAAGCTCTTACAAACTGATTTAAGTGATTACAATGCATAGAACTGATATATGACCTTCCCTAACAAATGGAGATCCTATTATTTGCAATGATTGGCAATACAATGAGGACTAAGTGAAATCGATGGAACCTGGAATGAGCTTGCAGCCTCCAAAGGATCATTCGATTCTCATTGATGCAGTCATGATTGCCTTCCAAAATGCCGTCCCAATCTTCCTTGGTGCAAGGCGACCCTTTGAGAATTTATTTGGAATTTTTGGCAGCTTTCTTGACAAAATCGCCCCCCTTGAAGGAGCCGCCCTTGCTGTTTGGATAGACTGCTAAATAAAAATAATTCCCAGCTGTAAGTCCCACCAAAATGCAATAAAAATGGTTGTTGACCTCAGAGCAATTGATCCCTCAAATACCCATAAAATTCTGGTCACTTATTTGTGAGCTGGAAATGAAAATGCAACTTCTCCATGACGGATCTGCAGACTGTAACAAAATTGCAGACCTCAGGGTCACTCCAAAATTGTCTTCCAATGATTGCTTAAAGTCCAAATGAAGAAGACTGAAGTATCTTCGTCCCCTCCAACTAGGGTTGATATCTCACAACTGAAATTGGCACCTTAGAGTCTTCAAACCCTCAGGCAAGTATCCACGCATTCAAGCTTTCAACACAATTAGATGAATATGTAACTCAAGATGTGTCAAATGACCCCCCAAAGGCTCCTTATAAAGATTTCACAAACAACTCCAAGAAGCTTCTAGAAGAATCCAACACTTTATTCTTTTTAAGTGACTTTTTGATATTTTATTATTTTAGTCACTTTAATATTAAATCAATTAAATATAAAGTTACTTTTTAATATTTCATTGTTTAGTAACCTTATAAGTAATTAATTTAATATATTTTTTCCCCCTTATTTCTTCCTTTTTAGCCTTCGGGGAAAATAAAGGCTAAAATAAAATAAGTAACTGGTGCCAGTCAAAAAGGGGACATTACAGTCCTCCCTTCCTGGAATTGCTTGCCCTCAAGCAATTGCAAACCCGGGTGCTGTAGAATTTGCTCATTCTCCCATGTGGCGTCCTCTGCAGGTAGATCCTTCCATCTCACCAGGTACTCCTTAATCACTCTGTTCCGCAATCTCCTCTCTCTGACATCAATGATCTCCTCAGGCACCAAGACCAAATGTCCCTCCTCATCAAGTGGCGGAAGATCCGTAGAAGAGATAACCTGCTGGCCCAATGCCCTCTTGAGGCATGAGACATGAAATACATTATGAATCTTGCTGCTCGCGGGCAGCTCTAACTCATATGCTACCTCCCCAATCCTCTTGATAACCTTGTATGGACCGTAGAACCTTGGTCTTAGTTTCTCTGCTCCGCTCTTTTTAAGAGAGGACTGTCTATAGGGCTGCAATCGTAGATATACCATATCACCAATCTCAAAGCTGCGCTCCACCCTGTGTTTATCTGCATAAGTCTTTTGTTGATTCTGTGCCATCACCAGATTATCCTTGAGTGCTCTCAGTATGTCCTGACTCTCCTGAATCCAATCTTTGGCTTTGGGAGCCCTACTCTCACCAAAAGCCATCTCTACAAATGAAGGTGCATCATACCCGTACAAAGCTCTGAAAGGACTCATTCCAATGGACATATGGTGTGTGGTATTGTAGCAATACTCTCCTAAATGCAACCACCTGATCCAAGCCCGCTGTTGTCCCGCTACATAATTACGCAAGTACCCCTCAACCCACTTATTAACAATCTCTGTTTGCCCATCAGTTTGAGGGTGATAACTTGTACTAGGAGTCCAATCAGTGCCTGCCAGTCTAAACAGCTCCTGCCAAAAAGCACTCATAAATCTGCTATCCCTGTCGCTGACTATGTTCTTAGGTAGCCCATGCAATCTAAAAATTTCTCTAAAAAATAGCTCAGCCACCTGTGAAGCCTTGTACTCTGTCGGAATAGCAAAGAAGTGTGCATACTTTGTTAGCCGGTCTACCACCACAAAGATGCTGTCTCTACCCTGTACCTTGGGTAGGCCTGTGATAAAGTCCATTGAAATACTCTCCCACTTCTGCTCAGGAATGGGCAAGGGCTGAAGTAACCCAGCTGGATGTGTATGCTCAGAGTTATTTTGCTGACAAGTCACGCATTCTTTCACATGTCTCAACACATCATCCTTGAGGCCTTTCCATGAAAACCTCTCTCTAACCTGTCTATGTGTTTTAAAGTAGCCCTGATGGCCTGCTAGGGGTGTATCATGGCAAGCTTGTAGAATTTTCTCCTTCAATTTTGATTCCGGCACCAGGTAGATCCTATCCTTGTAGTAAATCACATCATCAACTATCCTGTACCTGTCATCCCGAATCAATCCATCCATCAACTTGCAAGCAAACGTATTTTTGGAGTCTCCACCAGTAAGATGGATTTCCAATCTGCCGAAATCTCAGAAAGTGAGCAAGCTGAAGGCCTCCTGGAGAGGGCATCTGCAACAATGTTCTTTTTCCCCTTAACATACTCTATGTCGAAATTATATGCCTGTATCCTGCTAACCCACTTCTGTTGTCTCTCGTTCAAGTCCTTCTGCTCTAAGAAGTATCTGAGACTGTTATGATCTGTCCTCACCACAAATTTACCCCCAACTAGATACTGTCTGAACTTCGCCAAGGCATGCATAATGGCGAGCATCTCCTTATCATAGATGGAGTATAGTCTCTCAGCTCCCCTCAACTTACGGCTCTCAAAGGTGATTGGGTGTCGATTCTGCATCAATACTGCACCAATACCTTCCCCTGAAGCATCACACTCAAGAATGAAGGGCTGCGTGAAATTAGGAATTGCCAACATTGGACAGCTGCTCATCACCTCCTTGAGCTTATCAAAAGCTCGCTGTGCCTCTGCTGTCCAACAAAATGCACCCTTCTTGGTCAAATCTGTCAAAGGTGCCCCCAACTGTGAGAACCCCTTAACAAAACGCCTGTAGTAACTGCACAGTCCGAAGAAGCCCCGTAACTCTGTAAGTGACCGTGGTGGGGGCCAATCAAGAATAGCTTGTATTTTCTCTTGGTGCACTTGGACACCCTCTGCACTGATCACGTGTCCCAAATAAAGAATTTCTCTGAGGCCGAACTCACATTTCGAAGCCTTAGTGTACAAAGACTGCTCCTCCATGATGGTGAGGATCTCATCAAGCTGCTGCAAGTGTTCTTCCCAAGTTTTACTGTATATGAGCAAATCATCAAAGAATACCAAGAGGAACTTACGCAACTGTTTGTTGAAGATATGATTCATACAAGACTGGAATGTGGCAGGTGCGTTAGTTAATCCAAATGGCATCACCAAGAACTCATAGTGCCCATAGTGGCATCGAAAAGCAGTCTTGTGCACATCTTTTTCCCTCACTCTAATCTGATGGTAACCCGATCGAAGATCAATCTTTGAAAAATATATTGCCCCATGTAACTCATCCAATAACTCATCGATCCTGGGTATTGGGTACCTGTTCTTGATTGTTTTCTTATTGAGGGCTCGGTAATCTATACACATTCTCATGCTCCCATCTTTCTTCTTCACCAGGACCACTGAAGAAGCGAAAGGGCTGGAGCTAGGACGAATGTGTCCCATATCAAGCAATTCCTTGATTGCTTTCTCGATCTCATCCTTAAATTTCTTAGGATGACGATAAGGGGTAGTAATCACTGGCTTAGCCCCTTCTTCCAACTCAATAGTATGCTCGAAGCCTCTGTCTGGTGGCCTCCCTGGGGGTATCTCACCAAAAACCTTGTCATGTTTCCCTAATAGCTCCTTGATATCAATGTGAACTGGCTGTTCTGAATCTGTAGACTCCTTAGGAGTGATCACACACTCCACTGCCCAAACTATGTCATCATGTCTGAAAATACTCTCCATCCGTCTAGCTGAAATAGTCTTAGGTGCTTTAGATGCCATACCTCTAAGCACCACTCTACGCCCATCAGCATCTCTAAACTTGAGTTCCATGGTTTGGAAGTTCTGTGAGTACTTCCCTAATGACTGCAACCATTGGACCCCAAGTATGGCATGGATATCACCCAAGTCTACCACATAGAAATCATCTGTAACTGTATGGTTGCCCATCGAAATAGACAACTGTGGAATCCACTGAGTACAAGCTATCTTATGCCCATCAGCCACCATCACACTGAACCCCTCAAAATCCTCTAGAGGAATGTGCCTCTTGTTCACCAATGCTGCATCAATGAAGTTATGAGTAGCTCCACTATCAATCAATACTGCTATCTGATGACTTTGTAGAACCCCACGAACTTTGAAAGAGCTGAACTTAGGAGCACTGGAGATAGAAGCAATGATCTCATCATGATTCTCCCCCTCTGAACCGTTATTGTTTTCCCTTTGAGGTTCCTCTTCCTCAGAACTGCTCTCATCATCAGATATCACCTCAATTAAGTGAGCCTTGCCTTTCCCTAGGCAACGGTGTCCACTAGTCCATTTCTCTTTGCAATGATAGCAAATCCCCTTAAGCCTACACTCCTATCTATAGGCTTCATCAAAGTTCACCTTATTACTCTTTTTCTGGAATGACTTTTTCCCCTTATCCTTATGGGATGTGAAAGGCTTGCTAGGAGCCCTGATGCTAGATGTAGAATATTCCATGTCTCTAGTCTTCTTGATAGCATCCTGGAGAGAATCTGGTTTGAAGGCCTTAACCCAACCACAAAGAGGCTCTGTCAATCCCTCAATGAAGAGCATAACCAACTGCTGTTCTGAAATATCTATCACCATAACTGCCAACCGTTGGAACTCTGTGATGTAAGCATCCACTGAACTAGTCTGCCTGAGTTGTGCTAACTCCCTAAAGTGAAGTTCAGGATCCTTACGATCAAACCTGTCAATGAGCTTCTGGGTGAATTCCAAATATGAAGTAATGTTGGCATGCCCCAAGGTGACAAGTCCATGGTACCACCATTCATGTGCTTCACCTTCCAAATGGAGTGTGGCGTACTGGATAGCCTCTGTTTCCAACATAGGATTGAGCTGCAAATAGGTATCAAGCTTCTGAACCCAAGCTCTAGCTGTACCATTGTTACTTCCATCAAATGATGGTAAGGTTAGTTTTCCCACCTTACGCTGCAAGTCTTGATTTTGCACTTCCCGTTGATTGTTTCTTGGTCTATTTCTCAATTTAAGACCGCAAAAGTCTACTAGTGACATGGCAGCCCTGAAATCATCACCTAGGGAGTTGTACTCCCTCAAATAATCACCATATCCCTCTTCTCTTACTTGCTGGTCCTGATTTGCAGCACCCTGTTCTCTCAAAAATGTAGGCATTAGAGGCCTAGGAGTAGCTCTACTTGCTGTTCTAGCATTGGTTTGAGCTGTGTCATTGTTTTCTTGACCCCCATTGTGTCCATTGTGTCCATTAGTCCTGTTATGGTTTCCATCATTTCCATTGTTTCTGTTATCTAACAGCTGTCTAAGGATAAGTGATAGTTCCTCTCTTCCTCTTGCCATTTCATCTCTCAACTCATGTTGCCCTCTTGCAAGAGCATTAAGCATTTGCTGGGTACTACTTTCTTCCATGAGTTCTAAAGGACTTAAGCCCTTTCTTACCCTGTTATAGAATTTATCCAAAGGATTTATGAATGGAATATTTGGAAACTCTTTACTCATAACCCGTACAGGATGGCAGGAACTTTAGCTCTGATACCACTGTAAAGTGCCTTGACAAATTTGATGTTTTATCCCTGTTTTTCTGCCTTAAGAATTTTGTCAAACACTTCCCTTGCAACCTCAATTTGCTGATGTTTGATTGTTTTGGTTTGTTTTTTGATGCCAAAGATATTTGAATGAATACAAATGATCGCAAGCAGCTAATTGAAAGATATGCAACTTCTTTTTATTCTTTTCCAAATGCAAATACATGTATTTCTGATATAAAATGCACACCTACAGCCAAGAGGTATTTTTACAAACACTTGGCATGCAACCTATGAAAAACTATGCAATGAGATATTTTGTCAAACAATTGTTATGCAATCAGTTGTAACATTAAGACAAACAATTGCCACGAACCCTTATAACTCCAATATATATATATTGCAATGTTTATGATGTTACAAAGGGAATGCAATCTATATTTCTCAGTCAAGACTCTTGGCATACAAATCTGATTACACCTCAATGGCAACCAACTGATATGAAGCTCTTACAAACTGATTTAAGTGATTACAATGCATAGAACTGATATATGACCTTCCCTAACAAATGGAGATCCTATTATTTGCAATGATTGGCAATACAATGAGGACTAAGTGAAATCGATGGAACCTGGAATGAGCTTGCAGCCTCCAAAGGATCATTCGATTCTCATTGATGCAGTCATGATTGCCTTCCAAAATGCCGTCCCAATCTTCCTTGGTGCAAGGCGACCCTTTGAGAATTTATTTGGAATTTTTGGCAGCCTTCTTGACAAAATCGCCCCCCTTGAAGGAGCCGCCCTTGCTGTTTGGATAGACTGCTAAATAAAAATAATTCCCAGCTGTAAGTCCCACCAAAATGCAATAAAAATGGTTGTTGACCTCAGAGCAATTGATCCCTCAAATACCCATAAAATTCTGGTCACTTATTTGTGAGCTGGAAATGAAAATGCAACTTCTCCATGACGGATCTGCAGACTGTAACAAAATTGCAAACCTTAGGGTCACTCCAAAATTGTCTTCCAATGATTGCTTAAAGTCCAAATGAAGAAGACTGAAGTATCTTCCTCCCCTCCAACTAGGGTTGATATCTCACAACCGAAATTGGCACCTTAGAGTCTTCAAACCCTCAGGCAAGTATCCAAGCATTCAAGCTTTCAACACAAGTAGATGAATATGTAACTCAAGATGTGTCAAATGACCCCCCAAAGGCTCCTTATAAAGATTTCACAAACAACTCCAAGAAGCTTCTAGAAGAATCTAGCACTTTATTCTTTTTAAGTGACTTTTTGATATTTTATTATTTTAGTCACTTTAATATTAAATCAATTAAATATAAAGTTACTTTTTAATATTTCATTGTTTAGTAACCTTATAAGTAATTAATTTAATATATTTTTTCCCCCTTATTTCTTCCTTTTTAGCCTTCGGGGAAAATAAAGGCTAAAATAAAATAAGTAACTGGTGCCAGTCAAAAAGGGGACATTACATTTGGTTAGAAGTAGTAGAAGCACTCCAATTGCCAAATCATTCACATTTTAGAAAGTTGATAGATCCTCCTTAATAGAACAACGTAATGATGCAGGCACTTCTGACAGTCTTAACTTTTGACTCAGTTGTCCGTTTCTCTTGAAATTTTATAGGGAGATTCTTTAGGAGAAGCCATTTGGATTGCTGTCTAAGCTTAGCTCGGTAGGTAGCCATTTGGACATCTTTTTGGGAGCCAAAAAGTTCATTTGGGCCTCCAAAATTGGCTTTTAGTGTTTTTTTGAGTTTTTAGAAAGTTGTGTTTTTTAATAACTTTGAAATCATGTTTCTAATTTTGAAGATTAGTTGGCAATCCTTATCTTTTAGTTTAGGGCAGCTTTAGGGGAAAAATCAGTTTTTTAGGAGTTGTTTTAAAAATTACCAAAAATGACAAAAAATGGATTTTGTGAAATCTGCAAAAAATGGTAATCTTGAATTTGGTTAAATTAGTGTTTTTTGTTATTGTAAGACAGAGAGGATAGTTGGATGAATAATGAAGAGTTGTGAATTCTGAAATAATTTATTGTGGGTTCATGTATTCTTTATGATACTTGTTCATGGTTGAAATTGGGCTGCATCATCTAGTATCAGAGCAGGAAGATGGCTGGGAGAGGACGAGGAAGAGTTAACATGAAGATGCAGAGGGACATGCAAATTTGCTGGTTAATCACGTAGGCGGGCTTACGTTGTTCTTTCAAGGATGTCAAACTCTTGCTATGATAATGATAGGATCTAGCTTTGCAATGTATACTCAAATTTATATCACTTCCAACTTTGCTCTTCAAAACTCTAACTACTAAACTACTTCTTGTTTTACTACTACTCCTATGGAATGGAAAGATTAGCAAATGGACGGGGATCAACCTAATGAAAGCTTGCCAGCAGTGCTACCTTAATAGATGCAATGATTCAAGGGGAATGAGACTAGATTACCACACAAGGCTCCTTAACAAGCCGCTAAGATTCTAGTGGCCTAGTATATATATTCCTATCAAACATTTACCAATATCACCATACAACTAGCCATTTACTTCTATTCTTACAACATGAAATGAAATCCTACTTTAATTTGAGAGATGAGAAGAAACATGCAATACACCAAAATGATCATGTATATCACCATGCAAACCACAATAATGAATAGAGAACAATTTTGATAGTATTTTGGCAACAATTCTCCAACATAACTCTCTTTACAAATGAGAACAAATGACCTTATATAGAGGCTCAAAATTACGAGTGGCCAAGATTAAGAGGCAAAATCAAGGGCCAAGATTAAACCTTACAAACCCTAATTAGGGTTACCATCTTTCAACCAATTACATGAGGGCACCAACTTTGTGGGCCAATGAGAAAATTACAATAATTTGTCAACCAATGAGAACATAGGACACTTGGCATGATTTGATTGCCTGCAGATGAAATTGCCACCTCATCAACCTTATCTTATAAATTTATTTAATCCTTGAGATGAGGTGAAACCTTGGATGCTTGAGCTCGTCCTTAGAAGCTTTCTCATCACCACTTGAACTTGCTTGTACCTGATGTCCTTACCTTGAAAGGGTGAGGTCTCTATGCACTTGGGATAATCTTGCCTTGGCCTCGGTGGCTTGCCTGGATGCGAACCTTCTTGCAATTTGAGAGCCTTGCTCTTGGCCACCACCTTGAAATTGAACTAGACCTCCCTCAACCTTTCGTCTTGCTTTCCTCTTTCATTATCCTTGCATTCCTTAACCTTCCTCGTCTTCTCTAACCTTCCTACTCGAATTTGGTTTGCATACACCCCCTTCTGCTTCAATACTCTTGGGTTATGGGGCACCTGCCTTGGCCATACCTCCTTCTCAAATCTAACCAAACTAGCTTGCACGAATAGCCAAGCCTTGCCTAGCCTCAAATATCTTCATATCTCTTCTAACCTTCAATGAAACCTGCCTCCTCACTAATATTTTCCTCTTTGGCCAACCCTTGAATGTCTTCAATTGTTCGGACTACCACAACCTCGCCCCTTGGCATAAGCATCTGCCTTAACCATAGTGGTGCAGTGCATCTCCCCAAAATTGGATTTGGTTCGACTAGCAAAGCATCACTAACAACCTTCCATTCAAATAGAAGAGGTAGGACCCCATGTAGAATTGCTTCCGATTTTGCACTATCCTAAGTTGTAACTCTAAGTTCTCGTTAATGATCCTAACCCAATCAAACTTTCTTTACCATTCTCAATTCCTTCAATAAAATAATACATCCAAGGATCAAACTGTGTACCTTGAGTGGAGCCCATGACTCGATTGAGAAGCACAATGAAGTCGCCATACTCTGATTTGGAATCTGACCTGGTGAGCCTTGATGACTCCCTTTTTGCCTTCGTGCAACCAATTCTGCTTTAGTAGAGCGAGGTATTGTTGTGAGGTTTTCACACCATCGCCCCAAAATATTTGGGGACCCCCATTTTTTTTGAGCAAGCCTTGACAATTTTTCTAGATCCGGGTATTTGGGTGCTTTAGCGAATTTTTGGGCGATCCAGAGGTTTTGAAATGAAAAATTTTACACCTGGGATATTTTTGAAGTGCTTGGGAGGGTATAGCTTGTTTTCACCTTGTGTGAAACATTGATTTTCCTAAACAGTTGATTTTGTCTTTAGGCCAAACGAAATTCAATAGGAGTATTTTATTTCGATTGTTAGAAAAATATCTGGCAGGGCAAATTTGCAAAATTTTCAGATTTAGATGAATTTTGAAAATTGATGAAATTGAAGAACTTGAGATTTTCAAAATTTAATTGTGAAATTGGATATTTTTGGGAAAATCTTGTAAATTTTTTTTGGTGGAGAAAAATGGAAATTAAAGAATAAATTTAAAGTTGCCAATTAGAGATAATAAATTGCAAAAATAAAAAAGGATAAAATTGCCAAATGGAAATTAAATTGCAAAATGATTTTTGGGTTGCAAAGTAATAAAAATTAATTTTGGTTGTCATGATTAAATGCATTAAAATCATATTTTTTGGGCTAAGTGTTTGTAATTTAGAAATTTAAATTGGGCCCCTTTGTGTGTTAAATTCAACGTATTTTAAGGCCTAGGAGGTGTGAAATTCAAGGCAAGTTATTGGGTCCACAATGGGGAGGGTTTAAAGCTATATTGGAGGCCTAAATGACCTTTTTTCAAAATTTCAATTTTAGGGCCTATGATAATTTCGGATTTGGCTAATTTAAACCGATAATTTTGCACTAGGTTGACCCAATTTTAAATTAAAATAAAATCCCCTAGGGCTGGGCAATTTATTTCATTTAATTCATGTTTAATTTGACAATTTTAATTTTTTTTTTTTCCCTCCTACAAAGTCGGCCTTGCTTTTTGGAGGCAAAATTTGGTATATAAGGGGAGCTTTCCCCCACTTCATTTCACCATCTCATTCACTTCTCTCCTTTTCTCTTGGCAACAAAAAGCAGTCCGAAAAAGTAGAGCGAAAAAGCAGTCTGAAAAAGCAGATCCGAAAAGCAAATTCGAAAATTGGAGAGTTTGATGAAGAGAAGAAGCTTGAGTTGAGGCAAATCAAATTTGTAATAGAAGAATTTATTGATAGAAGATTCATAGCAATCAGATTTTGAGAGTGAATTGGAGAAGGGGAGATTTTCTTGTGGAGATAGAAGATTTTGAAGATCAAGCTAAGCCAATTACATGGAGAAGGAATTCCAAGCTTTGTTTTTGGTGAGTGGCCTATCTTTTCCTCTCTCTTTAATTGCTTTCATTTCATTGGTGCTAGTTTAGGTGTTGAAAACTAATTTCAAGAGTAGAGTTAGGTATTTGGATATTAAGTAGATTACTCGATTGTCTTGATTGACTTTTTTCCCTCAAGTTCTTGCTTGCATTTCATTATTGCATTTCATCTTAGGCGAAGATTTGGAGTGATAAGTGTAGCCCATCTTAAGGTAACGGCAGGGAGTGATAAGTGTAGTATTCCACCCCTAGGCGAAGATTGGAGTGATAAGTGTAGTCCATTTTAAGGCAAAGGCGGGGAGTGATAAGTGTAGTTTGCATCATTGCATTGCATTTTTTTAGGGAGAAGATTGGAGTGATAAGTGTAGCCCATCTTAAGGCAATGGCGGGGAGTGATAAGTGTAGTATTCCACCCCTAGGCGAAGATTGGAGTGATAAGTGTAGTTTCACCAGCATTGTAGAAAAGGCGGGGAGTGATAAGTGTTTAGGATGGCTGATGTTAATGCAAGCAAGTGACCCAAAGGAATTAATGCTGAAATAGGAGACAAGGAAGTCATGATACCCAATTCCAACTTCCGCTCAAAATTGAAATACGTTGGAGACACCAACATTGGTACCTTTGATATGATTCAATTAAGAGAGAGGTTGAGAGACAGCTAGTCCCCTGTGGCAAAGAGGATCAAATAGTATGGATTTGTGCAAGGAAGTGTTTAGTCTACCCCAGTAGCAGACATGATACGACAGAATTGGTTACATCAAGTCATCAAGGTTCACAAAGTCAGATTGCAAATCAGAGTGCAGCGCCTTCATCGTGCTTCTCAGTCAAATCCCAAGCTATGCTAAAGGTACACAGTTTGATCCTTGGATGTTTTATTTTATTGAAGAGATTGAGAATGGTTAAGGAAAATTGATTGGATTAGGATCACTAGCATGAATTTAGAGTTGCAACTTAAATAGTACAAAATCGGGGGCAAATCTACATGGGGTCCTACTTCTTCAATTCGGGTGCAAGACTACTAGTGATGCTTTTCCAGTTGAACCAAATCTAATCTTGGGGAGATCCATTGCACCACTATGGTTGAGGCAAGTACTTATGCCAAAAGGGCAAGGTTGTGGTAGTTCGAACAGTTGAAGGCGGTCAAGGGTTAACCAAGGAGGAAAGCATTGTGGAAGCAGTTGATGAACTCAGTGATGGGCGGATTGTGGAACAATCAAGGAGATATGGTGAGGGCAGGTGCCCCAAAACCCAAGGTTATTGAAACAAAGATGCATGCATGCAGATCAAATCCAAATAGGAAGGTTAAAAATGACAAAGTATTGAAGTAAGGAGGAAAGTGATTGAAAGGTTGAGAGAGGTCAAGTTTGATTTCAAGGTGGTGGCTAAGAGCAAGGCTCTTAAATTGCACAAGGTTCACACCTAGGCAAGCCACCAAGGTCAAGGCAAGATTACCCCAAGTGCATGGAGACCTCACCCTTTCGAGGTCAAGACATCAAGTACAAGCAAGTTCAAGTGGTGGTGAGAAAATTTTTAAGGACAAGCTCAAGCATCCAAGGTTTCATCTCATCTCAAGGATTAATGAACTTTATAAGACAAGGTTGATGAGGTGGCAATTTCATGTGCATGCAATCAAATCATGCCAAGTGTCCTATGTTCTCATTGGTTGACAGATTATTGTAATTTTCTCATTGGCCCACAAAGTTGGTGCCCTCATGTAATTGGTTGAAAGATGGTAACCCTAATTAGGGTTTGTAAGGTTTAATCTTGACCCTTGATTTTGCCTCTTAATCTTGGCCACTCATTGTAATTTTGAGCCTCTATATAAGGCCATTTGTTCTCATTTGTAAAGAGAGTTATGTTGGAGAATTGTTGCCAAAATACTATCAAAATTGTTCTCTATTCATTGTTGTGACTTGCATGGTGGATATACATGATCATTTTGGTGTATTTGCATGGTTCTTCTCATCTCTCAAATTAAAGTAGGATTTCATTTCATGTTGTTAAAGTAAGAATAGAAGTAAATGGTTAGTTGTAATGGTGATGTTGGTGAATGTTTGATGAGGATCTTATACTAGGCCACTAGCATCTTGGCGGCTTGTCAAGGAGCCTTGTGTGGTAATCTAGTCAATTGCTCCCAAGTTCTACTTGCATTTTATCTTTCCGCTTGTACTTCAAGTTGGGTTGGAAGATAGGTGTTAGTGTGAAAATCCTAAGAGTAACCCTTAGACTCATCGCACCGATGGAAGTAGAGCCGCTGGTAAGCTTTCATTTGGTTTGATCCCCGTCCATTCGCCAATCTTTCCATTCTATAGGAGTAGTAGTAGAGCAAGAAGTGGTTAGTAGTGAGAAGTTTAAGAAGTAAAGTTGAAAGTGGTAAATTGGAAAATCATTTAAGTATGCATTGCAAAGCTAGATCATCATCATGGCAAGAATTTGACATCTTTCAAATGAACAACGTAAGCCCGCCGAAGTGATTACCAACAAATCACATTTATATAACTGAGTTAGTATCCACAGGTGTAAGGAACCTTGGAGTATCCTTGTATACTTTTCAAGAGAGGGTTGAGTGTTTGGTACGCCGTATCAAGTATTCAATTGCTATATGTTATGTAGTGGTACAAAACTCACATCAACAGGTATGCATCCTGATTGTCTTGAAATAACCTGGCTGCTTGATCCATCAACATTACTATCATGCCCTTCTGCTGGGGTATATTGAACACTTCCTTGTACAATTCCACACTTACTGATCTTCTTTGCCACAGAGGACTGGCCTCTTTTCAACCTACCTCTCAATTGTACCATATCTATGGTGCCGATGTTGGTGTCACCAACTCGCTTCAATTTTGAGAAGAAGGTGGTCTTGGGCATCATGTCTTCCTTGTCTTACTTGGTATGCATTTCCCTTTGGGTTCTTGCTTGCACTAGCATCCGCCATCCTAAACACTTATTTCTGCCCTTTCTTTCTATAGTGAGGTGGGATTACACTTATCTCTGCCCCTTTGCCTAGGGATGATCAAACATATTTCTGCCTCGCCAATTCCTATCACACTACACTTATCTCTGCCTCTTCGCTTAGAGATGGACTACCACTTAATTCTGCCTCTTCGTTACCTATGAGATGGATTACACTTATATCTCCCAACTTCTTTTCTACGGGTGGTACTACCACTTATATCTCCTTTCTCCAAATCCTAAACGGAAACTACACTTATATTTCCCAACTTCAAGCCCTAATGAGATGATGAGGTGATGGATGGATGATGCAAGAGGAAAATAGAGAAATGTACCAAGAAAGAACAAGGAGAAAATCTGTCTTTTAGACCAGCGTTCACCCTCAAGCATGAAGATCGTCTCCTACACCAAACAATCAACATCAAAGAAAAAGATAACAATTAAGAAAATAGTTCAGTCCACTCACCCAATTTTTGCAAAATTTCCTCAAATAGGCAGGCCTGGGCACAAACTGTGGTTTCTTCTTTGTCAAATTCCTCTCCTTTAATAAATTTCATAAGCCCCTTATCAAATAGCAGGCCTGGGCACCTTCACAGCTCTCCTTGACACTTCGTGGCCCTCTAACATTCTGCTCCTTGCTATCAAATAGCAAGCCCTCCAACAAAAGAACAGTCCACCAACAAAGATCGCAAGCCTCCTTATCTGCCTCTAGATCAAAATCACTGCCTCCCTCAAAATGCTCTACTTCTCCAAAATCCGCTCCTCCAAAAGCTGAATTGCCTCCAATCTGCTCTTATAAATTTCGCACCTCCCTCAATAATTTGCTGCCCAAGACTGCTCCTTATTTCGCTGCCTTGGAGATGAAGTGATGGATGAGGGAATGGAGGGGGGAGCCTCCCTCTTATACAAAGTTGAGAGCCTCCTATATGGGGGCCGACCTGCCTAAAAAGAACAAAAAAAGAATTAATTGCCATAGAGGAAGGGGACGACTTTGCATTTGAAAATTAATTACTTCCCTTGATTTTCGAATCTTAATAGACCAAATAGCCACACTCCACAAAAGGGAGGCCCTATTTCATCCTTTTAAATGCCTCACGCCCTAATGAGGGCCAAATCTGCGATTTTAATTGGCCATATTTTATTTTCAATGCAAATTTTGAAAAGCATTGCCCAGATTTTCGAAATTAAAGGGCTCATTTTTAACATTTCAAAGTAGATTTTTGATATTAGCACCCAGATTTTAATATTTTAAAGCTCAAAAATCCCAAACCACATTGCCCAAAATTTCGAATTTAATGCACAAATCAAACCCATTTGCCCAGATTTATAGTTTATTAGCCAAGATTTTATATTTTGTTTGGTCTAGATTTTCGAAATTTAGAAAGGTGAAATAGATAATTGCCTAAATTTCAAACAAATGCCCAGATTTTCGAAATTAAAGGGCCAAATTTTTGAATCTTAATAAAGGAGATGGGTCCAATTTTATTTTATATTTCGATTTGGCAAATTGATTCCATTTCTTGGCCACTTAAATTTCTATTTGATTCCTATTTCATCATCCAAAATTTGCAAGATTTTCAAAGACCAAAACATAATCAAAACCAAATTCGAAAACGAGAGCCCAAGGCTTTCAATTCCAAAAAAGAAAATTTCAAAAAAATAATTCATCAAAGGCTAGAATTTGCTAAGGCCTCCAGATATCGGGATCTAGGAGAATGTCAAGATTTGTTCGAAAAAATGGGGGTCCCCAAATTCTTTGGGGCGATGGTGTGAAAACCTCACAACAATACGTAGGTATTTTTGAGAAATAACAATCCAAAGAACAGCTTTACAAAATGCCTGCTGCGCCTCTTAATCTCAGATACCTTCTTCATCCCCTAGAGAAATTATTTTGTAAACTGCTTAAATCTTGAATTACCCATCCTTGTCACCCAAATATGTCTTGTCAAAAATTTGTCACCAAATTAAAATCCAAGGTAAAAGTGAGGAAACTGACCTTTGAATATATCCCCTTCCAGATACTTGTGTAAATCTTTGAGAAGGGGAATATTTTCAGGGTTCTATACTCTCTGGCAGCTGAATATTTATCTCATAAAAAAGCAGTTCACAAATTATTTTGATTTAATATTTGTTATTCCAACTTGATTATATGAGGCCACCAACAAGCTTGTAGCTGGGACCTGATGATTTTGAAGATTCTCAGTCAGTACTTGTTATATTCGTTGAGTCACCAAGCTCCTGCAGAAACTGCTTTGACTTATGGAACTTGGTAAGCCTATGGTGGGTTGTGTTCTTATTTGCTACTTAGCAGGTAGTCTTTTTCTTATGCTTTGTGAAGTTTGAGAGGAAGTCCTATCTAGTGATGGGGTGGTGGGGCAGAGTTGGGCTGCTATTACGGTGATGTTATGGATATAGGATTTAATATACTTTTGATGAGCCCATACTTCTTTTTTCTTGGATGGATTGGTTTCTAATATATCTTTGATTAACATTGCTTTTGGTCTTTGTTTGATGAGGCATTGACTGTTGCACTTCTCAACCAGCTATGGGATTTCCTTAATTGATCTCAATTTTCCTCAGTTCAACATGCACATTCCAACAACAGATCAAGAATATTAGATGAAAAGATCTAAATAGATAGATCTCTTCCTATACTAATCTTTTATTAGACAGTGGTACCCCATATTGGTTAGTAATTGTTTTTTCCACCGAGACATAAGTTGCAAACTAAGATTCTTCCACATATAAGGGATAAGGTCCTTTATAGGTTCATCCTTGACTAGCTCTCAAAGCAGTTTAAAATTTGAAATTCCCTCTGTCACAGGATTGAAAATGGTCTAGTTGTTATTACAAAAGACAAAAGGTTGAAAAGTTGTAATTGAAGGTCGCCCATGTCTGCAAATAACACTTTTCTCAAACAGATATAATCCACTAAGTTGGTGGTTCAGTCTCTATGCGAAGATTATCCATGTGGCATGCATCTATACTATATGGTTTACAGCACAACCATATTTATATTTTGCTTTAGAGACCAGTCACATAAGCTAATCTGAATTATAAACGGCTGGGTATTCCACACGTACTGTCACCAACAGATGGATTGAAAATGCTAGACATCTTTGCACACTCTTACACCCACTCTACCATTTACAACGGGTGTCAAACATAATAGGAATGTAAACAAGGTTCAAAGTATCAACAAATTTGGAATAAATTTGCAACACACACACAATGCTGAAAATTGAGTGTCTATTTCTTTCCCATGCATGAAGTTGTAACATAACTCTCTTTTGATTTCCACACCATTAGAAAGAAAATAATGCCCAAAATAGTCAAGAAAATGCTCAGAAGTATTCATTTTCAAAGTCCCTGTCCACATACTGGTTTGGTTGCCCCTTTACTAGTTACATGTTTGTCAGGGCACCGGATTAACTATTTTCACCTGTATATTCTGGAGGTTATATCTTTTGCATCCCAATTTGACATTAGGTGCATTTTTTTTGAAATTGCACTATTTCTCAAGGGCTATTCAAATATCCAATCAAATCCAATTTTGATTTTTTATCCATTCATTCTGCCCTTGCAACATGACTGCATTTATGAGGCCCTAAATTAGCTGAAGTAATCCCAGAAGTTGTCTCATCCACTGACTAAGGTTTTGAGATACCCCATACTATGGCAGTTAATCCTTAAGCATGAAACAAGTTGGCCAATGTCTAGAATATCCTTATACACTGATCTGATGGTGAACTCTGCCTTTGTTCTCCTCAGCAAACAGACTACAAGCTGGTTGAGATGTCCAAATGTCAACTAGATGTGAATTTTTCTATCTTAACACGAGTATATCAACAAACTCTCGTGCCGATGATACAGTTTCAGATTAAACATTTCTTCTAGTTGAGGACTTTGCAAAGAGTGATGAAGAGGAAGGTATTTGCTATCATTTAACTTCTCGTACACATATTCAAGAGGCGGTATGTGTAAACTGTTAAGGAATATAAATCAGGAGATATTAAATGTAATGTGAGAATACGCTGTAGAATACAATTGCCTTGGTGATTGATTGATTCTACAAAATGCATCTACTATATATATTGAAATGAAGGGATGTTAATATGAACAGTCATGACTCGTCATATACGATAAGTCATGACTATTCGTATTAATAAACTATAACAAAACAGTTAATTATTTATCCAGCGTAATATATAACCGGCGGCATAAACAACAATTAGGACAGTCACGTAGTCATGACACTATCGTGACTGTCATACATGAACGCCAGTCATGATACGTGACTCTCTTACATGCTAGTCACAATACGTGACTCCCTTACATGCCAGTCACGATATACGTGGCTCCCTTGCATGCCAATCACGATAACGTGACTCCCGAATCATTAAGCATGTTTAGTTATAAAGTCGATACAATATATCATTTATTATATTGTGATTAAACACGAACCCATAATAATTTAACACTCCCTCTTGGGAGAGAGTTTAATAGACTTTGTAGAACTTTTTCACATCATGATATGTGGCCCAATCCAAGACATTTTAAAACAATGTCGATCATGATGAGTTATTACACAGTAATAATGAAAATGTTAAGATGTCCGGTCCTATCCGGGACAAACCCTTTACGGGAGTCGATCCTAACAACTTTATTACCTAACAAGTAATAACATAAGCAACAAGATGTCCGGTCCTATCCGGGACAAACCCTTACGGGAGTCGATCTTGAAGCCTGGTTACTATTGTCAAGATCGTCACCTTGACATAGTAACCTATATACACAGAAGATTGTCATCTTCACAAGTTTTGAAATATTTCAATATTTTATTTTATTCATGAATAAAAAATGTACATAATTACATTCATATTTTGATCAAACCAATTTTACCTTTGAAGAAATCTGTCTTTACCTTTGCAAGAGGTTTAGTAAAGATATCTGCATTTTGTTCTTCAGTACTAATGTAGACCAATTTAATGATCTTTCTGTCTACCATATCTCTCACATAGTAATATGGAATTTCTATGTGTTTTGACCAATTGTGAAAAACAAGATTTATAGAGAGCTTAATACAACTCTGATTATCACAATGAATAATAGTGGGTTCTAAAGATTTACCAAATACGTCAAAAAGTATTTTCTTAACCATACTGCTTCTCGAGCTCCCATGGATGCAGCCATGTACTCAGCCTCTGTTGAACTTAGAGCAATTGCAGATTGTTTCCGACTAAACCAAGAAATCACTGCAGAACCCAAACTAAAACAAACTCCTGTGGTACTCTTATGATCTGAGGAACTTCTTGCCCAATCTGAATCTAAATAACCTTGAAGTTGAATTTAAGTCTTGTCATATTTTAGCCCAAGTTCACTTGTTCCTTTTAAATATCTTAAAATGTGTTTAGCAGCCATTAGATGTATCTGCTTAGGTTCACACATGAAGTGACTTAATACATTGGTGGCATAACAAATATCAGGATGTGTGTTTACCAAAAACATGAGAGATCCAACTATTTGTCTGTAAAGCGTAAAGTTTGCAAGTTCTGAATTTTCTACTTCAACTTTTAATTTGTGAAGGTTTGTCTCCATAGGTGTAGCTAAAGGTTTACACTCTGTCATACCAAATCTATTCAGGATGTCAGAAATGCATTTCTTTTGACTTAGGAGAATGTGATTTTTCTTTTGAATAACTTCAAGTCCTAAGAAATAGTGAAGTAGGCCCATATCCTTCATGTCAAATTCAGCTATCAGATCCTTTTTGCATTTTTCAATAAGATAGTCTTCTCTTGTAACGAGTAAGTCATTGACATAGAGAACCAGAATTATCATGTCACCTTTTTCTATTTTGAAATATATATTAGGGTCTGCAGTATTCTTGGAGTAGCCTAATTTGCTCAAGTATTTATCTATTCTTTCATACCAAGCTCTGGGAGCCTGCTTGAGTCCATAGAGTGCTTTCTTTAACTTGCATACGTATTTATCTTTATCATGTGTAGCGAACCCTTCCGATTGTTCAATGTAAACCTCTTCCTCAATTTTGCCATTTAGAAATGTGGTCTTAACATCCATCTGATGTACTTTCCATCCTTTGGAGGCTGCAATGGCAAGTATGGTTCTGATAGATGTGTAATGTGCTATTGGAGCAAAGGTTTCTTCATAGTCAATACCTGCCTTCTGAGAAAAACCTCTTGCAACAAACCGAGCTTTGTGTTTATCAATACTGCCATCAGGTGCATATTTGATTTTGAATAGCCATTTTGAAGATACAACTGACTTATGTTTAGGTCTTGGAACAATATCCCATACATCATTTTTCAGAATGGACTGATATTCTTCAACCATTGCTTCCCTCCAGGCTTGATCTGATAAAGCTTTCTCAACACTAACAGGTTCAGATTCAGAGAGTTCAGTTAGAAGTGCAGTGTAGCATTTTTGAGTTCTAGTTCTTTTGTTTTCTCTGGAAATTTGTGCTGGTTCCACATTGTTCTCTTCAAGTATCTTTCTAGCCCATAATGGTCTCTTTTTATTATTTTCATTATCTAAGCAAGAAGGTTCAAGATCCGGGATTTCTTCTTCATTATTTATAGGTGCTGAATTCATGTCTGAATTGTTATTCTCCCTCTCTTTCTCTAGCGAGAGATCTCCATCAAGATCTATAGAAATGTTATCTTCATTATCTTTAGATAAGAAGTTATCTTCAAATTTAACATCTCTGCTTATTTCTACTGATTTCTGACCAGGTATGTAGATTTGATATCCTTTGGAATCCTCACTGTATCCTAGGAAAATACCTTTCTTGCCAGAAGGTTCTAATTTAGTCCTCTTCTCTTTTGGTACATGTATATACACGGGACAGCCAAACACCCTTAAGTGACTTAAATCAAGTTTAACTCTCGTGAATATTTCTTTAGGTGTGGTGTTTTCCAGTATAGCATGAGGACATTTGTTTTTAGTATAAACTGCAGTGTTAGCGGCTTTTGCCCAATATGATATGTGAATATTTTGATCATGCATCATGGCCTTTGCTGCTTCAATGATGGTCCTATTCTTTCTTTCTGCCACTCCATTTTGTTGAGGATTATAAGCCACAGTATACTCCCTCTTAATCCCAACAGATTTACAATAGTTTTTGAAGTTATCAGAGGTGAATTCCCCACCATTGTCTGATCTGAGAATTTTAATTTTCTTACTGGTTTGGTTCTCTACTAGTGCCTTGAGTTTTTGAAATTTAGCTAGAACCTCACTAGATTCTTTAAGTTTTAAAAAATATATCCATGTTTTCCTTGAATAGTCATCCACAAAGATCAAATAATATAGAGCACCAGAGAAGGAGGGGGTAGACATAGGTCCGCACACATCAGTATGGATGAGTTCTAGAATGTTGTTAGATTTATGTTCACTTGAGGGAAAAGATCCTTTAATGTTCTTTCCTAACACACATCCCTTACAAATGCTAGAGTGTTCATATTTCAGAGAAGGTATGCCAAAAGTGATTTTATGAAGTGTTGGAAGAGCACTATATCTAATGTGACCTAGCCTTTTGTGCCAAATCTCATTATCCTGATGAACATTGTGATTTAAGGCTACCTTTTGTTCACTACATAGCTTATACAAGCTACCATCTCGGGTCCCTATGTGAATGGCATTTTTTATATTAGAATTTTTAGTCCAGAGGAGGACTTTGTCTTCATTGAATGTTACCCTGTATCCTTGATTTGCTAACCCAGAAATAGAGATTAAATTTCTTTTTATTCCAGGCACATACAAAACTTCTTTCAACTGAATGGTTACTCCATTTCTTATCTTTATTAAACAGGTCCCAATTCCTTTTACCGGATAGGAAGAGTTGTCACCAATAGTTACTTCTTCTGACGAGTCCCCTGAGAAGGTTTCAAAATGATCTCTGAATCCAGTGATGTGTCTGGATGCACCACTATCTATTATCCAGGTACTTTTGTTAGAATTTAATTCACTTGCTAAGGCCAAGAAGAAAAGTGGATTTTTTGGTCTTTTCACTTCAGCTAATGCTGCCTGAATTCTTTGTTTTTTTGGACAATATTTGTGAATGTGCCTGAATTTGTCACATTTGTAACATTTTACAGTGGAAAGATCCTTTTTATTGAATTGTTTCCCATTGTTAGATTGTCTGAATTTTCTCTTTCTTTTTTGAGGTGTCTTCTTGGTACTTTTAATATGGAGAGCTTGTAGTTCATATCCATTACTAGGCCCTATTCCTCTAGAAACTAGTTTGGATTCCTCTTGAGTATAGTCGTTCTTTAGTTGCTCGAATTTAGGTAAAGGTGGTCTAGTACTAATACATTGAATGAAGGTTTCCCATGAGGTGGG
The DNA here is from genome assembly GCA_027943335.1 of Chamaecyparis obtusa. NCBI lineage: Eukaryota > Viridiplantae > Streptophyta > Pinopsida > Cupressales > Cupressaceae > Chamaecyparis > Chamaecyparis obtusa. The sequence goes on from BSBK01004004.1 coordinate 50,610, forward strand.
TAAACCTTTGAGAGCAATTAGAGTGAGTTCAGTGTCTTCCACAGTATTTCCAATGCACAGAAGTTGGTCTCTTATTTCAGAGATTCTCAAAAAATAAGAAGTGATTGTTTTTTCTTTGTTCATTTTCATATTAAGAAGTTGATTTTTCAAAGTTAAAATCCGGCTGGCATTATTTATCTCAAATGTGTCTTGAATTGTCTTAAACATTTCAAAAGCACTGGTAATTTTGGAAATGCTAGGAAGAATTGAGTCTTTCACAGAGTCAATTATTAGTTTTCTGGCTTTATTGTTTCTCCTTTTCCATGTAGTCTTCTTTGTTTCATCTTTGGGTATTTTAATGTCTTTTTCTATGTACTCCTCTAACTCAAGTTCCATAAGAAGAGAGGTAAGTCGAGTTCTCCAAGATATAAAGTTTGAAGGACCTTCTAATCTATCTTCCATTCTCATGCACTGAGCCATTTCTGAAAGATTAAACTCAACAATTTTATTTTATTTTTACGAATTTGCTCAACTACAGATTTTAGAATTTTATCTCCTTTTAACAATCTGGCTTTGATACCATGTTAAGGAATACAAATCAGGAGATATTAAATGTAATGTGAGAATACGCTGTAGAATACAATTGCCTTGGTGATTGATTGATTCTACAAAATGCATCTACTATATATATTGAAATGAAGGGATGTTAATATGAACAGTCATGACTCATCATATACGATAAGTCATGACTGTTCGTATTAATAAACTATAACAAAACAGTTAATTATTTATCCAGCGTAATATATAACCGGCGGCATAAACAACAATTAGGACAGTCACGTAGTCATGACACTATCGTGACTGTCATACATGAACGCCAGTCACGATATGTGACTCTCTTACATGCTAGTCACAATACGTGACTCCCTTACATGCCAGTCACGATATACGTGGCACCCTTGCATGCCAATCACGATAACGTGACTCCCGAATCATTAAGCATGTTTAGTTATACAGTCGATACAATATATCATTTATTATATTGTGATTAAACACGAACCCATAATAATTTAACATAAACCTTTTCTAGAAGAGGATGCCAAGGACATTACTTTCAAATTTCATTGGTGTCTTCTTGTTTCCCGATTCACCATTTGGGTACTTGTAGGGCAAGTCTTAGTCTGTAGTTCTACGGAAAATCAAATGCTTAGTGGGATTTAATTTATAGAGGAATGGGTTAAGAACCATTTGCTAAATTGAAATGAGCTTCATAATCTAGTTAAAGTATGTTTGTGTGCATTCTTCCACAAATTCTCATTTACAAAATTTAGATGATATTGTAAGAAATGTCTAATCAAAAGCATAAAATATGAATAACCATAAGATGTTAGGAGCTACGATATTTTGATTAAAAACAATGTTACCCCACTTTTTGCGGACAGGGTAGAGTAGGCACATGGGGATGTGTTTTTGGGAGAGGGATAACAGGGAAACATTTTTTGGGGGACAACAGGGGGTGACTATTAAAAAAGTAGGGAAAATAAAAAAAAAAAGAAAATTTCAGATGTTCATATGATAGCATTCATAAGACAATCCTCATATACATCAAAGAACCTTAACACAATATATTGGAGTTCAATTGATATTTTTATTGTATTCATTGACAAGTCACAATGACAAAACAGTAAACACTTGACATATATAAAAATTACATCAAAATGCCAGAAGGCTGCAAGTTTCAAGTTTCAACTACACAATGAAAATCTATAGATATATTAATTTGCAGTTGTCCCTAATCAGCATCCCCTAACCTGGGTTGAAGGGCACGTCTCAAGTATTTTCCCCAAATGTGATAGAGGAAGGCATACTGTGTCTATGTTTCTCCTTTTGAATGTGATCAATTTCTGACAATTGCCTTACTACTTCAAGCAACACCATCTTATTCGTAAGATATTTTGGAAGTTTGTAAGGTTCAGAGGTGAACCCCGAAATCCTTATGTAGGTGAAAGTAGGGCATTGAATGTAGCAGAGCATAATGTAATTCCCTGTTCAAAGTTCGAAGTCAGCATAGCATAATAGATTAAACAAAGGGACTGATTTCAGACCTTTCTAATCCTTTTGATTTTATCCCTAAACTTGATTTCAAGACTTAGAAAAATTATGTTTGATGGCTGCAAATGAAACTTAAAATTTAAGTGCTAAGGACTATGTCTGAGGACTATTGCAATTATGAGCATAAAATTGGTCCTTTACTACCCCCCAAACTTCAAAAATATCAGAATATAGAAGCCATGAAATTCAAAAGTTTTCTGAGGACTAATTCTGAAGACTAAGTCTGCATATAGTTGTAATCAAACTGTTATGACTTAAAAATATTAAATTGATTTGTTTAGATCCCAAAGTGTAAACATCAAGTTTCACTATTAATGCATTAGTTCTGCTTTCTGAGGACAACCCTGCAACTTATCTAGAAAACCCTGAAATCAACCCATACTTCATGACAAATGCTGTCCTACAATTAACCATATGTCCTTGATAAAATTATGAAGGTATGTGAAGGCTAAATTGTGAAAATGCAACTTCTTGCCACAAGCCATAAGTCTGGTTTTCCGAGGACATGGTCTGCAACTTACGTCCTCTTGATGATTTTTCCTAAAAACCTTGTGAGAATGATCGCTACAATCTTGACAACAATTTCTTTTATGAATGAGGGACTTAAGAATTTTTCTTGATTTTCTAGGGAAATCATCCCTCGTGCAGAAGTTTCAGACTTTATCACTGTATGCCAGCCCTTTAGTCACTCAAATTTGGTTCTTGCACTCAGATTTTTCCCTTTCTGACAGCCTGCAATGAAGTTGATGGGGATTAGAGACTTTAGAATTATTTCTGATTTTCTAAAAAAATCGAACCCTACAGGAGTTTTTCAGACGTAAGTCTGAAGATGATTACTTACAGCCCTTTCCTGTCACATGAATTCGGTCTCTGATTTTGGTAAACTTAAGCTTGACTTCCAAACACCTTCATCACTTTACTTTGCATAGCCTCTGATTTTTCTTGTGAAATCACAACTTTCATGGAGGAGAGTTTTTAGACTTCTGTAAATGCAGTACTCCTCTCCATGGTCGTCCCTACTTCTCTTTGGTTGGCATTTGAACTTCTTCTCCTTGTAACAACAATTTGAATGGCATTGCTTGGCATCTTCAATCCTCCATCTTAATGCTGGCCGAATTCCATGATGGCTGTAGCTGTGTTTTGTCAGACTTTAGACTTCTTGGCAGCCTCTTGTCATCTTGCTTTCACCTCTTCCTTTGACTACAAGCTTAGTCAAATCCTTTATTTTATTTTATTTTCTGCTGTAGGTGATCCTTTAAAGGTGATTTTGGTTTGGATCCCCCCAACACAGCCAATGTGGGATTAAAAAACTTTACCTTGAAATCCGTGTTGTGGTGATTTTATTCAATTTCCCTTGCTGTTTTATTGAATTTCATTTTCTATTTGCCAAGGGAAAATTGTCTCATATAGGGAAGCATCCACTTTATTTCAATCACATTCATATTCATGAAAATCGTCACTGATAAGGTTAAACTCAAGCCATTTTATTTCCAGCTGGGTGGACATTCGATTTTATCAAGGATTAATTTCATAACATTTGAATTTTTATCACATCCACCAAAAGGCGGAGACCGATCCTCATAAGGATTGATCCTTGATTATCATTAATCATAATTCGAAGGGAAAATTGATTGGTCCAAGGATTACCCCCTTTTTCACTCATCACTTCATCATCTCACATTATCCCACAAGGGGAAAATCGAATTGCACATGGACAACCAAAATCCTTCAAATTTTTCCTTGCTTCCTTATTTCATCCCCAAAGAGGAAATTCAATCCCTTTAAGGACTTCTATTTTACTTGTTTCCTTGTCCATAAAGGGGAAACTCATCCCTTATAGGGACAAATCCAATCCCATTACTTCATGCCTTCATTTATTCAAAATGGTCCTCAAAGGGAAAAATGACCCTCTTAGGGATTGAGGGATGCACAAGGACAAAATGGAGATTCATTAGTCACAAGGACTTTACCCACTTTATGTTCCAAAAAAGTATGGAACTAGTGGAAAATCGATAGGTATAGGGACTCTTTGCTTTTTGTCATTGTTTCTAAGTCTAGGTGAGGAAATTCGATCCCTATAGGGACCTATGGTCCCAACACTTAGTTTTTCACTTGCTCATGTTCTCCAGGAGTGGAAAAACAACTCCTTCAGGGACTTCCATAAATTTTCAAGTGGAAATTCATCTATAACAAGGATTTTGATCATTTTTGGAGTGGAAACCCACTCCTTATAGGGACTTTGACCATTTTTGAAGTGGAAATTCTATTTTCACAAAGACAAAGTGCAATTTTATAAGGAAAAATTGATTTTCATAAGGTTTTTGCATATTTTAAGTATGGAAAATCAATTTTTATAGGGATTTTAAAACCCTTACGCATGAAATATGCCATTATAACATATTTCAAACTATTTGACTAGACAAATATTCATGCACTTTGATTTTTTTTAAAATCATTGCAACTTGACCCAGTGAAACCTTAACCTTGACACTCCTATCTGCACTTACAATCCTGACAATTTAATTAGTTAACCACTCCTCAACTTCCTAGCTTTGAATTGCCATCTCAACTGCCAAAACCTTACAACTACGAGCGAAAATAGGGGGGGTCCCCATTTGCAATGGGGCGATGTTGTGAAAACCTCACAACAAAAAGCTTCTAAAGGATTCATGGTTTTGAGTGTTTTTAGTTTTGCTTATTTAGTTTGGTTTGTTTTGCTTTAGTAAGTCTTCAAGTGGGGTTCTAAAGATTATTAAGACTTACTTTTGTAACAAAGTCGCTTTAGTGTCTTAATTTAGATTAGTTCATTTCTATTATTGGCTTATTATTATTAGATTATTTTTCATGCATCTGTCATGCATTGTTTTTTATCTTCAGTGCAAGCTCTATATAAGGAGGTGTTTGCCAATGTAACCCTACAGGTGGTCTATTTCGTTTCCGAACACATTTGCCACCTTTTGAGTAAACTCTCAGTCAATAACTGAGAGAATATAAAATGAAGAACCATAAATACATTGGTTAATCATATTTCAGCAATTAGAATGGCCTTGTGGGAAAGAATCCACATGAACAATTTAATTTTAGAATTGATTTGACAGCCCAAAGCTCCCCCAAATGCTGTCCTTTAAGTTCAAGTGGCTGAAGTTATGTCAATGTCAAACTATAAGCTTGCGTCGCATGGTATTATCAAGATTTCTCTGGAACTCCATACATCATCTCATCTTGTTTCTCTCTTATCTTGATATTTCTCTATCTCAGCAATTTTAAAATGGTATCATACCGCATTTTCAGCTCCCCTTCATCATTATTTCTATCCTCCCACATTTTCAGTGTATAGCTGCCTAGCGTACCAGGGGGGCTTTTCCTATTGAAAAATTCTGCCATTTTAGAAGCACCTTAATTTCTAAAAAATCAATCTGGAAATTTCTAAGATTACTAACGGAGGCATAACATTTTGTGGTATCCACCCAAAAGTTGGTGGTTGTTAGTGTAGGTTACATTTTCAACTCTTGTGATTCATCTGTAGTGCCCTGTATGCCTTCGCATTCCCTGTAGTATAATAGTGTTTCAATTTGCTTAGTTCGTTTTCTTGTAATTTAGAAGGAGAGAATCTTAATTGTTAAACTTACTCAAGCTGTAAATGTTTGTACTTGCAGAGACAATATTGCAAACTACTCAGAAAATTATACAGCTCAGTTTATTCTGGGCTATTGTGCCACATATATTTTTATGCAGACTTTCATGATTCCTGGGACCATTTTCATGTCCTTGCTAGCTGGGGCACTCTTTGGAGTTATCAAAGGCATTTTATTAGTTGTCCTGACTGCAACTGCTGGTGCTTCATCCTGCTATTTTTTGTCAAAGTTGATTGGGAGGCCTATCGCTTTTTGGTTGTGGCCAGAGAGATTGAGATTCTTTCGGGCACAGGTAATCTTTTTTCTCATTTGTAGACATATCTATATACTGATATGGATTTTCATTATAGAAAAACATTGCTGGCACCAGAATAGCTTTTTCAAATCTTATTAAATTTTTTATATTTTTGGAGAAAATTTAAAATTATTAAAACTAAATTGGCATTCTCTACACAGTTTCCCCCTAATGAGTAGATTTTGTGAAGACTCTCAAGCTCTCTGACTGTTTTAAACATGTTTTGCATGCGTGCACACATATTTTCAAATTTAATATATAATGTAACATTATTTTCTATAAATGGTGGTAATTATCTAGTTAGAGGACTTGAATCTTTAAGTTTCACCCAAGTTTTGACTATGTTTTGTTTTATATTGTAGGTAGCTAAGCGCAGAGAGAGATTGTTGAATTACATGCTTTTTTTAAGGATCACACCAACCTTACCAAACACTTTCATCAATCTGGCATCACCAATTGTGGATGTGCCTTATCACATTTTCTTATTTGCAACTCTGATTGGTCTTATCCCAGCAACTTTCATTACTGTACGAGTAAGTAGTTTTGCCTTTATAAATTGTTGTTACATGTTTTGGTAGGGCATAACACATCATCCTTTTTCCTTTGGAATATTAAATTTTTAATTTATTGTTTACAATGACATGTCTTAATCATATCCTTCTAAATTTTGAGTTCTGCAAATTTAGGCTTTTGATGTGCTTTGACCTTTTTTTATAATGAATCTGTGGGTATGTCCTTCTACCCTAATTGTCAGTGTTTAGAGTATGATAAGCAAGGTGAAAGTGGTTGGCATATGCTTGATTAATGTGTTTACCATGAATGTTTTTAATGTGCTTTGACATTTTTAATAATGAATCTGTGACCATATCATTTTACCCCGATTATCAGTATGATACGCAAGGTGAAAGTAGATGAATCATATGCTTGATGAATGTGTTTGCTATTAATGGTTTTATTCTATGCAACCCAAAATGGATGTGGGACAATCATATTGGCAGTAGGTTGATATGCTTCTTGATGGATGATTGTTTTATTTTCTGTTGATTAATGTGCAAAGCTCCAAGACTAACGATCTTGTAGCTCTGTTTCCGCGATCTTGTAGCTTTGTTTCTTTATAGAGCAGATAACTATATTCTGAAAGTCTTTTTGCATTCAAACTTTATAGTTTGTCCATCAGGATTCATATTCTGCTATTTAACAATAAGGAGTCCATGGAATGATAACATTTTTGACAATTTTTCATTCCATTATGCCTCTCATGTAGTGGCAGCTTGTTCCTGCATTAATATTTCCTTGGAAATGCACTCAATGGTATGTTATTGTTTGATGGTAAAGTTTCCTGGAAAAAACACTGTATTAGCATGTCAATTTCATGGTTGCCTATTGATTTTACCTATTTGGTATTTTAAAGGGGCTTACTAATTCGAATTAAAGCCTACAGGTTGAAAAGGGTATATTTTGTAGTACCATTATTGTTTAGTTCAGGAGATATGTTTATGTTGCCAATAGTATATATGTGGGAGGATGCACACGCATTGTAATTGTTTTTTTCTATTTCTTTTTTTTTGTATATGTGATGCCATACTTTTTTTGAAACAAATTTGTTATCTGCAAGCTGGTTGGAAGAATAATGTCTTCTAATATTTTATGCAGGCTGGTCTAGCACTTGGGGAGTTGAGATCTGTACGAGACTTGTATGACATAAAGACAATGGCAGTATTGTTCCTTATAGGCCTCGTATCAATTGCTCCAACCATTGTGAATCGGAAACAGACGCATGAATGAAACTAGATATATTTGAAATTTGAGGATTTATTTTGAAATTTCCTGGTTGGAATGGTGGCCACTAATTTGGTGTCCTGATTTTGTTTACTGCCATAAGCTTAGCCATTGGAAAATTTATCAATGAGCTAAGTTAGCTTGTATAGCATTTACTTGTTGTTACATTATACATGAGATTTTGCAAACAATTCATTCATTTATTTTGAAATGGATCTCATCAGCAGATTTTATACAAGAGCTAATAACACACAAATTAACATGATCCAATTCAAAATCAGAACTTGTTTATATGATAATTTTCATATCACATCCTTCAATTTCTTATTGCTACTTGCGATACTAGTTTTATGGCCCTGGATAATAATAATTGTTTCAGACTTCTGTTGTTTTTTGAAGCTGATGGTATACAGACTTCTAGGTTGTTTGACTAGTTAATGACATAAGCTACTGCCATACACTAATATGGTTTACATTAAGCTTTAAGATATTTCAATTTTCATTCATGTGTCTCAGGGCAGTGACTTTCTAGGTTGCTATAGACAAATTTGCCACTGTATAGGCAAGTTACCATTTTGGTATGAGACTCAATATTGCATAGAATGTGCAACTTCCATGGAAATTTGAGTGGAAACAGAAAATGAAAAAATTACCAATCCGTGACGGTGTAGTAATAGCATTCCAGATTGATAGGTGATAATTTTCTTTTTAAGATTAAGTAGCGGGGGTTTCTGTGGGGTCCTCCATGCATAAGAAAAATACTACATTATAAACAAAGAAAACAACCATAAAAGTTGAAGAGGATGCGGCAAGAGATACACATATACATAAAGAGAGTATATATATATATATATATATAGAGAGAGAGAGAGAGAGAGAGAGAGATGCAAGAGCTCTATTGGGTCATCTGCCCTTGAAAGCATAAAAAATATTACAATGTAAACGAGCAAATTAACTGTAACAGTTGTTGATTGAAAAACAGCAATAAAAAGAACATGCGTGCATATGCAGCTACCCACCAACCAAAATTACCACATTTGCACCCATGTGTCACCCATTCTAGTCAAAAGCTTACTAATTCAGCACTCCCTACCTTTAACTTCAGAATTCTCCATAACTTCCCATCCAACTACTCTACAATGAAATTCTGATCAAAACTCCCGCTCATAGAAGGATTTATTGATGTGAGTACCAAGAAAGGCCTCTTGTTGCTTAGACCTATGTACCTTATCGCTGGTAGAAAATGGTGATGGTACAGTCATTGGAAACCTTAGGATGAACCTTGTTGTGGGTCATCATGATACCAGCCAATACCTTATTGACGCCAACATAGTAAGCCCTAAGTGCTAGTCATTCTTGCTTCATCCTCTTCATTTCCTTGCAATCCACAACATCCACTAGGAGCTATTTTTGTTTGGTTGAGAGCTTTCCCTAGTAGAATTCTCCCTTAACTTTCACCTCCATCCTTGAGCTTGAAACAGGCATGTCAACAGAATATCTTGACAATCAAAAGATGAAGCAGTCAAATCTTCCGACACATCTCAGGAACAACCATTGCTAGTTTAGAGATTAAGTTCTTGACAGGGGGTTTGGAGTGTAATGGGCACCTCACCCCGTAACCATTCACCATCAAAGAACAAACTTCACAAACCCTAAATTATTAGGGACTTAACCGTTGCTATAAAGGTCTTGAACCTTGCGAGAATCTCACCTCCTCGTCACTGCGCCAACTAGCCAGCTACTCAATCAAAGTGCAAAAAACGCGTAGAGGACATTGAGTACCCACCCTATAAGAAGCTGCCACCAATGATTATTAACTGCCCAAAGCCACCTTAAAACAAAAAAAATTCCTATGTGCATCTATTGAATGCCAGCCAAGAGCGTGCATAAGAGAGCATAAAACACCCTCAACCGGCTATTACCATAAGACCTCCCATAATTAAGCTCCTCCATAAAATTGAAGGTACCCTTTGTCCAAAAGAAAACATTTCGAAATCTTAATGGGGTTTATAATTTCAGAAAGAGTTCAAGGTGGATAATTTGGTACATAATATCGTTCTCTTCACGCCAAAGTGTTTTTAATGGGTTTTGATTTATCATCTGTTGTGTGAATTGTTGCTCACTTTGAGGGTGCAATGTCGCATGAATGTTTTTGGCAGCAACAGAGAATGTGACTCTTGGCTCTTACGTTGATGTTGCATGATGGGCCTTAAATTCATTTGGTAGGCTTTCCATAGGAATATAGTGTGTGCTTATCCTTTTGACCTACAAAATGTAGAGTCCTTTTTAATGCTAGAGGTTGAAACTCAGAATGCAACCGCTTTTATGATCTAGTTAATTTGAAACATGTATACTGTACGTATAATGGTCCATGAAATGCATTACACAATGGCATTGCAAACTTGACAGTCAATTAGGTTTGTTTTTTATTTATAATTTTTTAATAAATGAGTCTCTTTGATTCCTACAGCAAAACCATGTTACAATTTAATTGCATAAGAAACAAACGATATAAGTGCAATAAATCACTGATCTACTAATCTATCGGTGAAATGAAAGAAAACAAGTAGATGTAGTACTTGGAATAACTCACCATAATGGAAGATGATGATGGCATCTTTCATATAGCACGTAGAATCATTGTGAGTGTTTCTTGACCTACAACTCTTTTGTGATCTAATGAATTTGAAACATTTATTCTATTGAATCAGAAAATACTCTACATCAAGTTGCAAATGTCTGCAATTCTCCATTAAAGTGTGAGAAGTGCCAAGGAAAATATTCGATTTAGGTTGGAGTACGAGTCTCTACATAATTGTGATGTGGACTTAAGAGAAATGAAATATGATTAAAAAATAACCAATGATATTATGGAATTGGGTGGTGGGATATATATATATATATATATATATATATATATATATATATGGGTTCCATTTGTTTAATTATCCCCCTTCATCATTAGCTTTTTATTTTAAATTATTATTATTTTTGTTGTGATAGGAGGGTTTTATGTTGAATTCATCAATTTTACAATCTAATATAAGATCAAGGGTTTAAGTTGATGTCCATTCCACTAATGTCATAGAGGCACAATCTTAATTTCATTTATTGTACTTTGAGAGAATTTGAACTTGAATGGTATAATTAAAGAATATATTATCATATCAATCAATTAAATTGTAATTCTTGATAAAATTACACTTTTTATTAATAATTTTAATTATCAAATAATATTATTTTATATCTGAAATTCTCCTAAATTTTAAAATCTTAATTATAATGACAAGCTTATCTATTTATGTGATTAAGAACAATTTAGATTGTAGTGTTTTCTAGCCTCTTAAATTTATTGAAATTATTTGTGTTAAAAAAATTGGCTATCATTAATATTGTAGGTGTTGTATGTCCAAGATTGGGTGCATACATAAGACAAACTCTCTTTGGCTAATCTAATCCTTCGAAGTTACATTCTTTTATGAATAAGTATTGGCATTTTATCAATTAGATAATAATACAACGAAATATTATTACTCATTAAAAAAAGATAGGTGGATAATGAGATAACACCTCAAGAGTTATATGAGGCTGACTCGGATTTAAAAAAAATAAAAAACATATAAGTTATTAAGCAACAAGAGCAACAGTAGTAGTAGGTGACGATGATTCCCAATCACTCAACTAAACTAGTGGCGTTCAAAGTCCAAAATTTTATTTTGAATTTGAATGCCATATTGATTAGACATAGAGGGAAACCTATTTATACTTTTTTCTTTTGGGTGTAGGTCAACTAAGAATAAATTTCAAAATCTATGTGAGTTTTTGCCCATCTTAGTCATTTTTAATGCCCTTGCATATGCCATTCAGTGCGTATCCAACCTAAATAATTCCTTATGTTTTTCATTAGACAAGTTTTGATGGCTATAATTATTTTTGTTTTGTGACTTCTTTGTGAAATGAATATCTTTCATTAGTTTTCCAGTCTTTTTTATTAGTGCATATTTAGCTATTTATTTCTTTTATTTTGTATCTATTTTAACATCTTAATTTATTAAATACAACATCCTTCAATATATATCTCACATTAACATATAACTATTGTTATATATATTTTTTTCACATCACCAAACCCCTAATTTGATACAACAGTAGGACATGAGAACATTATTTGGAAAGTAACGTGGCTATATAAGAGACTAGCACACATAAGTAACATAATTATGTTTGTATATGTGGATGGTGTAAAATTTTGGTTATTTAAATGCAAATAAATAAAACAACTCAAATCATGCACTCAAATCAACCTATTCTACAACACACCACAAATTGAGCTAAATGGAGGCACCCTACTCCATTGATTTTCTCATTAGCTATTTGGATGTGGGTATGCTCTCAAACACAACAAGATAATTCCCCAATGATGATTCTAATGAATATGGATGAAGATATGATTCTACAATGCAAGATAAAATAGAGAATCTAGTGCAAAGAGCATGTAAGAAATGCTATAGACTAAACAATCAAACCATAAGAGCCATAATTTCTACACTAAATGCAAATGAAAATACTATACTATGAGACTAAGATAGCTAAGATTACAAATACGAATTGTAACAAAAAATGAGTATGATAACAATGCTAAAATGCAACAGATGAAATGCTAATGGAGAGGCTCCTATTTATAGAGATTGGAGGGAAATGGACGGTGTAGATTTAAAATTGAATGGAGGGCTAAGATTTCATGGGGTCAATGATGTGGCAATGATGTGGATGCCAAATGGAGGCCACATATGCAAGAGTAGCTGGCCATGCAAGATGAGGTGTTGCTCACACGTGTGAGTAACCTTGGAAGAGGTGGCAATAAATGCCAAGTGGGGGACACGTGTAAGAGGCTCAAGAAATCTCACACATGTGTGAGCAAGCCTCGAAATAGGAGGAACAAGCACTGGTGGTGAGGGATACTAATTAAGTTGATCAAAGGCCTTCTAACAGAGACAATCCCACCGAAACTTGATGTCCTTATAAAAGTGTGAAAAGGGATGACACTTGACTGCAAGCTGAGCAGTGAAGCGATGGATTGACTAAAGTTTTCCTTGTAAGCTGTGGAGATGTTTCAAAGTTTTAGGAGGTGGAATTTATATAATGGTTTTAACTTTCTTGGGATTTACCTCAATTCATCTGCATGATACAATGTATCCTAACAACTTTCTTGATGTGACACCAAAAACACACTTCTTAGAGTTCAACTGGACCTTGTACTACTCGAGTCTATCAAAGATCTTTGTGAGGATTGCGATGTGTGATTCTAGTGTTTTTGATTCACCCAAAATATCATCAACAAAATCTTCCATGATGCCATGTAGGAGGTTGTGAAAGATGGTTGTCATAACATGTTGGTAAGTTGCTCCGACATTCTTCGATCAAAAGGGCATGACTTGATAACAAAATATACCCCATGGTGTGGTGAAGGAAATTTTGTGCTGATCTTCTACTATAATCTTGATATGATTATATCCAAAAAATTCATCAATAAGAGATAAAATTTCATGCCCCATAGTTAGATCCACTATAATCTCTATGTTTGGAAGTAGAAAATCATCCTTAGGGCATGCTTTATTTAAGTCTCTAAAATTTGTACAGATACAGATGCCCCCAGTAGCTTTACCTATTGGTACAATATTAGAGACCCACTTAGGATAATCAATAAGTCTGATGAATTTATCATCCAACATCTTCCATAGTTATTCTTTTACTAGTAATGCTATTTGAGGATGCATTATTCTAAGTTTTTTCTTGACAGGTTTAGCATCAGGATATATTGCAAGGTGATGTACCAAAAGGTTAATGCATTTCTCTTGTGCTCCCAAGTGTATGCCATGATATCCCATATGTTCAAATATGGGTAATGCCTTAGGATACATCTCTTTAGGTATTTCAATAGACTTGTCTTGATCATTTCTATATAACCATGATAACGCATCTTCTTCTAAGATTTCCTAATCAAGGGGCCCCATTGTTTAAAGGTAGTCTTCTTATGCTAGACAATAGGCTTGTTCTTACATGTAATGAGTGAAGGGCGAAAATATGATTTGGGTGAAAGGGGGTGTTGACCAACATACAAAGAATTCTCTATACCATACTCCCCACAACCTTTGTCAAAATTTTTTACTTGCGCATCAAAATTGGTGGTTTTAGAGGTGGAGGCTTCATCGATGGATGAGGTTGTAACAGATGGTTTATTGGAAGATGGTTTGATGAACTCATTAAGTGGGAAAAAAATTGTTTGCTTCCCTTAAAGCATCTTTCAATATTGGAAGGGTTTAGGGTCTTCAAGAATGGTGATCTCTTTGCCATTATGAGAAATTTTTAGGCATTGGTGAAAGGTGGATGAAATGGCTTGAATGACATGAATCCTAGGTCTAGTGAGGAGGATGTTATATGGCAGGAAAAGGTCCAAACTTGGCAAGTAGTTTCTATCAACATGATACCCACTTGAAGAGGAAGCATGGTCAAGCCTTCATATTCCCTTTGCTTTGTCATCATAAGCTTTTATTGTTATCTTCTTCGAAGGATCAATGAGATTTTCAGGAATGCCCACATGTCTTATTAATTTTAATGTATAAAGGTTCAAACCTGATCCACCATCTATAAGGAATATCTTAATCTTGTGGTGATGGATGATGATTTAAATATGAAAAGGCTTATTATGTTTAGAGTCAGGTGTGCAAAGGTCTTTGCCAGTAAATACAAGGTGATGTGCGAAAAGGTTCCCAATTAAGACTTGAAATTGTGAGGCATTTATATTATTAGGAACATGAGATTAAATGAGTGCTTGTTCAAGGATTTCCTTATGGACAAGAGATGTGCATAGAAGTTCAAGGATGGAGATTTCTGCAGAGTCTTTCCAAGGTGATCAAGGAGGCTATATCAAGAAGCAGGTTTGGTGGACGTGGAGGTGGATTGATTGGATGGTGGTGCAACAACTTGAATAATCACTCTTCTTTTATGAGTGGTAGCATTGTAGTTAGCTCCTTTGACTGTGATGGTATTGACATGGTTCTCTACTACTTCAATGCGGCCACACAAAGAGTCAAATCCTAATAGTGTGTTGGTAGTGTATTTATAAGGTATGTAATTTGATGATGAGGGTTTATGATGTAGAGTGGTCAGCAAGAAGCTTAGGAAATGTTCTATTTCCTCTCCAACTCTCTAAGTCTGGATTTAATGCAATCCAATCCTTCTAACCTTGAGTCACAAGGTATTTCAACCAAGTAGTGGTCGTTAGACACCTATCCTACTCCTCAATACACAAATTATTTTAAACTTGAGACGAACAGAGTATTAGAAAATTTCAACTTACTCGGTAAATGCAGGGGTGTTCATCCAATACTAGGAAACTCGGCACTCACAAGAACACTCGACAAATGACTGTTGCTTGATAATTACTACAACTTCTAGTAGGTTTCTTATACTCATTTTGGTGTGCAATATCTCACTCCAGATGAACCTAGGGAAACTAAAATTATATTTAGGTACCCTTTTGGATATTATAGAGATTCCCAAAGTCCTAAGACCCAACTCCACTCTTGCAACACCTAACCCTTACTGAGTTCTTAGACTTAATTGGCCAAATTAGGCTTGGCTTCCAAAGCAAGTGGTGAGGGATGGGTGCATTGGATTGGTTAAAGACTTTGAAAACCTTATCCACACTCCAATTAACACATATCCATCTTTAGTTTGGTCCCACCGGTCAATTCTTCAAACTGCACACTCCAACACACATCAATCTGGCTGAATACATATAGATATTCAGCCTAGGGCTTGATGAAAACACCCTCGACCCTTCAAATCACACCCTGAGTCTTTTGGATCACTATTATTACACTCCTAACTTGCATTTTCTAGATGGGTGAGGAATTCCACCAGTTCAAATGCAAGTTAGGGTTCCATTTGTAGGACAAGGCCTGGTTAAGGCTTCTTCCTGGACTGGTTTTAGAAAGAAAACTAGAACTCTTGCTATATAGAACCAATCAAACCAATTCCAATTATTTTAGAAAGTATAAACTTTAATGATTCAACACATGTAAACAAATTGTACTCAATCCACCGTACACGACCGTACTAGTCATAATTAACTCACAGAAACTCTTGGCTCTTCATTAATTTTGCATTAGAAATCATGTTACAATATTCTATCTCTCTTCAAGAGATCAAAATGAGTTGAAATAGGTTCATATGCAAAGCCGAACTGGTTCATATGCAATTATGACCATTGGCCTTCCAATGTGAACTGTTTCGAGCAGCTATTGAAAAGTTGCTCGAGCAACTTTTACATCTTCTGTGCAACTTTTGCAACTTTTGTAATTTGCTCTCAAAAGACCATGGGTTAAGATTCTAACCTTAAAACCAATTAAAAAATGTCGAAAATGATCCAAATTTAATGGAATCATGTTTAAAACTCATAAAACATTAGAACCACCTAATTATCTATTCCTAAAAGATTTCTTAATCCAAGTGGACTAAGGTATCCCAAGGCTCATAGGTGTGCCTTAGGGATCCTTGACCACACAAATGGATCCAAACCAAAAGAAGACGATCTTACAAGATCTATCCAATTATTACAAAACATACAAACTCAAAATCACAAGGAACATCTAAGATGTTGCCTAGGGTACCTTGCACTAGCTTGTCTTTCCCATGTTTAGGAAAAGGAGTGGTATAGATCTTGAGTTGCGCATTGGATGATGATGAATTATGTCCCTCTACTTCAATTTTCCCATTTTCAATAAGGTCTTGAATATAATTCTTGATTTTCATACATTTCTTTGTGTTGTGACCTTTGATTATATGATATTCACAATACTCATTGTCATTATATCCATGAGGTTTGCCCTGATTTTTGTCATATGGATTTTTGATCGGGAGCTCCATATTTTGTTCAAAAAGTCTATGGAATATGACATTGAGAGATTAAAAAAGTGGAGTATATTTATGACGTTGACATGAGTTGTTATTGCTGTTGTTTTTGTTATTGCTGTTGCACTAAGGAAACATATTGGTTTACTAATTGCAATTAGTTGTTGTTGTTGTGATAGTTGTGATTGACACAAGTTTCTAATTGTTGTGAATTTTGGTTTGAGTAGGATGATTGAACATTTTGAACATGTTTGGAATATGTTATCCCATCATTTAGTACATTCTTGTTCTTGGCCCAAAATTTTGGTTTGTCATTAGATGAGGTGGTGTAATGCTTAATATTTCCTTGTTGTAGGAGACCTTCTTCAGTTCTTTTACCCTTTTTATGAGAGTTGAGTAATTTGTGCTATTTTCATGTGGAAAGTCATATGTGGTACTAGATTTCTTGTAAATATGTCAATCAAATGTTGTTAAGGGATTTTCCAAGGCATTCTATTTGCAAGGTGTCTCCATCTTTGTAGAGAATTAGCAAAGGTTTCTCCATTTATTTTCTTAGTATTTCACAAATCACTCAAGGAGGCTTGATGTTCAATTTTTTAGGCATATTGTGCAACAAATTTTTCAACTAGGTTAGAAAAGGTAGAAATGGATCATCGTAGTATATCCATAAACAATTCAAGAGAGGGGCCTCCAAGACTTCTATAAAATAATCTCTTAAGATAATTCTCATTGTAGGAGACTTCTTGGAAATCCACATAAAAATCTTTAAGGTGTTGAGTTGGACATGTTCCCCCTTGTATTTATCAAATTTAGGAATCTCAAAGTTCGGGGGGAATGGTAGAATTGTGATTAATCAATAGAATGGGTACAAACATATCTCATCAAAGGAAAATTCTTTCTCAGGTTCTCCTTGTTGAAATGTTTTAGATGAGGCTCTTGAGTTCATTGAGTTCTTGTGTAAGATAGGGAGCATTTTTTTGTGTGAGGGTAGTTCCAAAAGTTGATGCTCCACCCATTTGTGATGATGTAAAACCCAATGCAAGAGGGTGAACATAGGCTTGTGATGAAAATTGAATAGATGCCTTAATGGAAGAAGAGGGAAATGTGAAAAGTGAGGATAAATAATGTTGTGTGGATTGTGGAATTGAAGTTTAACCAATGCTTAAAATATTTGAATCCATAGCATTTGAGGTAGCTTTCATGGTGGTATGAGTACTAGGATGTGAGGTCAAAGTGGGAATAGCACTGAGGATTTGTTGAAGGACATCTTGCGATAATTGAAAGGTGGGTATAGATTAGGTCATTTGTGATGTTGAAGGTCCACTTGTTTTAGATTTTCCTTTGTCTTTAGATGACGTTTCATTCACTTGAGTTGCTGTGTTTGTATTTTTGGTGTCACAAGCCTTTGTAAAATTGTGTTAGAGAAAAGAATCATCAAAATCATGAGGGACCATGACTCCATATTTTTAAAGGTTCATGAAAATTATAGATTTATTTTGTCTAATAGCTTTTTTCACCATTTTCAAATTGTAAGGATCCCTAAGAAATTCATTCAAGAAAGGAGATACATTTGGTAGATCAAACAATTATTCTTCCTCAAGATTATTGGTAATATACATAACTTGAACATCTTCACTTGTAAATGTCATGGAAAAAGGACCCTCATCATCATTGTTGTTAACATGGTTGTTTGATCAACAAGCCCTCATGTTTCTTTCTTGTGAGCGAGTAACAACCATACAAAAGTGACCTTTGAAAGGATGAATGGATGACGTCTAGGGAATATGTTGGATGTATGCTTGGCATGTCAAAAATGATTGAAGATAGATGAAAGGTGTCTTATAGTACCAAATTTGAAGGGTGACATATGAGCTTTGGACTATGAGTACAAATTAAAATTAGTTTTGATCAAAAGTGATGGGACCTTAGAGATATGTTGATGATGGATTGATTTTGACTTGTTTTGAGATTGGATTGATTTGATAAAAGGTTATGTTGGGTTGGTTGATGTTGGATTCTTGGTTTGATTAGGTTTGATTGGATTAGATTTGATTAAATGATGAGGTTGGATTTGATTTGTTTTGGACAATGACAAGGTTTAGGACAACCTTTAGGAAAAAATAGATCCTTTATAATGTCCAAGGGATGTGATTTGGATGGTATCTTCCCTTACTTGAGGTAGGCTAAGTTCTCAAGAAAAGTAGGATTAAGGATGGGTTACTTGAGATAGGCTCAATTGTCAAGAAAAAAATGAATTAATCTTAAGTTAAAGATCTTTGTCTCACTTAGGGGTATCTTTCAACCTTAGGGTAATTGATTTGATTTGATGTGGTTTAGGGTTGATTTGATAGATTGGATTGGTCAAAGGTTGATTTGGATTTTGGATTGGATCAAATTGGTTTGGTTTGATAAGGTTGATTTGGATTAATATTTGATGAAGGGATTTGATTAAAAGGTCCAACTTCAAGGATGATATGATTGGTTAAATGCTCCGAGGTCCAAAGTTAAATTTTGAAGAGACTTGGAAGGGGTTATGGTTAAATATGGATGAGGAGGTAGGATCAAAGATTTGGTATGGTAGGTTGAGTGTGTAAAATGAAGGTCAAAAGGTCGTTATGATAGGAATTTGATGAAATTGACAAAATGAAGGCTCAAAATGGAAGGTCTCAATATGGTAAATATGTTCATGGGTAAATATTAGAGACACCATTCCCATTCAGAGGCACCGATTCACACAAGCACAAATATTGATTCTTACTAGGGAATTATTTTTTGTCTCAGTCCAGAGAGTGGAAAAAATAGTTCTTAGGGTGCATGTACTAATTATCACATATGCTGATCTCCAGGAAAAAATATTGATATGAATTGGTTTGATCTAAGGCAAAATTTTGAGGTTTGAATAGTCTGGATAGGTTTGTTTCAATGGAAAGAACACTCACACGAGTCATAAACAAAAAAAATGCAAAATTTTGGGGGACAAAGGCCTTGCCGGTCCCTTGTTTTTGTTTCAAAGGCTATGGCAAGCCCAAATGTTTACAAAAGTCTCAACACATCAATCAAACACTTTCTACGTAAGGTCTAAAAATTCAATGCAACACTTGTAGGCTAGCACTCATGGAAATTACTTTCCAAACCTAATGCTTCTAATACTCATGCGTATTGTCCCTCCTAGAGAAGGAGGTAATCCCTTGTGGAGAATAAGGGAAATTAGAAAACTTCAACAGATCTACAAGGATTTTGATGGATAGGGAACCCACGTTCGGGTGGAAACTACCCAACCTTGGAAGACTATAAATAGTCTATGCAAAGAAAAAGTTCCCAATTCAACCTCCAAGGAAGCACAAATGGTGGATAACTCTAAGGGATGACGTAATCCATTTTCACTACAAGTGAAGCACCACGACTAAAAGGTTGGGCTACTAATCTAGGTGTCTAGTAATTGATTCAATCAGCATATCACGAGCATCCAAAAAGCCACTAAAGGCTCTAGAAAAATCTAATAAGAGTGACTCATATACGTGAAGGTATGCCTCATTTTGGTTGGCATCGTATGGTGAGTGCTAATATGAGATAGACTTGGCTTTGGCCTTAT
The DNA here is from genome assembly GCA_027943335.1 of Chamaecyparis obtusa. Taxonomy (NCBI): domain Eukaryota; kingdom Viridiplantae; phylum Streptophyta; class Pinopsida; order Cupressales; family Cupressaceae; genus Chamaecyparis; species Chamaecyparis obtusa. The sequence goes on from BSBK01004004.1 coordinate 70,918, forward strand.
CCTTGAATATATATAGAAAATTGATTCTAAACTAACTTAAGGCTGTTTCCTTGAGGTGATTACCTCTTTTTCCACCAAGGTAGGCCTGTCTAGAGGGAAAGATAGAAGTGGATTTGTCTTACACCCAAGATCCACAAAGGCAAGGGGAGATGATACTACTTGTTCTATCTTTTCATAATCTAATTAATGGGATGATAAAATAAATAAAAAAGAGAAATTTATCGATGAGTTCCTCCACTTGAGAAATCCCTCACAAGCATGCAAGACACTTTTTAGTTTCCCAAAAGAAACTTAATTAAGTTATGTGCAACTAGATTAATGAAAACACACAAAAATTACTAAGTACTAGGCTCCCACCTGTATAAAATAGTTAGCAGTCTGATTATTTAGCATTGATAGGCATAAACAAACACAAAAAGTTGTTGGTGGTTATCCCAAAAACCAAGAAAGCTAAGAGACAAATTTCCACAAGGACGTAGAGGCATTGATTGAAACACAATCACCAATCTATGAAAATTCTGATTGGTGGCAACACTCGTCAACCAAAAAAGTCAACCACTAGAAAATATAAAATAAAAATATTTTTGGATTTTGATGAAATTTTTATATTTTAAGGGTTTTTTTACAAATAAGGTACACAAAAAAGTATGAAAAAGTTGAAAATCTATACCTGAACTTACGAGATCGGAGTCACTGATGCAGGGCGAAGGTGCTAGTTTGTGAAGACTCAGGTTCATGAAAGTGCCGATTTACCTATGGTTAGTAGACATAAAATTTTGATAGCATATACCCTTGTAAAAATAATTATTTGATAAAAAAATGGGAGGTATAGGATTCAAAATCAGTAAAAATGATGTTTCTAAAGTCAAACTTGCAAAACCACATTAGCCAATCAAATAAAAAATGCTCTAAACCCTAAAAAACCACAAGTTAAAACATGTTGGCAGAGGTTCTGATTCAAGGCTCATGTGTTGGTTCCTGGAAATGCCAGTACATGTAATTTCACAAAAAAACTCAAAAAATTAATTACAAACTTAGGGACATGGGTCCTACTAGGGTGCTAGAGTGTGGATGGTGTAAATTTTTGGTTATTCAAATGTAAATAAATAAAACAACTCAAATCATGCCCTCAAATTAACCTGTTCTACAACACACCACCAATTGAGCTAAATGGAGGCACCCTTATCCATTGATTTGTTCATTAGCTACCTGGATGTGGGTATGCTCTCAAACACAATAAGATAATTCCCTAATGAGGAGTCTAAATGAATATGGATGAAGATATTATTTTACAATGTAAGCTAAAATGGTGAATCTAGTGCAAAGAGCATGCAAGAAATACAATAAACTAAATAATCAAACTATGAGAGCCATGATTTCTACACTAAATGAAAATGAAAATACTATTCTATGAGAATAAGATAGATAAGATTGAAAATGAGAATTATAACAAAAAATGAGTATGATAACAATATTAAAATGCAACGGATGAAATGCTAATGGAGAGGCTCCTATTTCTAAAGCTTGGAGTGAAATGGGTTGTGTAGATTTAAAATTGAATGAAGGGCTGAGATTTCATGGGATAAATGATGTGGAAATGATGCAGATGTAAAATAGAGGCCACATATGCAAGAGTAGTTGGCCATGCAAGATGAGGTGTTTCTCACACATGTGCAAGTGACATTGGAAGAGGTGGCAATAAATGCCAAGAGGGGAAAAGCGTAAGAGGCTCAAGAAATCTCACACACGTGTGAGCAAGCCTCAAAGAAGAAAGGTGAAGATAAATGTGTAAGAAGGTAGATGCTAATTTAAGGAAGTTTTGTGGTTGAATGTGGGTATGTGCTCACACATTTGTGAGACACATTCAAATTTGGAGGGAACACTAATTGGTGTAGGAATCACACAATTAGATTAATTAATCAATGTTAGTTCATGATTAATTAGGGAGTAGGTCTAGGGGTGTCATGGTTGGGTTTCTAGGCTATGGATTAAGCTAGGTTTAGATTTGATTAACTAAGAATCACAAGGATTAGACTAGAAGAGGGAATATTGAAATACTTATAAAATTATTCAAATATTGGGTAAAGGGGGATAATGTGACATATTTGTTAAAATATATCCCATTATTAGGCTAAAATGATAATATAATTAATTTATTAATAATTTGATTATATGAGGGAAAAATGATAATATAAGCAATTAATTAAAATTAATTATATAATTTTTGGCTAGATAAATAATTAAATGTAAATTTATTTAATTAGAAGGTTAGGACAATTATAAATTTACTAAATTCACAACAGACAAATTTGGACATTTACATTTTTCCCCTCTTTGATGTGGTGTCAAAAATGACATCACATCAAAGAAGAGAAAATAAGATGCCCCAGAGGGAAAATAGAGGCCTAGGAGTTGCATTAGAGCGACGAGAGTGGAAAGGTATGACCCCTCGTGAAACTGGCACAAAAAATAAAATTTACCAAAATTTCTCAAAAAAAGAAGAAAAAGGGGTTTTGCATGACCAACAAGGTGGTGGGAGAAAATGAGGTCTAGGAGGAAATTAGGGTCCATGAGGGGGCTATAAGTAGGTACAAAGGGGCCTACAAGAGGTCATTATCAATACACATAGGTCAAAAAGAGAGATTTGAGTGGAAAAAGATGGTAGAGGAAAGGTAGAAGCACCAATTGGGAGAGTGTGTGCGGGTTTATCAATGACCAACGAAGTATGACCCTCCAGTGAGTGCCTAAAAATTACCTTGTACTTTCTGTTGATGCTTTTTATTTTGTATTTAATGTGCAATGTATGACATTTATGGGGGGAAAAATGTGGCGAGGTGGAAACGGTCGTGAGATCAACATTGGCGCAAACGTCGATTGCGCTATCAATGCCTCCACAAACACATGTTTAGGGCGGGGAAGAAGTGGAAAAATGAATCAGTGGATTGATGTTTACACTAAGGTGGGAAGGGTGGTCAGATCAACACCCACACCAACTGGCGCAAGTGCCAAAGAAAAGGTGCCTTGTCCAAGAAGGGCTAGGGATAAGAAAACAAGGGAAAAGAGTGTTGAAAAATAATGAGGGAAGGGGGTTTACTAGATACGTCAGGAACATGATGCTCCAATTGGGATGCAGAGGGGGAAAAATAGGCTAAAGATAAAGAAGGATAACTGACACAATGTTGGATGGATGCAAGTGCAGTTTCCACCACTTGGGTCATGCGAGCATTGTTTGATGATGATGGAGCTAAGAGAGCAGCTAACATCTATAGAGTGAGGATTGGTGGAATTAGTAGGGTTGGATCATGTGCACCAATGGAATAGGCTATAGGCACACAATGAGATGATGACTACACTGGTGGAGTGATGGCACAATGAAACATCATCATTTCATGAACCCACCGATGAGGCTACGATCACTCTACTAGATGTCTAGAGGATATGTAGTGCTTCCCGTATTTTCATTTCATTTCATGATGATTTTGATTTGAGATATAATCTATTTATTATATGCGACTATCTGCATGATGAGATGCATTGATGAGAGTCCATTATTTTGGTTTCCAATATCTTGATTGTGATAGATAGATAATGTTACCGTTTTAGTTTGATCATATCTACATGATGTGAGATGATGCCTTATGATGATATTTGGTGTATTTTTCAATCAATACTATTTATTATGTATCAGGATCATGCTATTGAGCTCCTTGATTATTGTGTCTTTTATGCTGTGGATATACAATTATTCACTTTCAGTGATTTATGCTCATATAGTCATAAAATAATTTATTTAAGTACTTTTAATTTAAATACAATGTCAATTTAATGATATGATACTTACTACCTTACCACAAAATTGCTATGCATTATGACCTTTGTGCCAGTACAAAGTGAGACGAAGTTGTAGTCACTCATTCATGAGATATACACGATGTATCCCTCTTCTTCCCAACCTGTCATTATATATTTTATGTGCTTCAACTTTTATATCATGAGCATATGCACTTGATGTTTTCTTGTTTTCATGAATAGGTACCAGAAACATTATACCTAAGCTTCAGGATTTGGGTGTGTCTATATCCCCAACAGTGGCATAGGAGATAATAGCTTTGGCCATGCATACTGAGACAATGTCATCCTTGTATGGATGACATATCCATTATTATATTATTATCCCTCTAGTATGTGTTGGTAAATCCGGACTTCATGATGTAGTTTTTGAAAGATCAATGGCATGATTGTGGATTAGAGTTCCTACAGTTGTCGCGAAAGAGGCTTAATTAAAATGATGATTTATTATAGTTGGGGATTTAATTTAATTTAATTTTGGGTTGCCGACTAATTTTCCACAGTCGAATTCCATTTAATTGGAATTATTTTGGGTTACTTGGGAAAAAGTGTATAGTCAACTTGATTTATTTTCTATTATTATCCCTCTAGTATGTGTTGGTAAATCCATACTTCATGATGCATTTTTTGAAAGATCAATGGTGTGATTGTGGATTAGAGTTCCTACAATTGTCGCAAAAGAGGCTTAATTAAAATGCTGATTTATTATAGTTGGGGATTTAATTTAATTTAATTTTGGGTCGCTGACTAATTTTCCACAGTCAAATTCCATTTAATTAGAATTATTTTGGGTTACTTGGGAAAAAAGTGTATAGTCAACTTGATTTATTTTCTTTTTGGGGCTTTTAGGCAAAAAGTGCCTTATATTGTGAAAATAGAGTTATTTCAACTCACTTTTCACTTGTGACTTTTATGAAATTTGTGAATTTTCTCTAAATTGCTTAGGAGAAACTCACTCTTTTATTTTCTGTGATTGATTGTGTGGTTGGATCTTGGTGTTCAGAGGCTCATTGGATTCGTGCAATGAATACCTTTGTTTTGTATAGCTCTTTTGTGATTTCTCATGTAATTTATTTTATTCCATCCATTTCAAGTCTCTCCTTTGGCTGCAAGGTGGGGCCTTTGATATTTAATTATTTACTCGGTTATTTTTTATGTTTCTTGTTTGCATTTTCTTCATGGGTTGAGAGTTAGTACTCCCCCACAATTTTGTAGCTTTTGACTACCTGGTTGGCTTTCTATGAGCAATTTGGGTTTGTATGTGAGTTTTTGCACCGTTATGCTGTTTGTTTTTGCATAGATGACCAAAAGTGAAATTTTATTAGATTTTTGGAAATTTGCGTGCAAAATAGGAAAATGGTTTTAATTTCATTGATTTCCACGATAGTTGAATTTTGGGTGTTTGGGGTTTTTCTCATTTTGTGTGCTACCCTGATTATGTTTAAAAATTTACTGGGCACAAATGAGTGAGATTTATTGATAGTCTCCCGTGTCTATTTTATGATTACAAAGATGAAATGGATATAGGAAATTCTAGTTACCTTTTACCATAATCTGAGTATGCCTTGTTGAATCAATTTTTTTGATTTTTTTCTCTTTGCCAAAAATTGTTGAAAATGGGGTTTTTGGTCATTTTGACCATTGTGAGTATTCCTCATGTTCTAAAAAGATGTATGAAGAATTCCATGGGAAGTCATGCTCTTGGCATAGTGGTCAATCGAGTGATGTGCCTTTGTGGTGTTTGGATTCATGAACGAATCCCTACTCTCAACGAAGTGCATGGTTGAGTTGCCTTGTGTATTTGCTTTGCATTGTTCTTCTTGTGGATTTGACTTGGTGCCTGATTTGAGATTGCATCTTGAGTACATGATGGAGGCACTTGAGGCCGCATCATGAGCACATTGAGTGTGCCTTGCCCAGATCTTGAGAGATGTGCACTCTTGGCTTGAGGCCAATGAAGTCCCTTATACTTTTGAGTTTTATAGTATTGCCTTGTGGAACTTTTCTTATTATCTTGTTGTATAAAGAGAGGGGTTCATTGCTTGGGCATAGTATGGAGTGGCTTCTCACTTGTACCCTGACTCATAAGTGGCTTGACCCAGTAACGTGAAGAAGTTCTTAATAAGTGATAACATAATAAACTTAACGGGGTTAAAACTTCATAATAAGAGAAAATGACTACTTAGCCATCCAAGGGTGTTTATCGAAGGTAAGTCAGTGTTTGGCCACTCGAGGATGTTGATCAAAGACACTGTATTTGGCCACCTATGGGTGATAATTGAAGATACATTTTGATCATGTCCATCTACAAATGTTGATTGAAGATTCAATCCTACTTGGGATACTATGAGCCAAGTAATGACATTCCACCAAAGTCCCTGCATGTCATCCTTGTTATAGCTCTAAGTAGTGACCCTAAGACCTTGCTTTGTGTTTATACTTGGAATGTTTTCAAGTCCTTGAGTCATGCATTATGTGCTTTCATTGTATTACTGTATCTCTATATGAGACTATGCATATGCTTGGTGTGTGTGTGTGTGTGGCCACTCCTTGCTTGTATTTTTACATTATGATTATGGCCAGTTTATATCTCCGCTATCATGGTGGGGTGGTCTTGATGGTTCCACATGGTAGGATGACATTGCATTATTATACCAATATTGGGGATTAGTATACAGGTGATGGGCTTCCTCTAGATTTTAGAGTATTGGAGCATAGCGAGCTCCATATTATGTCTCACTTGTCTCATGATGTATGCATTTATATGCTCTTTAGTTATGTACTTAGAGTAGATTTATTGAGGTATATGCATTTGATATTTATATGCACAAATACACATTTGATTCTTAGAATAGTTTATGGTTTATGTCCTTGATTTCAATTGAGTGGGTAATGCCTCAATCTGCATGTATGCGGCACTCCCTAGTGTGGGGAAATCCTATATTTTTATTCCATACATTGGTTTCAGCAAGCCTACTCGGTCATTGGACTGAGAAACCTCATTTAGTGCATGATTTTAGGCCCAAACGGAAACTTGCTCCTAGTTTAGTGCATTTGAACCATGAATTAGCACATATGACTTATAAATTAGCACATATGACTTATAGTTTAGCGCATATGACTTATAGTTCAACACATATGAATACTATCTTAACACATATGATTTCATCATATTAGCATATTGTATCTTTCTTTTAGTTAGCACATCCAAAATAGTGGGCACTTCCCAAGGGTCTACCAAAAAAATAATTACATTTTAAGATACCCTTTATCCTTAAAGGGCCTTCTTAGTCAAAACATTTGGAATCCGATGATGACTGGTTATGTTTCCACTCAATGTGTGCTTTTAGGCTTCTTGGTTTAATTTTTTTTCTAAGGATGTGGTTGTCTCCTCGATGGGCGATCATTGACAAAGGTTCAGTCTAGATTTGTGAGGTTTGTGGACAAAGTCCAAACTCTCACGAGGTGGCTTGAACATTCCTATTCTATTCCCACTTGAGTTTAGGTTGCTTGGGAACATTTGGAAGTGGTTTTTAAGTCTTCCACTTGTGTATGATCATGTGATGATCATTATATTCATTCTCAACATGTTAATTTCTTATTGTGGTTTCTTGATGCACATTGTTACATTATGTTTCTTTACGTCTCAAAAAATATTATCAAGTGCATGTTTAACCCTTTATTTCCAAGGTTTCCTTGGTGGGGTATTACAAGATCTAATGGGTGCCTATTAGAGGGGAAATTCTAGAGTACCGACTCAAGGACGTAGAGTATTATATGCAATTGGATTTTGAGGATCTGATGAGAATGATCCCAATGGTCCATACATGTATGCCATGGTGAGTGGTGGTGGATAGGAGGCTACCATGGTTAGTATTGTATTTATAAGGGATGATCGAGGGTCATACGCTTTTAGATTTACCAGGGAATGGATTCTTTGTTGGATGAGATATTCCTTTATATCTAATGCTAGAGATGAGCACTATCTTCTACTGGGGTACACTATCCTAGGTTAGTTGTACCATGATTTTCACATATGTGCATATAGAGGGTACAAGAACCTAGGGACATGGGTTACCTTATTTATGGTGTGGGCCTGAGGGCATATAGAAGTGATGTGGCCACTCAGGATACAAGATCGGTAGAGTGAGAGCCTTATGCATGTAGGTAGAGACCACCAATCTGCTACTCTTTTATGGGAGCCACAAGTATTTTTAGGAGGGTAATTAATGACTTATTGATGTTCACATGGACACCCTATAATGATTGTGAGGTATGGGGAGTGGAGGATCAGGATGGGAGAGAGAATGAGAGTGAGGATGTGTACTAACTCACATTTGTATAGTTTGATTGTTGGCTGATGGGAAAGACCATCTATCACATAGTGAGGCACACAATGAATTGAGTGATGCACCAGTTTAGTATAATGTAGGACATGGTGGGGGAGGTACTTGTCTACCCTCATATGACTAGGGAGGTAGGAATCAGGGGTAGATATGTAGATATAGTGTCAATGCACTCTAGTTGGCTTGGGATGACTTTGGTACCATTAATTAGGTAGACATGTGTGTAGGATGCAGATATGATGATAGCTTATACAATATGGTGGATGACACATCTACTTGTGAGGCTAACATATCCAAGTCATGTAGTGAATGATGAGAAGTTGAGAGACAACATGGATGTTCATGAGGATGGAGGAGGAGGAGATGATGGGGATGGTGGTGACATAGGAGATGGGGGAGCTGGTCTAGTAGTAGTAGATGAGGCTAGGGTACAGAGATAAAGAGAACCAAAAATGTGGGTTGGGAGGGAACCTTCATAGGCATAAGCACAGGTTCAAGTTGGGGTAGCATATGTAAAGGATCCCCATGGACATGGATATGGTGTATAGGTGAAGGGATAGGTGCCATAAGTACAAGAAAAATTCAACACATTATTTTGGAGGGAGTATGAAAGCCTACAAGATAGGCATAGAATATTCAGCCAAGAGAAAGATGAGAGCCAGAAACAGGTAGCTACCCTAGAGTTGGAGAGGGATAATAAAAGGGGGAGAGAGATAGTTTGTAGACAAAGGTGGCTTAGTTATAAGGAGTGGTGGAGATAGAGAGAGATTAGGTTGGAAGTTTGGAGGTAACGCTAGCCACCACATAGTAGGAGAGAGACTTAGCGAGGGAACACGTCACATCCTTAGAGAGGATAGTGCATAGATTCACCTAGTAGGTGGAAGAGTCAAAGGTAGAGATCTAAAAGGAGTGGGTGTAGATAGGGGCATATGGGATGAAAAATAAGCTCAGTGACAACCATATAGAGGTTAGAAAGATGAGGATATAGCTAGAGTGGATTGAGAAACATAGTTACTATTATCCAAGGACACTGGAGGAGGAGAGGGCTCAAAGGGTAGTGATAGGGGATGATGAGGTGAATCAAGTGAGGGAAGACCTAGAAGAGGCACATAGACTACCTGCTTAGTATAAGAAAAAGTGAGAGATATCTTGCTAGGTAGGTGTAGTAGAGGGAATGGCATAGGTTATGATAGATTCCTTTGTAGCACACAATACATTAGAGATGAGGGTTTATGAGGTAGAGTACTATCATGCTCTATACTTTCAAGAAGTACTAGATGGATCTCATACATGTACATTTAGTGTGTGTACATATTCAAAATAGGTAGGTGGATTAGTGGCTTCTAGAGGGTTAGTATATAGGGATGAGAGAACCATGATTATGGGGGATGAGGGATAGGACAAAGGAGAGAGATAGGGACTTGTCCAACATAGATATCCTTAGCAGTGCCTACTAGCCACAACATACACATAGTTTTGATATTTTTGAGATGACACCTATACAATGACTTATATGTATGCATTGATTTTTATGTACCTATTGATGGACTATGATGATGTCTACATAATTTTATACTAGACACTTTTTTGGAATTTTATATAGTGATATGAAATTTATGATGATGTTATGGACTGTGGTCATTTTATGATGATGCAATGATTTCCTATATATGATTTCTACATGTATGCATGATTATGATTCCTATATGATTTGATGTATATGCGACTAACAAGTTGTGCTACAGGATTTATGCATGAGTATCTATGTGATGCAGGGACGTATGGATGACTATGAGATTTATGTAGGTGTATAAGATTCCTATGTTATATGTGATGTATTTATGTATATCTACTAATGGATTGGGAATGCAGGTGATGCATGTGATTATATGGATGTAATATTATGGACATGCAATATTTGATTTGTATATGATATGAGACTATGATGCAAAATATGTGATGTGATGTATGTGATTTATGTTTATGCATTAGGAACTACATACCAATGTGATGTTATGGATTAGGGACTAATGTAATGCATTAATGTTTTATGTATGATGTAAAAATGGAATAAAATATGATATCTAAGTGAGAATGTAAAATGTAAAATGCATATGCGATGTATAATATGATATAGATGCATATGAAAAATGGAATATGCAACAAATAGAAATACAAGTATGTATAATTATGTAATGTAATGCAAATAAAATAATATAATGCTTACCATAGCTAAGTAAGATGAACTAATGCATAGAATGAACCTATATGAGAAATTAAAATGCAATTAATATAAAGAGTGTAAATGAGGTACACAAGTGGATAAATGATAATGAAAAATGTAATGCAATGCAATAATAAATGGATATATTTATATGAAATAAACAAAAATATGAAATGCAAAAAATGAAAATGGAATCGAACTAATAAAATTCATTGAAAATGAAACTAATGTTAAGATACAAGGTATAGCTGTGATGATGTAATATGCAAAGAGCCTAGATGCCATGGAAATGCGATGAAGAACCTATGGTGAAAAATGCAACTATGATGAAATGTGGATAACCAAATGGAATATTTTTTGCATGTCTCATAGTAGCTGGAAGGAGTGCTATGAAGAAGGAAAGAAGAAAGGGGGATAAATAGGAGCCTCAAAATGTAAAAATGCAAATGCCGCTACTCTAAAATGCAATGCAAGATGGTTAGACATTTTCTTGTGTTGAATGTGTATATCATACCCTAGTTTGATTTTGCAGAAGGAGGTATGCATTGCATGTTAGAAAAACATGAATGACATTATTTATTTGCATGGACTAGACTCTCAGACAACCATGGTGACTTTGGGAACATACATGTGGATCATGGATCATGATGGACCAATGTAGTGAAGTTAGCTAGGGAGGCCCTAAGACACCCAAGCCCTCAATAGGAACTTGGTGGATTGTGCAAAGAACATGCCCCAATGAAACACATACATAATCATGCCCAATAACCAACATGTAGGATCATGAACTAAATAAAAAAAATAGAGCATACCACAAAAACATGTGTCCTGATATGCATTGACTAAGATACACCAAGATATGGAAAGATTAGGGTGATCTCAGGGAGGTGCACACTAAAGCACAAAGATAAAACCAAATAAAAATACATCATGACCAATCAGCCATTCAATCCACAATTCTTTCCATTGAAAGGATCAGATGATGATTGATTGATTGATAAAGGTGCTGACATGGGAAGTATTCATCCCTAAGGGAAAGTATATGATGATTTATGATCATAAGATAGGCAATAAGTATGGATGAATACCAGTCATGAAACAAAGTCTAAGGATCTAATTTTGATATGACGATATGAGAATACAATGTTTGAAAAGCTTAGTGTAATAGAGGAAAGATCAGTGTACTGGGATGGATGGGGAGGAGATATTTATTTTGAACATAGGTAGAGTCACCCTTGTCATTGTATTATTATGGAGTGATGGTATGAGAAAGGAACATGGAAGGAGGATGGGATGAAGGAATTGGGAAGATATCCCATATAGATTGGGATAAGGCAAGAGATTGGGCGATGTGAAAATGGAAAAGGCATGATAGGGATAAGGAAAATATGGATATATGGTGGAATAAATTTATACACATGGTACCTAAGGCATTTTTTCACCATGATACTTATCCATAGTGCTAGTGAAGTGGTATTCACTGATGGACATTATTAATTTTTCCTTTTTTGAATATTTTGATTTTTTTAAATTTTTGATATAGATGTTGTGTTATTCAAATTTTATTATGCATAGAAGTGCTTGAGATGTAGGATATTGATGGGTTTGGGGGGAGGGTGTCCTTCTGGTGTTGCAAGATGATATGCACTAGACTTGAATTTAGCTATGATGACATATGGGCCTAACTAGTTAGGCTCAAACTTTCCTTTCTTCTCATGAGGTGGCACGTTCTTCTGATTTTGCATAAGGACAAGGTCACTTAATTCAAACTCATGAGGCTTGATCTTCTTATTGTATTAAAAACATAGGCAATTTTAATACACATGAAGATGGTTCAAGGCATCTAGTCTTTGTTCATCAAGTAATTTAAGCTCTTGTAAGTGTGCAACTTGATATTCTTCATCTGGGAAAAGATCTTTCAAAGAGATCTTGAGGGATGAGAGCTCGATCTCAATGTGAAGGAAAAATTTGGTTCCATAGACAAGGGAATACATGGTGGCTCTTGTGGGTGTTCGAATGGAAGTGCAATAGGCCCATCGAGTGGGATTAAATTGTAGGTTCCTATCATGAATAACTTCATTGAATATATTCTTCAAGATCTTACTTATGGTTCTGTTTGTAGCCTCAAATTGACCATTTCCTTATGGATAGTAGGGGGAAGAGAAGTGTTGTTTGATGCCAAAAATCTAACACATATCTTTCACCTCCTTATTCTTGAAATGGGTTTGATTGTCACTAAGGATGGTGTGGGGTATACTATAATGGAAGATAAGGTAATTCAATATGAACTTAGAGATATTACAAGTAGTATATGTCATAGGGATAGATTCAACCCATTTAGTGAAGTATTCAATAGTATCAATGATGAACTTGTGACCATTGGAGGAGGTGGGTGATGAGGCATATTAATGTCTTGATTTTAATATAAGTTTTTATAATGTGGACACACTCTTTGTGCTTTGATAAAACATTCCTGAACACTTGTTGTAATTATCTTGTGAACTTATGTCAAGAAACAACTAGAACCTACTAAACCTATGGGTAGTGTGTATGACATGTTTTGCCTAATACTATACATAGAATGTAGTATTTCATATAATTGTTTTAAGCTATGATCTAATATTTGAGTAAAAGTAGGAATGTTATCTTGCATGTATATTCTGGATGTTGCTAACTTTTCAGGTAAATGAGGAGCGATGCAAGGAGTGGTGATCACTGCATTCAAGGAAGAAGACAATGAAGACCGATCATGATAGAGGAAGCGTAGATTCAGTTATGTTGAATAAGCCGCGCCTGCAAAGGAGTTCCAGAGAATATAGGGAATACAACTTGCTATATTTCTTGCAAGTTGTTATTCTGTTACTTTGCAGTAAATATGTTATGGCATGGTTGTTCTTCCGCCTTCTTTTCTGGCGATGTTTGCTTAAACTTTTATTATGTTTTTAATAAGAATCCAATCCTATATATATCGGATCTTGGATTATCTTAAGAAGCTAATGAGAAAATAGATAGTGTTGATTTAGACTCAGAAGTTATTTTCCTATTCTTCATGGATTGTTCAGTTTTCATGTAATCAAAGAAGGATTTTGAAGCATTTGTTGTGTTCTTAGTTAATTGAAACCGACCAAGGGGGCCCACTTGGAAGGTGGAATAGATTTAGGTAGAATAGATTCAATTCCAGTAGTTTCCTATTTTTAGATAGATTTAATGTATTAGTCTTGCAGCATTGTTACTGTGAAGTTCCTGCAGCACTTGCAGAAAATGATCATAGTGGATGTTCTGAGTTGTTAATTAGTTTAAATTCATTCTTGAAGCTTCCTAAAATTGTCTATTGTTAGCTAAGGTGTGTTTACTATTCTGTAGTAGTAGTGTAGATTCTTCCAATGCATTTTTACCTTCCTACAACATAGGTGTTATGACTCCTAAAGGAACTTAGTGCACAAACTATGCTGGCCCATTTCAAGTCCTACATCCCTGGGTTGACAATTCAAGTGTATTTCATGATGGAATAGATAATATTTAGAATAGATATATTATCTTTGAAGGAGAAAAATGGTGTGATTATCTTCATCTATTGTGAAACTGTACATTTTTGGCGCCACTGCCGGGGATGGTGTCAAGCTAGGAACCTTCATGAGCCATTTATTTTCAGATTAGTTTGTTAGTTAGGAACTGCAAAGTTGTGAGCTTGATTAACAAGTCACCAATTTCTTGCATGCATCAAAGAAGGAGAGATATCCATGGTAGATTCCTTCCTAAGGAACCTGTGAAAGAAAAAGAGGAATTTGAAGAACCTGAACTGCCATTTCTAGACACAAGCCCATAGTTTTCTAGGTCATCATCTTCAGTAGAAGAAGACATCCAAAAAAAATTTGACCTCTGTCCATTTGAGGAAATATTGGCCAGCTTCCATACTAACTCCACTCTAGGACCACCTGCTGTTTAGAATCCTCCAACAATTATCAATTTTCAGCCACAGTTTCAATATCCCATAACTCCAGCTATGGCAGCTCCTACATTTCCATTTCCAATACCAAGTCTTGTCAATAATCCCAATCTCAAAAATATACCTGCATCAGCATTACCAAAGTTTTATGGTCTGGTCACAGAGGATCCTGATACTTTCTTGTTTGAATTTGATATCCTGTGCTGGAGCTTTGACTATAATAATGATAGTCACAAGCTAAAATTATTCCCAGCTACACTAAAAGAGTCAGCTTTAAAATGGTTTATGGGCTTGGGGGCAAATGCAGTAGCAAATTGGGCTGATATGAGACACCTGTTTCTTACCAAGTATAAGGAATATTGTAGGGGAAATGATTCAAAAGGTGATGACATTTTTAGAATGTCACAATGGGAAGATGAAACATTAGAAGATTATATATCTCGCTTCCTGTTCAACTTACAAAAGAACTCACAACACACCCTGCAGGAGGAGTCCCATAAGCTGATTTTTCTTAGAGGAGTAAATGAGAACTGTCTTGAAGCATTGGATTTGATGGAAGGAGGAGATATATCCCAATCTTCATGGGATGACCTTCAGAAGATTTGCCAAAACTACTCTAGGTTAGTAGTAAAGAAAGGAAGGGGATTTAGCTCAACAATAGCCAAAGTGGCTCTGGTATTTCAAAAATGGAAATTTCAAATTTGTTGTTTGATTTCAAACATGACATCATTGATGACGTCACCACACATTTGGATATAATGACTGCTAAGAAGAAACATGTAGAAGCTAAGGAGCAGTTAGCTGAATACTGTCCACATTGCCGAAAGCAGAAGAAAGATTGTCATTGCAAATTGGTCTCTAATGTGGAAAACCAAAATCTTCCAATTGAGTACCTAAAGATAGAAGGAGAAGATGAGCAAGTGTTCTTCATTTCTCAACGTCGGCCATGGGCCCCAAGTCAAGGTATGCCACAAGATCCTTTACAAAATTCAAATCCATATAGTAATCAATGGCAAAACCGTAGTGTCCAAGGTCCTCCACAATATAATCAACCTAGTTGGAACAATGCTTGGAAAAATAATCCACAAAGTCAATGGTATCCTCCACAGCTCCAAAACCAATGGCCATAATTTCAAAACCAATGGAAACCACCCCAAGGGAATTGGTAGTCTACAAACCAATGGAGAGGACCTCAGCAATGGTCTAACAATGCTGGATACCCACCTTTACCACCTCCAGCAAATACACCTGCAATAATGCCACCTCCTACAAATTTTGGACCTCAAAAATAGACTCAGTTGCCTGCACAACCTTAGCCAAATCCAAATAACCAACAACCACAACAACCAATGTATGCTGCTGATGCTTAGTAGTATCCTGCATATGCTCTAAATGTTGCAGATATACATTTGAGATCTGGTACAACTTTACCAGCACCTGAACCAGCTTTAATAACTAAAATACCAGATTCTCCTATAGCATCAGCTCCAACAACTTCCCTGCCATAGATGGTTGAACCAACAAATGTACCTAGTACAGTTCAAATTAAAACTGTAGTTGAACCTCCTTTTCCATAAAAGCTTATACAAAGTAAACCTGCACAAACAGAGGAGCAATCTTTTGACATTATTGACCAATTGAAAAACATGCATGTCCAGATTCCTTTGTTCTAAGCTATTAAAGATGTTCCTCTTTATGGCAAAGCAATTAGAGAAGCCTGTCTTAAAAATCCTAGGAGGAAGAAAAAGGACCCAACCACAGTCCATGTTATAGGACAATTGGTGACATTATGTTAGGAAAATTGGTTATTCCTAAATATTCTAATCCAGGAAGTCTAGTTGTGAATGTGATTATAAATGGTCAGTCAGTCAAAAATGCCTTGATTGATCTTGGTGCTACTATAAATGTAATGACCAAGGATACTATGAAAAAGCTGAATATAGAAGGAATATGGGCTACCCCAACAATTCTACAACTTGCTGATAGTTCTACTGTCACTCCTTATGGAATGATTGAAGACATAGTAGTAGCCCTAGATTCTCTAGAATACCCTGCAAATTTTATGATTCTATCTCCAAAAGTCAACTTAGCTGGTTATCCTATCATTTTAGGATGACCATGGTTAGCTACAACTGATGCAAATATAAGTTGTAGGTTAGGAAATATGACCATATTAGATGGACAAGCAACAAAGAAATTTGTCCTGTATCCTCCAGCACAACCTCAACCAGATTTAAGCACACCTGTATGGCCAGATTTAGGAGATGGAGAGGAAGAGTTAAACTCTATAGTATAGCTTATGATGTTACATAGACAATCCTTTCTCAAGCCACAGGAGGAAGATTCAGTAATTCAGAGTATTCTTAATAATACTTGTGTTGTAGAAAAGGATATATCTGACAGCTCTGTGTTGGAACTAACTACATATGAGGAACATATTGAGAATTTTTTTCTACCTAAGGAACCAGATATTATCCATCAACTTTTACAATGTGAATTACATACAAGTCCCATCTCTGAAGTTGATATGGTTAATCTCACAACTACTGTTGAGTTGTCAAAAGGTCATAATCTCCATGTCAATAACAAACTACCTCCCCAACAACTGAAATAGTTAACAGAGCTTCTCCAAAAGAATGAAAAGACTTTTGCATGGGAGTATGGAGATATGAAAGGATTAAGCCCTACATTATGTACTCATAGAATATATATCAATGAAGGGTTCCTGCCACTCCATCAACCCCAGAGGTGGATTAATCCAGCACTCAAGGAGATAGTTAAAATTGAACTACAAAAATTGCTTGATGCTAGTTTCATATACCCCATATCTAATAGCCGGTGGGTCTTACCTCTGGTTATAGTACCTAAAAAGGGAGGGAAATGGTGGATTTGTGTAGATTAAAGAGAATTGAATAAGGCAACAAAGAAGGATCATTTTCCTTTACCATTTATTGATCAAGTTCTGGATACTCTGGCTGGTAAGAAATATTTTTCTTTTCTTGATGGATATAGTGGTTATAATCAGATAAGTATAGCTCCAGAGGATCAGGATAAAACTACATTTACATGCCCATGGGGTACTTTTGCATACTCTGTGTTGCCATTTTGCCTGTGTAATTCTCCAACAACATTTCAAAGAGCTGTAATAAGTATTTTTGTTGACATCTCACATGACTGTATGGAAATATACATGGACAATTTTACAGCATTTGGAGTAACCTTTGAGGAGGCCCTGAAGAATCTTGAAAAGGTTCTTGTCCGATGTAAAGAACATAATCTATCACTTAATAGTGAGAAATGTTTCATGCTCATGCAGGAAGGAGTGGTGCTTGGTCATTTCATATTAGTAGCAGGGATAGAAGTGGACCCAACCAAGATAGAGGTAATCCTAACATTGCCTGTACCTACTAAACCAAAAGATGTAAGATCTTTTTTAGGTCATGCTGGCTATTATAGGTGTTTCATTCAGAATTTTAGTCAAATAACTAGTCCTTTGTATACATTGCTGACTAAAGAAGCTGAATTCATTTGGACACCAACATGTAATGAATCCTTCCTGTAGCTTAAGAAACTCCTCACCACAACACCAGTTCTTAAGGGACTAGATTGGTCTATTTCATTCCATATCCATACTGATGCATCAGACTATGCTGTAGGTGTTGTATTAGGACAAAAGCCTGCTAACCTTGAAAATGCAATCTACTATATTAGTAAAAGTCTCCATGGTCCTGAACTAAACTACATAGTAACTGAGAAGGAACTTTTAGCTATAGTTTATGCATTGAATAAATTCAGGCATTATGTAACTGGCTATCCTATTTTTGTTCATACTGACCACTTAGCTATAAAGTACTTGATGAGCAAACTTGCTGTAACTGGCCGATTAGCAAGATGGCTATTGTTATTGCAGGAGTTTGATATTACCATTGTTGATAAGCTAGGAAAGGCCAATGTAGTTGTTGACTATCTGTCAAGACTTCAAATAGCTGATGAAAATCCAACTCCAATTGAAGATACATTTCCAGATGAGCATTTATTCCATATAGCAACCCATACACCATGGTATGAAAATATAGAAAATTATCTTGTTGCAAATAAAATGCCACCACACTTCTCCCAAAAAGACAGGAAGAAGCTTGCAGAGAAAAGTTTTTATTATTCATGGATTGATAACAATCTCTTCTATACTGGACTAGATCAAATCATGAGGAGACGTGTCAGGGAAGATGAAATATATGATATACTACATGCCTATCATGATGAACCATGTGGGGGCCATTTTGTAGGAAAAAGAACAACATTAAAGATACTTACCACTGGATATTACTGGCCAACACTACACAAAGATGCAACAACTTATACCACTAAGTGTGACAAATGCCAGAGAATGGGCTGACCAACAAGATCAGATGAGATGCCACTCAATCCACAGGTTGTTGTAACACTCTTTGACAAGTGGGGTATGGACTTCATAGGACCAATTGACCCACCATCAAATGGTAAATCCTACATCTTAGTATGTATGGATTACTTAACAAAATGGGTAGAAGTCAGGGCAATGAAAAATGCAAGAGATGAGAAAGTAGCTAAATTCTTATATGAAGAAATATTCACACGCTATAGAGTTCCCAGAGAACTTGTCACAGATCAGGGAGCCCAGTTCACATCAAATTTGATAACTGAACTTATGAAAGAATACAACATAAGGCACCAAAAATCCAACCCTTATCACCCTCAAGAAAATGGGCAAGTAGAAGTCACCAACACATTTTGACCAAGACAGTGCAAATACATAGAAGGGATTGGAGCAGTAGATTAACTGAAGCAGTTTAGGCTTATAGAACAACATGGAAGACAACAAATGGATTTACCCCATTTGAACTTGTGTACGACAAAGTAGTAATGATGCCCATTGAATTTGAACATAAAACATTACGCACTGCTCTGGAATTAAACATCAGTCTTCCTGCAACATAAGAAGAGAGACTTCTCCACTTAAACTCACTGGATGAGATGAGAAAAATAGCTTTGGAAAGAGCAGAGATCATCCAGAAACAATGAAAGAAATGGCATGATGCACATATTAGGAACAAACAATTCCAAGTAGGAGATTGGGCTTTGCTATATGATTCTCAATACAAGGAGACACCAAGAAAATTGCAGACTCGGTGGCTAGGGCCTTATGAAATACAACATGTATTCGACAATGGAGCAGTTCAGCTCACAACCATTGATCTAGTCTAGTTCAAGTTGCTTGTAAATGGCCACCGATTGTGACTCTATCATAAACCACAAACCAAAGATGAGTTCCTGCAGCAGTTCCAACCAAGCAATTTACCAACTCTCATGGATATAGTTCCTGCAGCCGAACCATAGAAACCCTTCGATGCACAACACATAATAAAACCTCATCCCATATGAGGTCCATTCTTTCACTCACTTTTCATTTTCTTCTTATCAATTCATCTCATTCCTTTGTCTACCATCCACTCACCCTCCACGTGACCCACCAATTCTATTTTTAATGCTTTCAATAAAACATGTCGTCAACACCTTTTCAGTGATAACCAGACTACGCCAACTCATCAAATTGCATGCAGATGCACAATTTAATAGTTTGAGGTACACATTTTTTTACTTTTTTCTCATTTTTAGCGCATAGGTTTCAATAATTATATATAATACTGCATTAAATGTATGGTATAAGCCTAAAGCCAGTTTCCCAACCTTGTGCAAAATTTTTTAAGTGTGGACACTTGTCAAAATTTCATGAGGGGCAGGGAAAGTGTATTTATTTCCAAGTGTCATCTCCACATCACCCTAGTCATGTCCACATTATATGCTATACTTTGGATGCGGTCTGTTTTAATTTTTAAATCTTTATTGAACCTGCTGTACCTTTTCATTTCAATTTTGGGAAAGATCTCCTCAGTTTGACATGACTTAAAAGACTATCATTTATGCAAAGCACACTCCCAGTTAAAACATTGATGAACTTCATGATTATTTTACATGCCAAATATAACGGAGCTGTGTTAAGAGAATTTGGTATCGGCATTCCTTAGAAAAATCATCTTGAATTCTGAGAAGAAGATATTTGCAAAGTGTTATCAGGGTGGTGGAAATAATTTTTTATTTAAAAACTAGGCATTTTTGAGGATGGGAGGTCAATTGCAAAGACATGAGCCGATTGTCCATGGTACTCTATTAGCGGATGTGGAAGCAGTCCATACTTTCAATGCCTATGGATGGCTTGGCTATTTCCTGTAGTTAACATAATACAATGACGAAGTAACAATGGAGTTTATGAGGACATTTGATGAAGGAGAAGCCATAGTATGGGGATTGAAAGTGGTTGCTACTAAGGAGTGGATAGTAGAAGTCACAGGACTACCAATTAGTGGAGAGCACTACCCAAATGAACATGACGCCAAGTAATCACGGGCATAGTTTTCTCGCCCAAGTGACCCTCCATTGGAAATCTCAAAGCAAGGGTGTAAGAGACTCTCTCTCCCAACGCCGTATCCAGAATTGGCAAACCATATCATCAGGTATTTGACCTACGAAGGAAGATTTTCAAACTTACACGCTCATCATTTTAAGCTACTCAGTTATGTAAGGCATAACATTCAAGTTAATGTTCCAAATTTCCTTTACAATATGTTGTGTATAAGTGCTAAGAAAACTCAAAAAGGAAGTGAAAACTCTATTTCTCATAATGCCCTAGTTAAACTTTTAGTTGAAAGGTCTCTTCGGGATTCTTCCCCTGTAACATGGGTAGAATTTGTTGAAACTAAAACATTGCAGCCTCAAGCCAACCCTATCCAAAAAATTTGGGGAATGAGGAAGAAATTGAGGGGCCTAGTCAGAGTCTAGCTGAAACAGACAAAGAACCGATATTGCTCCCTACTGATAAAATTGTTGAGCCTATTTTAGAAGGTGATATACCTAGCTCTACCATAGATAAAGGCAAACATAAGGTTGATGAAGGAAGCCCTAGTTTAAAGAGGAAGGAAAAAAACCCTACTATTCAAGTAACAAAGAGAAAGAGGTCTATTCCTACAGCAACTAATCCTGTAGCATCTACCCCAGTACCATCTAGACCAAAATGGGCCCGCAAAATAGTAGAGGTTAAAGAGGTTCCTGTACGTCAAAGCCCTTGCATGTGAGGTCAAGTCTCAAAACCTCATATAGAATAGAAGGTTGATAATATTCTAGATGACTCTCCTGAACAATTGGAACCCCAAAATGTGGAGGCATGTGAAAATAAGCCTAATAGTGAAATACCACAGGGTGATCAAGAAATGTCTAAGCCAAATCCTGCTGTAGTTCCAGAAAATGCCCCTGAAAGTGTTCAACCTACTTCTCCACTAGTCCTTGTATACACTAATGTTTCTATCATCCCTTATAAATCCTCCTGGTACACCCATTATTTCCAAAAAGTTGCTAAGGAGCAAAAGAAGAAAGCCATGGCTCAAGAATTTCCTCCGTCTACAATTCAATATGTGTTATTTGGTTTGTACAATCATTTTATCTTTCAAAAGACCTTGTGGAAACAAGAAAAAGACCAAATGTAGAAAGTAATATCTGATAAGGATGAGGAAATTGAATCCCTCAAGGAACAAATTGAAAAACATAAACAAAATATGAATAAAACTCTGAAGATAACTAGCCAAGTCATGACCTGTAGATCACCACCAAGGGTATATTCTATTTGTCTGAAGGAACAGTTTCTATTATTTCAATTGATGATGACAATCAGGGATATTGACTGTGAATTTAAGATTGCTTAAGATTTCTATAATGTGTATCAGACTCTACCCACATGGCAGAAGAATTTTTTGTGTGAACTCTATTTGCATAATTTCATAATTCCACATGAAACGGCGTGGAATCCTCTGCTTTACATAGGAGATGTTCACCTTAGGGTCTTAATGTCTTGGATGCACAATGAGACAAACTATGACCAACAATTAAATGCCTACATTGATCTTGAAAAGTCCAAACCTTTACCACTATGGTCTGAATCACATAAACCTAATAATCTTTTAAGAGACTGGTTCAGATTAACTTATGGAAAACCAAAACTAGAGATCAGGACTAAAGTGTTTACAGAAAGAGAAAAGGTTTATAGAGATTATCAGACACTTCCAAATTTCACACAGAAAAGAGCTTTCTCAGGGATTAGGAATAGGTGGAACCAATTGCCAGATGCTTCAGACAGGCAGAACCACATCGTCCTATCAATTATGAGGCAACTGTTCACAGGGTGGCTAAATATATACAATTGGGATGACAGGTCAGAAAGGAACTATGGATGCCCTTATCCTTTAAGCCTCCTACTCTTCTTTGGCCTCTTTATGATAATAGTACTACTAAACTGGACATGCTAGTTGAGGAGCATAGAGGTGATCATTGGGAGCGTAGTAGAGGATTCTACTACACCTTCAGAAGTGGGAAAAAGGGGAGAACCTTAGTTGGAGACTTTAGAGCAATGACAAAGAAATATAATGCTTGAGGACAAGAATTTGGATAGTGGGGGGCAGATGATGAGGCATATTAATGTCTTGATTTTAATACAAGTTTTTATAATGTGGACACACTCTTTGTGCTTTGATAAAACATTTCTGAACACTTGTTGTAATTATCTTGTGAACTTATGTCAAGAAACAACTAGAACCTACTAAACCTATGGGTAGTGTGTATGACATGTTTTGCCTAATACTATACATAGAATGCAGTATTTCATATAATTGTTTTAAGCTATGCTCTAATATTTGAGTAAAAGTAGGAATGTTATCTTGCATGTATATTCCGGATGTTGCCAAATTTTTAGGTAAATGAGGAGTGATGCAAGGAGTGGTGATCAATGCATTCAAGGAAGAAGACAATGAAGACTGATCATGGCAGAGGAAGCGCAGATTCAGTTACGTTGAATAAGCCGTGCTTGCAAAGGAGTTCCAGAGAATATAGGGAATACAACTTGCTATATTTCTTGCAAGTTGTTATTTCGTTACTTTGCAGTAAATATGTTATGGCATGGTTGTTCTTTCACCTTCTTTTCTAGCGATGTTTGCTTAAACTTTTATGATGTTTTTAATAAGAATCCAATCCTATATATATCGGATCTTGGATTATCTTAAGAAGCTAATGAGAAAATAGATAGTGTTGATTTAAACTCAGAAGTTATTTTCCTGTTCTTCATGGATTGTTCAGTTTTCATGTAATCAAAGAAGGATTTTAATGGAATAAGGATTTTGAAGCATTTGTTGTGTTCTTAGTTAATTGAAACCGACCAAGGGGGCCCACTTGGAAGGTGGAATAGATTTAGGTAGAATAGATTCAATTCCAGTAGTTTCCTATTTTCAGATAGATTTACTGTATTAGTCCTGTAGCATTGTTACTGTGTTCCTACATCACTTGCAGAAAATGATCATAGTGGATGTTCTGAGTTGTTAATTAGTTTAAATTCATTCTTGAAGCTTCCTGCAATTGGCTGTTGTTAGCTAAGGTGTGTTTACTATTCTGTAGTAGCAGTGTAGATTCTTCCAATGCATTTTTACCTTCCTGCAGCATAGGTTTTATGACTCCTAAAGGAACTTAGTGCACAAACTATGCTGGCCCATTTCAAGTCCTATGTCCCTGGGTTGACAATTCAAGTGTATTTCATGATGGAATGGATAATATTTAGAATAGATATATTATCTTTGAAGGAGAACAATGGTGTGATTATCTTCATCTATTGTGAAACTGTACAGTGGGATGGATTTATTTGATGAGATCAAGCCCCCACTATGAAAAGGGCCATGGTGTAATGATAGGATGAAGTAATTGAGAAGAATCATGTATCAAGTCTCCATGCTACTATCAAGGTACAATTTTTTTCACAAAATGATAAGTATCTTGTTCCATATTCAGCCAGTAATATCTAGCACACAAAAGTTTCTTTGCAAGAGTAAGACCACTAGAATGTGCACTGGAAATCCCTTGATGGAACTCTTGTAATATTGTTTGAGCCTCTTTTAATCCAAGACACCTAAGGAGGGTTCCATTGAAGTTTTTGGGTAAAGGATGTCTCCTAGAAGGGTGTAATGAGAGGTGTGACAAATGAATGTTTTATGTTGATTGGTAGTAATATGGGGTGGAATGACTTCATTGTAGATGTAGGCATAAATTTATTGGTACTAGGGGGAGTCAGGGCCAAAATTATCACACAACATTTTTAATTCTAGCATGTCATAAGAAGGGACCATGAGGTGCTCAATAAGAAACTCACATTGATGACTATTTTCAAGCATATAAATCAAAGATCCAATGGTAGCCATTGCAATAGTAGATTTGTTGTTTTCTTGGGGAACTTGTAGGAATTGATTCTTTGTGAAGTTTTTTATCAAATCTTGATCTAGCCACCTGTAGGGAAGTAAATTGTCATCCTTTGTTTGATATTCATCCTTAACTTTATTGATTACCAACTATGAATCACCAAAGACTAGCGCAACAAGTTTGCAATTTTCCATTTGATAGCTAGACAAAGTCATGTAACCAAAGCTTCAAATTATGCAATATTGTTTGTATATTCAAAAGTCAATTTGTAGTTTTGTATATAGTCTCCTTATGGTGTAACAAATAGGATGCTTGCCCCAAATCCTTTGATATTTTTATAATCCATATATTCAATATCAAACTCACTAATTATCATAACCCATTTTGTTGTACGTCTAGTGAGAGATTCTCTAGACATCAGATATTTTAGAGGATCAATCTTCACAATTAGTTTGGTCTTATTATTAAACATTTACTGACATATCTTTTGGGTACATAATATAGGGTGGTCCCACAATAGTGAGTCCTTTTTGGCCAACTTTGACATAGAGATCAACATTCTGAAAAATAACTTCACTTTTGAACACTTGTTGCCGCAAAACTATAAGGAATTTGAAGATGATGTAAAATAGAGTCTTTTAGAATTTTCTTTCTAGTTTCTTAATATATTTTTTAAAAAATCATTTAAATTAATTTTTCCTTCTCCTTCAAAAAGTGGTTTACGTGAAAAAACTATGTTTTTAAGGAGTTGCTGTCACTTGGATCAACATAATTTTTTTAAAAATATGATAACGATGTAATTATTTTGAGATTATATTTGTAACTTCAATATCTAAAGGATGCAATTAGTTTTATTCATTTTGGGTCAATATTTCATAGTTTATTAAGTTCTAAAGTGACAGTAACTGTAATTTAGACATAAGGTCACTTGGATCTCTCTAACTTGATCTGTGTATATCGAAATTCATTTTTTATTTTTTTTCATAGAAAGGTAACACAAATATGCTTTTCCTACATATTTTTTATAATTTACTATTTTTCCTGAAGTCTTGAAGAGACAAGTTGTTGAATGACCAAACAACCTATGTTTAGTTAAATTAATATTTAAAAGTGATAATGAACTCAATATGTATTAAAATTATATTCATTAGAAAGATTGTTCTGAATAGCATCGTTTGACATCATCTATTTGAAAAAATTATCTTGTTTAGTCCTTGTTTCAGGCCTCCAAAGACCATTTTTTTGAAGTTCACTTATTTTCTGAGGGCAAAATTTTTGTTTTGGGGTCTTCACGTGAAGACCCCCTTCGTGCGAAGACTCTTGGGGGTCTTTGTGCAAAGGGTCTTCGCGCGAAGCCCCAAGGGGAAAAGTTTGGCGAAGAAACACCCCGCTGAAATTTTTCCCTAGGTACTTCGAGCGAAGTCGGCTAGGGAATTTATTTTGTAAATTTTTTTAAAAATGGTATAAAATTAAAACATTTTGATTCTATTTTATACTGAATTGTAATTAATGAATTCACTTTTTCTATTATTGAAGACATTTTTTGGAGGATGATTTCTAATTCTATTTTTTCAAAGGCATAATTTTGGAGAGGAGAAATATTATATTAAAGTATTTATTGAAGAAGAGAATTTTTATTGACGATCTTGTGGAAGACTTTTTTTGGAGAGAAGAAATGGGGAACAAGAAGGGAAGACAAAGTAAATATTCTAGAAAAAGGTCACCCAATATTGAACAAAGAAATCGTGAAGCTCCATTGACATATTATCATAAAACTAAAGAAGCTGAAAGACAAGCTGAAGTAGGAGGGTCAAGTCAAGTCGAAGAATTGCACATTGAAGAAGGGTTGGGATCACTCCCTACGGAAGCTCAAACAATTGATGTTGGAGAAGGGTCAAGATCACGTGCTCCTACTGGTATGGATGAAATTTTAAATTTAGCTCAAACTGTAAAGAGAAATATTAATTATAGAAACTTAGATCATTTACTTACAATGGATGTGGAGAATTTGAGATCACTTGCTAATGTTCAACGCTTAAGTCTTGCTAAGAAGAGATCAATGAATATTATAGCAAGAGAAATATTGGGTAAATTTGATAATTTTGACACACCTGAACAAGCTCAATTGATTTCAGTTGTACTTATAAATAAAAAGTTGGAAGGGGAGTTAAAATTATTGGGTATAGACACAACATCAAAGAAGAGAAAAGTTGTTGACATGCAAACTGATATGATTGAAAATCTTAGGAAAGGTTTGAATCAGCTAGGGAAGCGATCTGGAACTAAAGATAAGACCATTACAAGAAAAGTTATGTTGACATCCATTGTAGGTAACACTATGGGACGAAAAAGATAGATATCTTCAGTTTCATCTCAGTTTGGTTTTAATAGGAAAACAATATCATGATATGTTAATAGGAGAATACTTTTGGATGATAGCACCTTGGAAGGAAATTGGGCAATCATGTGTAGAGCTCCTCGTTCTGATAGGATTGATGAAGGAATAAAAAAATTGGTCACATCATTTTGGAATGATAATACACATCCTTCATCAAACACTAGAGATGTTATCAGACATAGAATTTTAGCTAATCAATATGAATATCATACAAAACATTGGTTGGACACAACACAACATGAAATGTATGTGTCATTTTGTAGTTCAAATCCTAATATAAAGATTGGGTAAACATTGTTTGAAAGATTGAAGCCATATTATATTAGGACACACAAAGTGTTTGAAACTTGTTGTCGTTATCATATTGAATTTGATCTCCACTATTAGGTTTTTTGAAAGTTTGTAGAAGACACTTATGGTTTTGAAAATGCTCCTCCTACTAGACGAAGTGAGTTCATTGCATCCATTTTATGTGACAAAAGAGATGATGTAGTTGGAAAAATAAGTTGCATAAAAGGAAATGTCAAACATGTGCTGATTTGTCTCTTTTTCCTTTGAAAAATGAAAATATTGATGTAACAAAGATGGTAAATTGCAAGAGTTACAAATATGTAAAGAATGAAACAAAATTTGGGAAAGAACCCAAAATGTTAGAATATGTTGAAGAGGAGATAAATGTTGGAGTATTTATGGGAAAATTTAAAAAATTGATTCAACCCTACATTCATCATGCTTTTTTTGCAAAGTGGCAAGCACAACAATTCCAAACACTGAGAGACAATTTCCCACTTGGAACTATTGTATCAGTTGTTGATTTTGCAAAAAATTATTCTTTTGTTCATCAAAAGGCAATTCAGTCAGAATACTATTTTTCAGAGAAAATTACTATTATGGTACATGTGTGTTATCGACACACACAATTAGATTTGGATGGTATTCAGAGCACATTTGAAGCACGGGTCATCAAGAAGGAATATCATTTTTATATAAGTGATGATAGAGAGCATGACATTCATTATGTAGAACACTGCTTCAAGATGTTTTTTGAAAATTTGAAATAAAGAGGTATAACAATTGATAAACATTATGTTTGGTCAGATGGATGTGCTACACAATTCAAATCATCGAGACCATTTTATGCACTATGTAGATATCATCGTAATGAAAACATACCACATGTCTAGAGTTTCTTTGAGAGTGGACATGGAAAAGGTGAACATGATGGCGCCGAAGCTTGCATCAAATGTGCTATACGAAAGTATCAAATGAATTATAAGGGAGTTCATATAAAAAATGCACATGATGTGGTTGAATGGTGCATGACACATTTTACACCAAATGAGAATGAAACGTCATCAGGATTGACTTAGGCGGTGCCATATAGAAAATTTTGGGAGATAAAAGGTATGCACACATTTTTAAATTATTTGAAAGTGTTTCAATTTTTTATGATATATTTTTTATTCAAATTATATTTATAGAATGTATTATATATGCATTTTTTTAGGTGTGGATGGAAAAATTATGCATGGTTGCAATAGGAGAGAAAAGACACGATCTTTGCATTCAATTATGAGTATGAATTGTCTCAATTGGATGTTGAACACTAGGGACTACTCATGCTTTTGTTGTCACTGCATTGCTGACAATTATGAGGAATGTATCAATCAAGACCGTGGATATGTAGGCACATGGAATCTAGTGCCACTAGTTGTTACTGATATATTTGATAGAGATGAAGATGAAAACTTTGATGATGTCCCTTTGGTTTCTACTGATTACGATCATCTCTCAGGATTGGTCAAAATTGGTAAGTACATATATATTTTACATTATATGGTACATTGAGTTGCATGTATATATAGATAGATAGATCTATAGATTGAACTAAGTAAATATTAAGATCTCACACATGTATATATAAATTTACTGTGCAGGAGATGTCTTTGTAGTGATTGATGAGCGTGGAAATGTAGGAGTTAGTTATTATTTACTACGTTGTATTGCAGAGAGGATGAAGTTACTTGAACCTAAAGAAAGTGATGGAATGTTGTTCCCCATAGGTTTGTACATGCTTTAGATCAATATATTTAACTCAATTTGTAAATTTGTAAATTTCAAATTTAGTTTGTTTAAATTTATATATTGTTAAAATTTGTGACCTACAGGTTCAGTTATTTTAGAGGAAACATATTTCAAGAAAATCAAAGTAATTCAACATGGTATTCACTTTGTTGATTACCAACCAGACAATAAGGTGTTTCCAATATAGTTATGCCACATCCATTTGTCTACATACAGTTAAATCTCAATGTGGACATCGTAAGTGGAGACTAGATAGTGAGGACCATGAGATAATATTACATGTTATCCATGAAAGGTTTGAACCACTTGAGTTGGTCTAAAAAGTATAATATGTATACCTATTTCATGTTTTAGGACCTACTTGATATCTCTGGATTAAATTTCATTATACTTTGTTTATATATATTTAAACATATGATGGACTATAATTTGTTGATATATGATGGACCTATTTGATGGTTCAATGGTTTTAATATGTTTAATTTTTTGATATATGATGGACCTATTTCATGTGTTTTATGATGCTTATGATTTATAGATCCCCTTAAGACCTCCCCTTAAGACACTAAAACATGATGAAATTAGTTAGATTACTTATGACATGTGTTAGTTCTAGAATTAGTTAGAATAGTTATTGTCCATTAGTTACATGTATTAACTAGTTATTTTTTATGATATTAATTCTAGATCCCCTTAAGACTTCTTATTAGTTAAAGATCCCCTTAAGACACTAAAAATTGATGAAATTAGTTAGATTACTTATGACATGTGTTAGTTCTAGAATTAGTTAGAATAGTTATTGTCCATTAGTTACATGTATTAACTAGTTATTTTTTATGATATTAATTCTAGATCCCCTTAAGACCTCCCCTTAAGACTACTTATTAGTTAAAGATCCCCTTAAGACACTAAAAAAAGATGAAATTAGTTAGATTACTTATGACATGTGTTAGTTCTAGAATTAGTTATAATAGTTATTATCCATTAGTTACATGTATTAACTAGTTATTTTTTATGATATTAATTCTAGATCCCCTTAAGACATCCCCTTAAGACTGCTTATTAGTTAAAGATCCCTTAAGACACTAAAAAATGATGAAATTAGTTAGATTACTTATGACATGTGTTAGTTATAGAATTAGTTATAATAGTTATTGTCCATTAGTTACATGTATTAACTAGTTATTTTTTATGATATTAATTCTAGATCCCCTTAAGACCTCCCCTTAAGACTCCTTATTAGTTAAAGATCCCCTTAAGACACTAAAAAATGATGAAATTAGTTAGATTACTTATCATATCTAATCAAATCATATCATGTAATCAAATAAAACCATCTAATCAAATCATATATCATCAAATAAAATCATCTAATCAAATCATCAAATCAAATCAAATCAAATCATATCATCTAATCAAATAAAACCATCTAATCAAATCATATCATCTAATAAAATAAAACCATCTAATCAAATCATATATCATCAAACAAAATCATCTAATAAAATCAAGTCAAATCATATAATCTAATCAAATAAAACCATCTAATCAAATCATATCATCTAATAAAATAAAACCATCTAATCAAATCATATATCATCAAATAAAATCATCAAATCATATCATCTAATGAAATCAAGCAATATAATCAAATCATATCATCTAATCAAATAAAACAATCTAATCAAACAATATATCATCAAATCAAATATATGTCTCGAATCATATATGTCTCTAATCAAATATATGTCTCGAATCAAATATATGTATCTAATCAAATATATGTCTCTAATCAAATATATGTCTCGAATCATAAACTGAAAATATCAAACATATACTAATGACATATATAACGAGTCTCAAATAAAAGATATGTGCAACATGTCCTAAACTAGGGAGTCATCTAGGCGCATGCAAACAAAGCAACTCTCTGATCGACTGCCACGAGCATCCTCTGGCTGTGAAGCAACAACTGATCCCTACAAATATAAATGCATGTACATATATAATAATAATCTAAAATAATTAAAATATTATAAATGCATGTTTAAACTTACATATTTTTAAAACTTACCTGACCACTACTAGGTGTCACATCTGCTGAATCGCTCCTATGAAAAGTATCCTCTAGCTGTGAAGCAACAACTAACCCCTACAAATTTAGTACACCAGTTGGTTATATACATGTGCATAGTATATATATTATGTAAAGTACTTGAAATATATAAATAAATGTGTACACATGCATGCTTAAACATACATATATCTAAAAATTACCTGACCACTAGTAGGTGTCACATCAAATGGATCTCTAATATGAAGATGCTCCAAGCCCACACTAGAGGTAACGTGCTCTGCTAACTATGCCTACAAAATATTATATATATTGAACAAACATCAATACACACATCTACAATTAATTATTAACTAAAAATTCTAAGAAAAGAGAAAATAAAATTTTATATACCTGGGTCTTAGGAGCAAGAGGATCATCAACGCGCTACACCATCATATCATCAACTGAAACTACATCAACCACACCACCTTCAGTCTTGAACCTCTCTAGTAATGAGGACTGTAGGGGTGACACTAGCTAGGAGGGGAGTGATGTAGAGCCTGAACCATCCAGATGCAATAACATATCCATAAATGATCCAACATTAGTGCCAATGTCCACCTGACCCAACCCACACAACTACTCATCAAATGTGTCTAGGCCCTCAGTGTTGATGTGTACATCTCCAACCTGTATACCTAGCTCTGTAACTGTAGAGTGATCTATGGGTGCCGAGCACTCTGCACTATGCTGTGCCTAACTAGATGGTGCGTCCTATGTCGGTGGAACAATATGACCCCTTGTAAGTCTGATGACATCCCTGACTAAATGTATTGGGATCCTCTATAGGTCAAAAATATAAGAATAGGTCTGTACGAGATCATCCATAAAGTAAAGGGCCATATCTAAATGACTATTATGACCTGAAAGTGCTTGTATCTCTACAAGTACAGGAATACCTACAACTCTATATGTCTCATCAATCACACCTATAGTAGTACTAGATGAAGCCTCAGAAGATGATCTGGCTCTACTCAGTCTAGTCAAAATGTATCTGCCCACTGAATTTGAAGTGATGGATGTGGCTGCAAAAGTAATCTATCCTATACTATTTACTACTCCCCTTTGAGAAGTGTTTATGACTCTATCTAAAGTAGCAGCCATCGCTAGTGTCATTGTCGGAGTCCTGTGCCCAACTAGCTATCGATGAGGCTGTACAACTTGATTGGCCCTACAATACTGATCATGGTCTAAAACCCTAGCGTGCCCCTAACCATAATATGTGGGAAGATCGAAATAGTTTACCCTGAGTCCCAAATGAAACTCAATGTACAACTGCTATGCAAAATATAAAGGAATCTGGTCGTTATTAGGATAATGACCATGTGCTAGAAATTGAGGGTATATCATGCATGCTATCTGAGGAATGAAATACTGTGTGACCTAATGTTCCCTCACAGTGGCCTTCCCCTCAAAATGTGGGAAAACCTCTCATTTGATGGTTTTCTTGGGGACACGACTCTGAACCATCTCCAAAGAAACATCACCTGAGACCTCGACCCTCAACTCTCAAAAAATAGTCTCAACTACCTGAGGCATGAAGGAGGTGTGAGACCTCAATCTAGCAGTCATCTGCTCCAAACTGGTCAATATACTAACACAAGTATCTCTATATATGCTACCTACCAAAGATATACAGATGGAATCTCTAAGTCGAGCCATCTCTGTGTCAGCAATATGAAAAATGGTCTATATATCAGGAGTCTCAGGTGCGTCCTGAGTGGCAATCTAGATACATAACATGTGAAAGCTAAGTGTTAATAATTAAGTACTTTATTACATGTTATAACCATGTGTAAAATGGAAACAAATAACTAAATATATAAAATTATACTTAAATTTACAATACTAGAGTGTACTAATAATTGTAAAGGGTCCTAGGATGTACTAATTGGTATTAGTAGGTCCTATTAGGTCAAGTAAGTGGTCTTATTAGGTCTTAAGGGCCCTAGGATGTACTAATTGGTATTAGTAGGTCCTATTAGGTCAGGTAAGTGGTCTTATTAGGTCTTAAGGGTTCTAGGATGTACTAATTGGTATTAATAGGTCCTATTAGGTCAAGTAAGTGGTCTTATTAGGTCTTAAGGGTCCTAGGATGTACTAATTGGTATTAGTAGGTCCTATTACATCACATAAGTGGTATTATTAGGTCTTAAGGGTCCTAGGATGTACTAATTGGTATTAGTAGGTCCTATTAGGTCAAGTAAGTGGTCTTATTAGGTCTTAAGGGTCTTAGGATGTACTAATTGGTATTAATAGGTCCTATTAGGTCAAGTAAGTGGTCTTATTAGGTCTTAAGGGTCCTAGGATGTACTAATTGGTATTAGTAGGTCCTATTACATCACATAAGTGGTTTTATTAGGTCTTAAGGGTCCTAATATGTACTAATTGGTATTAATAGGTCCTATTACATCACATAAGTGGTCTTATTAGGTCTTAAGGGTCCTAGGATGTACTAATTGGTATTAATAGGTCCTATTAGGTCAAGTAAGTGGTCTTATTAGGTCTAAAGGGTCCTGTTATACACTAAGTTTGCACCCTTGTTTCAAGCTCTTTTGGTCTTGATAACTTAGTATAACATGGGAATCATCTCTAGGTGTGGAACCTATGCTAACTGAGATGAGACCTCCAAGTTCTAGGCTGGTTCCTCTTGGATAATCACCTTAATTTTCTTCTTGATAGGAAAGTAAATTCTTGAAGGGAAAGGGATAGAAGGAATGCTTGAAAAGGGAAATAACTGAAAGCAAACTACCTACTAGGTGATACACCAAAAAGATGGTATGAATTACAGCATAGAGGATGAAATTAGTGCACAAACTTAGGTCTAGGAGATCACAACTCACTAAATAGGCTTGCATCAATATTTCATAGAAGGGTCTGTGATAGAAGGAGGCTATTCAGGGAAAGAGAGAATTTTGCAAACAATAGTCTTCCTAAGGATTTAGACACAATCTATAACCTACAAACAAACATTCACCTCTGCAACTAGGTATAGGAATGAGACAGATTGTCAGGGGGTTGAAGTATACCCACAAGATCATTCAAATCAAATCATCCACAGGAACACACATGAATTGTAGAAAGAAAGAGGGATCAGGAACCCTAAGATATTACTGAAAACATACATACACTTAATCCATTAAGAGAAAATTTAGACAAGGAAGCATATGGATAGAAAGAATGTCACAAAATACCTTTGCAATGTCTAAATCCCAATGAAAGATTACAAAATGTAGAAGCTAGAGGGCAGAAAGAATGCCTTGGATAACTCCTAAGAAAGAAAACATCCCTTTACAAAATGTAAACTCTGAGCTCTAAAAGCTCCAAAAAAACTATTATATACATCTCCTTATTACACGCAGGCAGGAGCAAAAATCTCTTAGGGTTACATAAATTTTCATAGAATAATAGAAAACCCTAATTCTATCATTTCTGATCATAAACGCATCCTTGAAATATCTTGGCTGATCAAATATCTATTTACATGTCCATTTCATCGCTATATCTACCTACAGACAAGCTGCCTTGATCCATCTACCTCTCTACAACTCGGGCTCGCCATAACTGCTCAAATCTGGTACTTCAGATATTTTGAATTTAAAAAAAAAAAATGGTCACAGGTGGCACCAATCCTTTATCTTTATCAACGACTGATATTCGAAGTTGATCTCATTTTAAATCATGGCCATAGATCTCTCAGTTTACCCGGGCACCACTTCTGTTCTTAACCCTAACTCTGCCTTCACCTCAGGTTCTCTTTTCTCTTTAGTCACTAAATCTCACCATCTTTTCTCTAACTCTGGCTTGATCTGGCAATTACATGACAAGCGTTGATCCTTACTTGATTTGATGGTGGTCGCTTTATCTCCTAAAATCTTTGGAATATTCCTTCTTATTATGAGGTTGCCCGACTGAAGAGAACCTTGTAGTCGCTAGATAGAAAGAATATTCTCCTTTTCACTAGGCGATCACCCGACTGAGCTACAAACTTGGGCCCATCCTACCACTTGTCATCATACTACTGGCTAGGCACCTCAGATCTATTTGACATAGGATGCACCTAATAGGAGCACTGAGCTGGAGAGAGAATCAATGGTTGTCACATGATCTTGGAGAATATCTCTCGAGCACTTTTCCTTTGCGGTCATGCGAGAATTGTAGATCACGATCAAACTTTAATTACTTGAGAGCTGAGATTGCTAGACAAATGTTAGCCACTTTTCCAAATCAGTGAATGCTTAGGACTTGACCACTAGAAATGGGAGACTTCATGAACATGTAGTCATTGAGTTACTAAATAAAAACTTAATCATTTCAAAGAACTGGAGACCTAGCGACTGAGCCCTCATTCTCCAAGTCACCAGACATATTGGAATATTCAGTCTCTATTCTGAGATCACCCGACTAAGGTAAATCTCATTATCACTTAATGGAAAAGAATATTTGGTTTGGGTCTCGTGACTAAGAGACTAAGCTTATAAAGCCCAGACCCACCAGAGACACGTGGCACCTTATGATTGCATGTTGTCTTTACCTCGAGTGGACCACCTTAGATTGCGTTTAAATCTAGCGACCTCTCAACTGAAGAAAACTTGAAGTCTCATGAACTTTTGGTTGACCATGATTAACTCATGAGACTTCCTGACTTAAGGAACATCTTAACCCAACATCAACACAAGTCATAACTATAGTCAGAGACACAGACTAGTCACGGGATCAGGAGGTAGAAAGGAATATTTTGCTGAGCTTAAGAGATCTTGCGACTAGCCTCAACATGGAAAAGTGCACATGGAGAAAAGGAGACTTAAGTGGCTAGAAAAAGCAATGAAAAATTATAAAGGCCATAGGATTTTAAGGTTTTTGGGGCTCTAACGGTCACTTTTTCAAATTTAATGGTCTGTACCCAAAATTGAATAGATAGGAAATTTTGGGTAACATTTGGTGATTTCTATTGGATGTCAGCCTGCTAAACTTTAGATCAGTGGCCTTTAAACAATTCATTGGGCATAGAGTCATCTTCTGAACACAAAAATTCCTGACAGAGAGATAGACCTGGAATTGGGAGGGACAAAAATGTGCACGAGCACTTCTTGGAAAATAGGGAAACTAACCTAGAAAATAGGGACATAAAGAAAGGAAACATATTTATAGAGATTTACAAGGAATGATTGACCTCAAAACAAGGCTTCAAGTGGAATCCATTGACTGATATAGGAAAGGCATCTCCTTCAAGAGCTGATAGCTGAAAAGCATTAGGCCCCTTGCATTCTGTAATAACAAATGGTCCACCCCAGAAAGAATCAAACTTCGTATGTCTACCAGGCTTTGATCTGAATCCATCCCATTTGAGAACTATATCTCCAATTTTGAAATTTCTAGCCTTGGCTCTTTTATCAAAACTTTTCTTTGTTTGTATCTAATGGAACTCCATATCTCTGATGGATTTATCTCTGAGTTCTTCTAACTCTATTAGCTGAGTATACCTGATTTCTAAGGGATCTCCTTCTTCAAATAGGACATACTGAGTGGCCAAGTCTAAAGTTGGAAATTTAGTTGAAATGGATAACTTAGCTTCTCTGCCATATACTAACATATAAGGAGAAAACCCAATGATCTTCTTTGGGGTAATCCTATCTAACCATAAGGTAGATTTCAATTTAGTATGCAAATCCCTTTGGTTATCTTGTAGAGTTTTCTTGATTATCCTAATCAAGTTCTTATTAGTTGATTCTGCCAAACCATTGCCCCGAGGGTAGTAATTTGAACTTGTATTCAGATAAATGCCATTTCTGATTGCCCATTTTAAGACTTTAAGGCCTGTGAATGCCAATGCATTATCTGATATTATAGAGTCTGGAGTGTCAAATCTATGAATTATATCATCATAAAAACCTAAGACAACACTCTCATTTGATTCTTTCAAGGCAACTGCCTCTGTCCATCTAGTGAAATAATCTGTTGCAGTGATTATCCACTTGTGGCCTGTACTAGATGGAGGATTAATCATGCCAATAAAGTCTATGCCCCATCTCATGAAAGGTTGTTCTATTCTGATTGGCTGAAGGGGTAGAGCTGCAAGCCTTTCTTTTCCTACAAACATGGCACATTTGAGGCATTTTCTCACATAATCATGACTATCCTTAAAGATAGATGGCCAATAGTATCTGGCCCTCATGATTTTAAAAGTAGTAGTCCTAGGAGAAAAATGACCTCCAGAAGGTCCATCATGAAATTCAAATAGGACATCAGCTATCTTTTCTGAATCAATACATCTCAAAAGGACACCATTGTGATCCTTTCTAAAAATAACTTCATCTATCAGCATAAAGGGAATAGATTGTAATCT
Organism: Chamaecyparis obtusa; assembly: GCA_027943335.1. Classification (NCBI taxonomy): domain Eukaryota; kingdom Viridiplantae; phylum Streptophyta; class Pinopsida; order Cupressales; family Cupressaceae; genus Chamaecyparis; species Chamaecyparis obtusa. The sequence continues at coordinate 108,551 of BSBK01004004.1, forward strand.
ATAATATCTTATTTTTTCTGAATCTAGGTCTGTAGGACATTGTCCTATCTTCAAGTAATGAATCATGTTAGGCAACCAACCTGCTGCCTCGACATGTTCTTCTATAGAATACACAACCAGAGAAGCATCTGTTTGCTCTGATTTCTTTAAACTTTCATCCTCTACCAAATGCTCACAAAGACCTCTTCCTCTAACCAACTTGGTGGTTTGGATATCAATGTCATACTCCATCACTTTGGTAATCCAACCAGATCTTTTCTCATTTAGGTCCTTGGAAAGAAAAAATTCTTTGACACTTGGATGAGTAACCTTCAAGTGTACCTTGCTATGGGTTAATAAATATCTGAACTTTTTAAGGCTTTTTACCATAGCAAGTACATGTTTTTCCACAAAAGAGTATCTTTGTTCATACTCTTCTAAACCTTTGCTGAAGAAAGCAATAGGCTGCTCCAATCCATCTAAATTTTCTTGAGTCAGCATTGCAGATATAGCATCATGACCTCCATAAGAATAAAGGATAAAATCCTTATTGAAATTTGGATTTAATAGAGCAGGAGCTTCTGTCAAGGCTTCTTTAATAGCTTGGAAATTGGCTTTCCTTTCTTTAGTCCAGTTGAAGGCTGAACTCTTCTTTAACATGGCTGTCAAAGGCTTCAGTAAATCTACAATATTAGGCAAGAAATGCCTAACAAAATTAATCCTTCCTATGAAAGATTGAAGGCTTTTCTTATGATATGGCAAGGGTAGCTTTAGGATGGCTGCAATCCTTTCATGGTCTACTGTGATTCCTTCCTTGGACACTATGTATCCTAACAATTTCCCTTCATGAACTGCAAACGCACATTTCTTGGGATTAAGAGATATCCCATATTCTCTACACCTTTCAAAGATCTTCCTCAAATGTTTGATATGATCTGTTGCATGTTTAGAATAGACAGTTATGTCATCTAAGTAGACCAATACAAACTTGTACATGAGGCTTTTAAAGGCCATATCCATTGCCTTTTGAAAAGTAGCACCTACATTTGACAAACCAAAGGGCATCTTTTGATAAGACATGGTTCCCCACTTGGTTGTAAATGCAGTCTTGTATTGATCCTCTTCATTAACTAGAATCTAATTGTATCCTGAATAGCCATCCAATAATGAAAATCTCTCGGATCCAGAGAGACATTGTAAGATTTGCTCCATAGAGGGTAATGGATGGCGGTCTTTTAAAGAGGCTTTGTTAAGATCCCTGATGTCAACACATAACCTCAACTCCCCATTCTTATTCCTTACAGGAACAAGGTTGGAAACCCAACTAGTATGCTTGATGGGGTAGATGATACCATTTTCTATCAATTTGAGAACTTCTCTATGCATAAGTGGCTCAAGCTTGGGATTAACAGGCCTTTGTTTTTGCCTTACTAGTTTGGCATTAGGCTCTAGTTCAATAGTGTGCTGAGAAAGGGTTGGATTAAAACCTTTAAGGTCTTCATATTGCCATGAAAATACATCACTGAACTCTTTGAATAATTGGGTATAAGCCTGCTTTTCTAAATCAATGTTTACTTTTCCAAATTGTAAGCTTTTACCTGGTTCCAACTCTAGTTCAACACAATGTTCTTGTTGAACTACTAGGCCAACTTTTTTCTTCTTAACTTGATCATCCTTATTGAAGATAGTTTCTAAGGTGACAAGACCTCTAGCAATCTTATTATACTTAAGTTGTATTACTTGGTCACCATAGTTTTGCAACAGTCTATCTTGGTTATGTTTTGAGAAAACATCTTCTTCAAACAAAAATTGTAGAATTTGCTCATCATTGTCAAAAACTTGCCAATTGACATTATTATCAGGGATAGAAGGTCTGACAATTACTTGGATATGTTGGTGGGTCTCCTCCTTTGAAATAATATTAGGAATGTCATATTGAGATCCAACAACAGCTAATCTATCTGCATTTTGATTTAGCTTCCTAGGAATGGCAACGATATTGAAAGCATGAAAGTCTTCAATTGCATCCAAAACTCTATGTTTGTATGATTTCATGGTGTCATTCTTGGTTGCACTTATCCCTCTCACTTGGTTGACTACTAAATCACTGTCACCATAAAATTTTAAGGCTTTGAGCCCTCTTTTCCTAGCCCACTCCAGTCCATTTACAAGGCTTTCATACTCTACAGTGTTGCTAGTGCAGGAGAAACTAAATCTAAAAGCTGTATAGTATCTTTCTCCTTTTGGGGACACTAGCATAGCACCACCACCAGAGCCATGTCTGCTTCTAGCTCCATCAAAAAATAATCCCCAAACCTGGTTACTTTGATTTTTTGAATCAGTGTCCTCTTTGAGAAGATTTGGCTCTATGGATCCACTTTCTTGTATCAAATAGCTTCCCAAAATAGTATCCCAAATAAAATTTTCTTGGGCCTTTGAAGCCTTCTCTGATTCTAGTTCATCTAGTAAAATATCAGGGATATTTTCTATCTTAGTGTTTGCTTCTTTGATAATTGGGAAGTCATTGCTATCAAATGCAAGGCAGCTTGCATTGATGGTGTTGGACACATATGGTTCTATATGGTGAGCTGCCAATGATTCAGATTTAATGGTGACCTTGGTACCATATCTTGTGTGAAAGAGCATGTGAGACCAGTTGGAAGAAATGTAGCCTCCTATTTTGGCTATAAACTCCCTTGACAGACATATGGCAAATAAAGTAGGGAGATCTATGATATATATATCAAGTAGGATGGAGAAATTAGGACTTGCATGAAGGATTAGACTGGTATCCTTAGCCACACCTATAGTGTTAACTAAGGATCCATCAAGTTGTGTAACTCTTTTTTGGAAGGGTTCATATTTTAGTCCTAATTGGTTAGCCACCTTTTTGGGCATTATAGTACTAGTAGCTCCACTATCTACCATACAATAATGTACTAAGGATTTTCCAATAATTAAAGATACATAAAAGGGAGGTGGCTTTAAGTTCCTACCTTGAATGGTATTGGCTTTGGAGTTGCAACTTGGAGTCTCCTTTTCTTGATCAATGTTGACCAACACTGGCTTTGCAATCCCTTTTGTAGGCTGAGGAGCTGTCACTTCAGTCATGGCCTTCTTCAAAATCTTAGGTTGTCCTAGGATAGCCAAAGAGTCCCACATAGACATAGTAACATTCACCTTCTTCATGTGATCTACAATGTTGAAAGGTGTCACAGTGTGTACTCTTTGTTGTGCTTTTACTATGATAGGCTCCACTTCTTTGAGAGTCTGGCCTTCTTTGCTTGTAATGACAGGAGCCTTCTCAAATATGATAGGAGTAGCTTGCTATAGTTCTTTTGTAGATGTAGTAGCTTTAGTCCCAGAATCTACTTGCTCCATGTCTTGAGCTCTTCTCTTTGACCTTGTGTTGGCAGCAATGGAAAATTCACCATTGACTCAATTGAAGTCTTGCTGCTCCCAATTGAAAAGAATAGTCTCATCAACTTGTGATTCTTGTTGAGGAATTGATCCACTAGAAGAGGCCTCTGATTGGCCATGTGAGGCATTCTGAACCATTAGAGCTTGGTTCATCCATCCATTTGAACATGTAGCCTAATTATGACATTGATTACAAGGGAAACACCATTCATTATCCAAAGCCATATTATTTTGACTAGAAACCATGTCTCTAACTGGATTTTTCAGAATTAAGAGGTGCAGGTTGTATGGTTGGAATGGTCTTTGATTAAAATTTTGCCTTTGTCCTTGATATCCTCCTTGGTATGGTGGCCTATTTTGTTGATAAGGCTGTCCTTGATTCTAATATTGTTGATTAGGACCTTGGCCTTGTGGCTGAAAGGGGGGTCTGATTCCTTGCCCTTGCTTCTTTAGGTTTGTCACCTCTTTAGTTAAAGTTTGTAGCAAATTTGTCATTTCTTGCTGACTACTTCGCTAACTATTCTTCATCTCTTGTAATTCTTGAGAGAAACTTGCCTTTAGCTCCTGACTGCTTGTACTAGGTGGTAATATGGTGGGAATAGGGGTAAAAGGAGGTATTTATAGAGGTGTAGTGGGCTGAAGGCTAGGAAAGATGGGCATGGGTGGCCTTCTTGCTATCATGCCTGCTTGGATTAAATAATTTTAAGCTTTGACAGCTATGTCAAAAGCTTGGGGTAGAGAGGTACCTTCCATAGATTGGATCATGATAGAGATTTGACCATTCAAGACTTGAAAGAAATATAAGAAAGCATGATCAGCTGATGGCCTCACCGAGACTTGAATTCTATTCCATGTTTTGAGAAATCTACTATTATAGTCTGTCATTTGTTCTTGAGGGTCTCTTTTAATGGTTGTCAACTACTCAACCAAAGACAAGTTATCTGATTTATCTTCAAAATATTTACTCAATGCATCTCCTAATCCATCCAATGAATTAATGGAACCAACAACTAGAATTCTAAACCATTCAAGAGCCTTACCTTTGAGGGAGGCTGCTAATAACTTGGTGGCCACATCTTCTTGAGTTATATTATGTATGCTGCATATAGTGGTCACATCTCTAATGTGTTCAAAAGTTGTAGTTTGTCCCTCACCTATGAAATTAGGTAAGATCTTTAATGCCACCAAAGGCACATCATGATGTTGATAAAAGTTCAATGGAATCCCTTGGTTGAAAGGTGCAAAAGCAAATTGCCTAGCCATTGTAGGAGCTAAAATTTGCTGAGTAGCAACTATGTGAGTTGTATTGGATGTTGGATTTGAATCTTCTTCTAGATCTCTGGTTAGAGATCTTCATCTTCTTCTGAGATGAAAGGGAAAAGGTCTCCTTTCTGAAGTATTAGGTGGTGTAGACTATACTCTCCTTACAGGGGATGTTCTTTGGGTTGGCCTACCTTTGTAGCTTCTTTTTGAGGGAAACTCTAAAAATTCAATGGGCTTTGAGCTCCTTGTCTCAATCTTTCTCATAAACTTTGAACAAGGTTAGCCTAAATCTATGAAACCAGTGGAGTTGCCAGATATACTTGATAGAAAAACTTCTAAAGGTCTGTATTATGCAATCATTATATTAGAGATAACATAATCTTTAAAGATGAACTTCTTTTTGATGTCCCACCAGGCGTGCCAGAATTTTTATACACTAAGTTTGCACCCTTGTTTCAAGCTCTCTTGGTCCTAATAACTTAGTATAACATGGGAATCATCTCTAGGTGTGGGACCTATGCTAATTGAAATGAGACCTCCAAGTTTTAGGCTAGTTCCTCTTGGATAATCACCTTAATTTGCTTCTTGATAGGAAAGTAAATTCTTGAAGGGAAAGGGATAGAAGGAATGCTTGAAAAGGGAAATAACTAAAAGAAAACTACCTACTAGGTGATTCATTGAAAAGATGGTATGAATTACAACATAGAGGATGAAATCAGTGCACAAACTTAGGTCTAGGAGATCACAACTCACTAAATAGGCTTGCATCAATATTTCATAAAAGGGTCTGCAATAGAAGGAGGCTATTCAGGGAAAGAGAGAATTTCACAAACAATAGTCTTCCTAAGGATTTAGACACAAAATATAACCTACAAACAAACATTCACCTCTGCAACTAGGTATAGGAATGAGACAGATTGTCATGAGGTTGAAGTATACCCACAAGATCATTCAAATCAAATCATCCACATGAACACACATGAATTGCAGAAAGAAAGAGGGATCAGGAACCCTAAGATATTACTAAAAACATACATACACTTAATCCATTAAGAGAAAATTTAGACAAGGAAGCATAGGGACAGAAATAATGTCACAAAATACCTTTGCAATGTCTAAATCCCATTGAAAGATTACAAACTGTAGAAGCCAGAGGGCAGAAAGAATGCCTCGGATAACTCCTAAGAAAGAAAACCTCCCTTTACAAAATGTAAACTCTGAGCTCTAAAAGATCCAAAAAACTATTATATACATCTCCTTATTACACGCAGGCAGGAGCAAAAATCTCTTAGGGTTACATAAATTTTCATAGAATGATAGAAAACCCTAATTCTATCATTTTTGATCATAAATGCATCCTTGAAATATCTTGGCCAATTAGATATCTATTTGTGTGTCCATTTCATCACTATATCTACCTACAGACAAGCCGCCTTGATCCATCTACCTCTTTTCAACTCGGGCTCGCCATAACTGCTCAAATTTGGTACTTTAGATATTTTGAATTTAAAAAAAATAAATGGTCACAGGTGGCACCAAGCCTTTATCTTTATCAATGACTAATATTTGAAGTTGATCTCATTTTAAATCATGGTCATAGATCTCTCAATTTTACTCGGGCACCTCTTCTGTTCTTAACCCTAACTCTACCTTCACCTTAGGTTCTCTTTTCTCTTTAGTCACTGAATCTCACCATCTTTTCTCTAACTCTGGCTTGATCTGGTGATTACGTGACAAGTGTTGATCCTTACTTGATCTAATGGTAGTCACTTTATCTCCTGAAATCTTTGGAATATTCCTTCTTATTATGAGGTTTCCAACTGAAGAGAACCTTGCAGTCGCTAGATAGAAAGAATATTCTCCTTTTCACTGGGCGATCACCTGAATGAGCTACAAACCTAGGCCCATCCTACCACTTGTCATTATACTACTGGCCAGGCACCTTAGATCTATCTAACATAGTACCCACCTAATAGGAGCGCTAAGCTGGAGAGAGAATTGATGGTTGTCACATGATCTTGGAGAATATCTCTCGAGCACTTTTCCTTTGCCAGACATATTGGAATATTCAGTCTCTATTCTGAGATCACCAGACTAAGGTAAATCTCATTGTCACTTGATGGAAAAAATATTCGGTCTGGGTCTCATGACTAAGAGACTAAGCTTATAAAGCCCAGACCCACCAGAGACACATGGTGCCTTATGATTGCATGTTGTCTTTACCTTGAGTGGACCACCTTAGATCGTGATTAAATCTAGCAACCTCCCGACTGAAGAAAACTTGAAGTCTCATGAACTTTTGACTGACCATGATTAACTCACGAGACTTCCCAACTGAAGGAACATCTTAACTTGACATCGACACAAGTCATAACTGTAGTCAGAGACATAGACTAGTCGCGGGATTGGGAGCTAGAAAGGAATATTCTGTTGAGCTTAAGAGATCTTGCGACTAGGCTCAACATGGAAAAGCACACATGGAGAAAAGGAGACTTAAGTGGCTAGAAAAAGAAATGGCAAATTAGAAAGGCCATAGGGTTTTAGGGTTTTTGGGGCTCTAACAGTCACTTTTTAAAATTTAATGGTTTGTACCCAAAATTGAATAGATAGGAAATTTTGGGTAATAGGTCCTAGGATGTACTAATTGGTATTAATAGGTCCTCTTACGTCACATAAGTGGTCTTATTAGGTCTTAAGGGTCCTAGGATGTACTAATTGGTATTAATAGGTCCTATTAGGTCAAGTAAGTGGTCTTATTAGGTCCTAAGGGTCCTAGGATGTACTAATTGGTATTAGTAGGTCCTATCACATCACATAAGTGGTCTTATTAGCTCTTAAGAGTCCTAAGATGTACTAATTGGTATTAATAGGTCCTATTATGTCACATAAGTGGTCTTATTAGGTCTTAAGGGTCCTATGATGTACTAATTGGTATTAATAGGTCATTTTAGGTCAAGTAAGTGCTATTATTAGATCTTAAGGGTCTTAGGATGTACTAATTGGTATTAGTATGTCCTATTACATCACATACGTGGTCTTATTAGGTCTTAAGGGTCCTAAGATGTACTAATTATCATTAATAGGTCCTATTACATCACATAAGTGGTCTTATTAGGTCTTAAGGGTCATAGGATGTACTAATTGGTATTAATAGGTCCTATTAGGTCAAGTATGTGGTCTTATTAGGTCTTAAGGGTCCTAAGATGTACTAATTGGTATTAATAGGTCCTATTATACCACATAAGTGGTCTTATTAGGTCTTAAGGGTCATAGGATGTACTAATTCATATTAATAGGTCCTATTAGGTCAAGTAAGTGGTCTTATTAGGTCTTAATCATCCTAGGATGTACTAATTGGTATTAATAGATCTTATTAGGTCAAGTAAGTGGTCTTATTAGGTCTCAAGGGTCCTAGGATGTACTAATTGGTATTAGTAGGTCCTATTACATTACATAAGTCATCTAAGTGGTCCTAGGACATCCTAAGATTCTTTAATGGGTCTTGGGGGTCCTAAGGTTTCATATTCATTTTAAGATTTCATAAGGGATCCAGATAAGAATCCTAGAATGTTAATGAGTCATAGGTGCAATAAGTGGTCCTAGAGTGTCTTAAGGGGTCATGGGTAACATAAGAGGTCCTAAGGTATAGATAAGGGTCCTGGAGTGTCTTAAGGGGTCGTAGGTAACATAAGAGGTCCTAAGGGATCTAGATAAGAGTCCTAGAATGTTAATGGGTTGTAGGTGCAATAAGTGGTCCTAGAGTGTCTTAAGGGATCATGTGTAACATAAGAGGTCATAAGGTATAGATAAGCATCCTAGAGTGTCTTAAGGGGTTGTGGGTAACATAAGAGGTCCTAAGGGGTCCTAGGTTACATTAGTGGATCCTCATATGTATTAATTGAATCTAAGATACATAAATGTGTCATAGGACAACCCAAGATATGTTAATGGGTCTTGAGGATCCAAAGGGGTCATATATGTCTTAAAATTTTGTAAGGGATGTATAATGGTCCAATAATATTAATGGGTTGTAGATGTGATAAGTGGTCTAAGTGGTCCTAGGACATCCTAAGATTCTTTGATGGGTCTTGGGGGTCCTAAGGTTTCATATTTGTTTTAAGATTTCATAAGGGATCCAGATAAGAGTCCTAGAATGTTAATGAGTTGTAGGTGAAATAAGTGGTCCTAGAGTGTCTTAAGGGGTCATGGGTAACATATGAGGGCCTAAGGTATAGATAAGGGTCCTAGAGTATCTTAAGGGGTTGTAGGTAACATAAGAGGTCCTAAGGGGTCCTAAGGGATCTAGATAAGAGTCCTAGAATGTTAATGGGTCATAGGTGCAATAAGTGGTCCTAGAGTGTCATAAGGGGTCGTGGGTAACATAAGAGGTCATAAGGTATAGATAAGGGTCCTACAATGTCTTAAGGGGTAGTGGGTAGCATAAGAGGTCCTAAGGGGTCCTAGGTTACATTAGTGGATTGTAGTACCTCGCCCCTAGTCTGATTTTATAAATATTATGATTAATTTAGGATGATAGATTATATGTTAGGAAATCATTGATGCATATGATTTTACTGACCCCATACTTGCATGTGTATGGTTGATGTGTTTGTTTTATATTTCTGTTTGACGTGCTTGATGTGGTTGAGGGACAGAGTCATAGTTACTTGCTTGCAAGATCCACACGATCAGCCGATCCCCGCCATTATCTGTTATATATTTATATATGTATGTACATGCAGGTTTTGTATGCAGGCTTGTAGGTACCAGGCATCGACTTCCCTAAAATGTCAGGATGAGCATGCCCTATCGCAATATCTCAAATGGTAAGAGAGGGGAGATAATACACAGATCCAAAACCCTAACCTAAGCCTAATTGTCCTAGGATTGGACAAGTATCGGTTTGACTACCCTATCCGAATTCGTCTGGTTGATAGGAATTGGTGGAACCCTTCTCCTGAGTTTGTTTGGTTTTATGTCATTTTGATTTTAGTGATTTATTGCTTGTGGGTGATTTTATATGATTATTAATGTTATGATTATAGTTGAATTTAATGATTATTTATGCTCCTATGTTTAATTGAGAAAATTAATCTAAAGTCAATTATTTAATTATTTGGAATTAATTGAATTATTTAATTAAAATTAGATTTAATTATGCTTGTGTATTATTGAATAATCAAATATTTAATTGCATGTTTTGAGATGCTTTAAATATTTAATTTATTTAATATAAATTTTAATTATAACATGTGCATAATTGAAAAGGGATTTGTTTTCAAAAAGTTAACTAGTATTCAAAAGTCAAAGTTGAATTGTGCAAAATAAAGATATTTTAATTAATTAATTAGGATTTATTTTCAATTTTGGAGTTGGAGTTTGATTAGGAGTTAATTGTTGAGTCATCTTTGGGATTTGCATGAAAGTGGGAATTGAATCCCTAATAGGGGGAATTGCACTCATTTGGAGATTAGATAGGTTTCTTTTGGAGGAGAATTATGGAGAGCTTGTGTGCTTTAGTTTTTGAGGATTCTTGGTTTGTTGTGGCTGCTTGTTGATTTGGGCTTGATTGTGCATCTGGATCTGGTTCTTGCTTTCATCATAGTTTTCAGATTTGTAGACATGATTATATTTGGAAGAAATCTCACTCTCAGATCTACAACAGGGGTTTCATTACAGTTTCTAGCATTGGATCTAAAGTAGGATATGGAATTCTTGTTGTGTGCCCTCTGTTATTTTGTTTGGCAAAATTATGTGTTTGAATAGATCTGGATTCTTTTCATTAGATCTGTATGAAATTTCTTGTTTTGGGTATTAGAGAAACCCTAGATCTGTTATTTTAGGATTTTATTAAATTTTAACACAACAGGGTTATGCTGGCAAAATTTTGTTCCAAGTTTTCTCATAGTTTTCCTTTAAAATGAAAAAAAATCAATCCTAGGTTATAGTTGAACTATAATGCTGAAGAAAAATAAATTTATCTTTGGTTGAAAATCAATTTTAGTAGGAAAAAAACCCAATTTTGGTGTAAAAGTTAATTCTGGAAAGATATATTTTATTCTTTGTTTGAAATATACAGTCCTTTTCAATTTCATGAACAGACCAATAAGACTAAGAAGAATATATTCTTGCATGGGAATCTGGGATTTAAGTATAGGAGATAATAATATTCTCAATTTACAAAAAGGTACTGTTATATTCTGTATAAAAAAAATCATCTTTCTTTAGAATAAATTCTGTTATTGGTTTTGAAAAAAAATTTGAAATTTTATTGCATGTTTATAAAAAGAAATTATTAAATAAATTTAAAAAAAAAATTAAAATATAATTGTGGGGGCGGGGTTCATCACACCCCCCAACCCCCATCCTCGTACTACACTGCGGCAGAGAGGACTGCCGATAGCAGTATCAACTCTATCGTGGCAGAGAGGGTACTACCTTCGGCAGTACCCTGCGCGTGTGCAGGGGGCGCTTAGGAATGGGGACGTGGGGCCCGCAGAGTTCCTCCCTACTTATATATATATATATATATTTTATTAGTTATTAAAAAGTTTATTTTAATTAGTTTAGTTTAGGTTGTTTTAAATTTAGTTTATTATTAATTTATTTATTAATGTTTTAACTAAGTTTTTTATTAATTAATATTTGTTTATTAATTTCTTAGTGCATTATAACTTGTTTATTATTGTACTAATACTTGGTTATTAGATTTAATGAATTTTATAGTTGTTTATTAATTTTAATAAATTAATATTTGTAAATTAAATTATTAAGTTTATTTGGTTAATATGTATTCGTAAATTAATCAAGTTAGACTAAATTTTTAGTTATTGATTAAATTAGATTGGTATTTTGATTCTAATCAAATATGAGATTTGTTTACTCTAGTGATATATATTTATGTGTGAAAATTTCATTAACGATCAATGAACGAATATATTCGTTGGTTGTTTCATCTTGTGGGATGAGTTGAACGGATTAATTTAATAATTTTTATATGTACGTTTATGCTTAACCTGTTGTACCTTAATACTATCATTAGATTAAACTTTTCTCATACATGTTTATTTTAGGCAATCAAGTATTGAAAATTGCAGACCATATAATGAAATTGGGTCTTTTTGTTTTGTTAAAATCTTAGGACATCATGAGGGAATATTCCCTATTGTGATATTGTTGAAATGTAGATGTCCATAATTTTCTAGTGGGTTTATACATCTTTATGCTTGAAGTCAATTATGCTTAAAATGGAATTTTAAATGCTTATGGATCTATATCAGTTCTTTATGGCGTGAGTGTTGTATTCTTCGTGCATGTTGTGTCTCCTTCTCATTTTGTGATATCGGGCACTAGAAGACCTAGGGAAGACAAAGGCTTGGGTATGAGTAGGTTATGACATGGTTTCAGTATTATATTTGATGTGTGTGTGTATTCCGATTATCATCCCTGTCTTGACCATTTGGGCTCATGTTGTATTGAGTTTTACTTCATATTCTATAGAGGAGAATATGGTATTGACTTTTATGTCCAATCCACGGGATCATGTGTATATATTATTTTGTGAACACTTTGAGAGTGTTTTGTGACATTATGGTTATGTGAGAGCCAGTGTGTTCCTATTAGTTTGTGGAGCAGTCTTGAGGGACATTATTGTCATCTTGTGATCTATGTGAGATTTGTGAGCCTAGGAGGGGTTAAATAGGTGCATCTTAGGGGAGTGGATTACAATAGGGGTCCAGGGCTCAAAAGGGGCCAGTGCTAGGGTAACCTATCGTAAGTTGATTAATAAGTGATAACCTAATAATAAAACTTGGGAAATAACATTAAATACAAGATTGATTTTATGGTTCTGCATGGATTATGTTGAGGGTCTAGGGTCCAAAGTGGCCAGACCAGGGTAACTCAACTTGATAGACACTTGAGGGTCTGGGGTCTAGAGAGACTAGTCCAGGGTAACTCAAGTAGTCATCCATGTGATGACACTCCCATAGTATGTAGCCTAAGCCTCCTCCATAGTTGTTTTTCATGTATCAGATGTCTCTGGAATAGTGAGTCTTACCTATCATTGTCTTATTCACCTTGAATTAGAGAGCTTTCAGGATCCTTTCCTTAGCTTGAGCTATTTGATGTTTTTTATTTGAGTGGGATCTATTGTTATCTCCTTAGCATGGTGGGAGTGGACCATTTAGGTTCACGATGTTGGGTGGTAGTGATTCTTTTACCATTTGAGATTTTGACGTTCGTGTACCAGTGCTGGATGATCCCTGTGGCAATTGTTCCTTCTTGACCTTCATTGATGGAGTTGTGTTCTTCTTTCTCTTCTTCTTGTAATCATGTATCTTTGTATCAGTTATTTAGAGATATCATGTGTACTTCTCTTCGGTTATTGTATTACATACCCTGTGACATGTGCAATGGATGTAGGTTTATGGATACCTTATGGTACCAGTGGTATTTATGTTATCTTTGATGTGATGTTGTTTTTATCTTTCTTTTTTTTATATGAGATTTGTAATTGTACCTAATGTAATTTAATTAATTATGTAAATGTAATCTTTGTTGAGGAACCCTTGAGAGTGGTAACCTATGTTGGTTAATGTTTTAATGTGAGTAAACAGTAATTGCTTCCGCATTGATGTTTATCTTGTATGTTAACTTAAAAAAAAATAAAATTCTGCAAACTTAGATGCATGTTTAGGTTAAGTTCTCCTGGGTTCCTTGGTGGGGCATTACACTCTATATCAGAGCTAGGTTCTTCATTGGGAACTCTAGGAAGTTTTGTGCCCATTAGATGTCTAAACTGTTAAACTTGAAACTAAACATAAACATATAACTCTTTTGTGTTTGAGAACCATTAAACTTCAACTTAACATTTATGTTCTTGTTTCTCTTAAATGTCTTTGAGATATCACTTGCTTAGTGATTGTCATAGGTGATTGGACTATTTATTGTGTATGGTTACCTTCTCTAATGAATCTAGGGTGAAGTACCTTTGGATGTCGTGAAGTGATTACTCCCTTGAGTGTGGCTACCACTAGTCACCTTGTTATGTGAATGTTGTGATTGATAATTTATTTTGGTTGATTTACGAATTGTTCGTGTTGTGTATGGGCTAGCAGTGAAATTTTTGAATTTTTTTATGATTGGAATAGTCACCTAACTCTCTTTTTGTTATCTATTTCATGATGCTAGTCACACTTAATTTATTGTTGAAATGGAGATCTCCTATGATTTAATGTTGGACTTACGATTCCCCCACTTGGGTTTTCCCTTTTTGAGTTTTGTGGTGGCTACTCTGAATGTTTGTTATCGTTGGTCCTGTTCTGTGATAAGTGTTGTTTCTATCATGTTCATCATGGACCTCTGATAGTATGTATAAGGGAGGACATCTTAAAGATGGTACTATGTTTGCGTTGTGAGATTAGAATCATTGTGTATCCTTTATGTCTGCATAAGTGTTGCAGTAACTAGATTAACATGAACTTCTCAACTTACTATTTGATATAGAGACAAATGTGTTCTTTATGCAATTGATCCTAGATGTTTTCTATGATGATGAATGAATAAAGGTTTAGATCTATTTTTTTATTATAAATGAATGATTGATCAATGTGATTTTTAGCTTATTCCTAAACTAGATATTATTTTATTCTCAATGATTGTATACCATGTTCTTACTTTATAGCTTGATCTCAGATGTTATGTTTTATTTTTAGTAAATGCTTTGTGCTTTGAGGATACATATCCTTACCTATTTGTAGGCTTCCAGGAGTAAGCCCAATCCTAGCGGGGGTGGATGTAGTACCTCGCCCCTAGTTTGATTTTATAAATGTTATGATTACTTTAGGATGATAGATTATATGTTAGGTAATCATTGATGCATATGATTAACTGACCCCATACTTGCATGTGTATGGTTGATGTGTTTGTTTTATATTTCTGTTTGACGTGCTTGATGTGGTTGAGGGACAAAGTCATAGTTACTTGCTTGCGAGATCCTCACGATCAGCCGATCCCCGCCATTGTTTGTTATATATTTATATATGTATGTACATGCAGATTTTGTATGCAGGCTTGCAAGTATCGGGCATCGATTTCCCTAAATTGTCAGGATGAGCATGCTCTATCGCAATATCTCAAATGGTAAGAGAGGGGAGATAATACATAGATCCAAAACCCTAACCTAAGCCTAATTATCCTAGGATTGGACAAGTATCGGTCTGACTACCCTATTCGAATTCATGTGGTTGACAGGAATTTGTGGAACCCTTCTCCTGAGTTTGTTTGGTTTTATGTCATTTTGATTTTAGTGATTTATTGCTTGTGGGTGATTTTATATGATTATTAATGTTATGATTATAGTTGAATTTAAAGATTATTTATGCTCCTATGTTTAATTGAGAAAATTAATCTAAAGTCAATTATTTAATTATTTGGAATTAATTGAATTATTTAATTAAAATTAGATTTAATTATGCTTGAGTGTATTATTGAATAATTAAATATTTAATTGCATGTTTTGAGATGCTTTAAATATTTAACTTATTTAATATGAATTTTAATTGTAACATGTGCATAATTGAAAAGGGATTTTTTTTCAAAAAGTTAACAACTAGTATTCAAAAGTCAAAGTTGAGTTGTGCAAAATAAAGATATTTTAATTAATTAATTAGGATTTATTTTTAATTTTAGAGTTGGAGTTTGATTAGGAGTTAACTGTTGAGTCATCTCTGGGATTTGCATGAAAGTGGGAATTGAATCCCTAATAGGGGGAATTGCACTCATTTGGAGATTAGACAGGTTTCTTTTGGAGGAGAATTATGGAGAGCTTGTGTGCTTGAGTTTTTGAAGATTCTTGGTTTGTTGTGGCTGCTTGTTGATTTGGGCTTGATTGTGCATCTGGATCTAGTTCCTACTTTCATCATAGTTTTTAGATCTGTAGACAAGATTGGATTTGGAAGAAATCTCACTCTCAGATCTACAACAGGGGTTTCACTATAGTTTATAGCATTGGATCTAAGGTAGGATCCAAAATTCTTGTTGTGTGCCCTCTGTTATTTTGTTTGGCAAAATTTTTGTGTTTGAATAGATCTGGATTCTTTTCATTAGATCTGTATGAAATTTCTTGTTTTGGGTATTAGAGAAACCCTAGATTTGTTATTTTAGGATTTTATTAAATTTTAGCACACAGGGTTATGCTAGCAAAATTTCGTTCAAAGTTTTCTCATAGTTTTCCTTTAAAATGAAAAAAATCAATCCTAGGTTATAGTTGAACTATAATGCTGAAGAAAAATAAATTTATCTTTGGTTGAAAATCAATTTTAGTAGGAAAAAAACCCAATTTTGGTGTAAAAGTTAATTTTGGAAAGATATATTTTATTCTTTGTTTGAAATATACAGTCCTTTTCAATTTCATGAACAGACCAATAAGACTAAGATGAATATATTCCTGCATGGGAATCTGGGATTTAAATATAGGAGATAATAATATTCTCAATTTACAAAAAGGTACTGTTATATTCTATATAAAAAATAATTCATCTTTCTTTAGAATAAATTTTGTTATTGGTTTAAAAAAAAAAATTGAAATTTTATTGCACGTTTATAAAAAGAAATTATTAAATAAATTTTAAAAAAAAATTAAAATATAATTTTGGGGGCGGGGGTCATCACACCCCCCAACCCCCGTCCTCGTACTACACTACGACAGAGAGGACTATCGATGACAATATCAACTCTGCCGTGGTAGAGAGGGTACTGCCAAAGGCAGTACCTTGCGCGTGCGCAGGGGGCGCTTAGGAATGGGGACGCGGGGCCCGCAGGGTTCCTCCCTACTTTTTTTTTTATATATTTTTTATTATTAAAAAGTTTATTTTAATTAGTTTAGTTTAGGTTGTTTTAAATTTAGTTTGTTATTAATTTATTTATTAATGTTTAACTAAGTTTTTTTATTAATTAATATTTGTTTATTAATTTCTTAGTGCATTATAACTTGTTTATTATTGTACTAATACTTGGTTATTAGATTTAATGAATTCAATAATTGTTTATTAATTTTAATAAATTAATATTTGTAAATTAAATTATTAAGTTTATTTGGTTAATATGTATTCGTAAATTAATCAAGTTAGACTAAATTTTTAGTTATTGATTAAATTAGATTGGTATTTTGATTCTAATCAAATATGAGATTTGTTTACTCTAGTGATAGATATTTATGTCTGAAATTTTTATTAACGATCAATGAACGAATATATTCGTTGGTTGTTTCATCTTGTGGGATGAGTTGAACGGATTAATTTAATAATTTTTATATGTACGTTTATGCTTAACCTGTTGTACCTTAATACTATCATTAGATTAAACTTTTCTCATACATGTTTATTTTAGGCAATCAAGTATTGAAAATTGCAGACCATATAATGAAATTGGGTCTTTTTGTTTTGTTAAAATCTTAGGACATCATGAGGGAATATTCCCTATTGTGATATTGTTGAAATGTAGATGTCCATAATTTTCTAGTGGGTTTATACATCTTTATGCTTGAAGTCAATTATGCTTAAAATGGAATTTTAAATGCTTATGGATCTATATCAGTTCTTTATGGCATGAGTGTTGTATTCTTCGTGCATGTTGTGTCTCCTTTTCATTTTGTGATATCAGGCACTAGAAGACCTAGGGAAAACAAAGGCTTAGGTATGAGTCGGTTATGACATGGTTTCAGTATTATATTTGATGTGTGTGTGTATTCTGATTATCATCCCTGTCTTGACCATTTGGGCTCATGTTGTATTGAGTTTTACTTCATATTCTATAGAGGAGAATATGGTATTGACTTTTATGTCCGATCCATGGGATCATGTGTATATATTATTTTGTGAACACTTTGAGAGTATTTTGTGACATTATGGTTATGTGAGAACCAGTGTGTTCCTATTAGTTTGTGGAGCAGTCTTGAGGGACATTATTGTCATCTTGTGATCTATGTGAGATTTGTGAGCCTAGGAGGGGTTAAATAGGTGCATCTTAGGGGAGTGGATTACAATAGGGGTCCAGGGCTCAAAAGGGGCCAGTGCCGAGGTAACCTATCGTAAGTTGATTAATAAGTGATAACCTAATAATAAAACTTGGGAAATAACATTAAATACAAGATTGATTTTTTGGTTCCGCATGGATTATGTTGAGGGTCCAGGGTCTAGAGTGCCCAGACTAGGGTAACTCAACCTGATAGACACTTGAGGGTCTGGGGTCTAGAGAGACTAGTCCAGGGTAACTCAAGTAGTCGTCCATGTGATGACACTCCCATAGTATGTAGCCTAAGCCTCCTCCATAGTTTTTTTTCATGTATCAGATACCTTTGGAATAGTGAGTCTTACCCATCATTGTCCTATTCAACTTGAATTAGAGAGCTTTCAGGATCCTTTCCTTAGCTTGAGCTGTTTTATGTTTGTTATCAAAGTGGGATCTATTGTTATCTCCTCAGCATAGTGGGAGTGGACCATTTAGGTTCACGAGGTTGAGTGGTAGTGATTCTTTTACCATTTGAGATTCCGACATTCGTGTACCATTGCTAGATGATCCCTATGGCAGTTCTTCCTTCTTGATCTTCATTGATAGAGTTGTGTTCTTCTTTCCCTTCTTCTTGTAATCATGTATCTTTGTATTAGTTATTTAGAGATATCATGTGTACTTCTCTTCAGTTATTGTATTACATACCCTACGACATGTGTAGTGGATGTAGGTTTATGGATACCTTATGGTACCAGTGATATTTATGTTATCTTTGATGTGATGTTGTTTTTATCTTTCTTTTATTTATATGAGATTTGTAATTGTACCTAATCTAATTTAATTAATTATGTAAACATAATCTTCATTGAGGAACCCTTGAGAGTTGTAACCTGTGTTGGTTAATATTTTAATGTGAGTAAATGGTAATTGCTTCCACATTGATGTTTATCTTGTATGTTAACTTTAAAATAAAATTTTTTTTTGCAAACTTAGATGCATGTTTAGGTTAAGTTCTCCTAGGTTCCCTGGCGGGGCATTACATTGATCCTCATATGTATTAATTGAATCTAAGATACATAAATGTGTCATAGGACAACCTAAGATATGTTAATGGGTCTTGAGGATCTAGAGGGGTCATATATGTCTTAAAATGTCGTAAGGGATGTATAATGGTCCAATAATATTAATGGTTCATAGATGTGATAAGTGGTCTATGTGGTCCTAGGACATCCTAAGATTCTTTAATGGGTCTTGGGGGTCCTAAGGTTTCATATTTGTTTTAAGATTTTATAAGGGATCCAGATAAGAGTCCTAGAATGTTAATGGGTCGTAGATGCAATAAGTGGTCCTAAGGGATCCTACATTACGTTAATTGATCCTAGTATGTCTTAAGGTTTCTTAAGGGAAATAATGGGTCCTAGATGTGTCTTAAGATAGTGTAAGGGATGGATAAGGGCCAGGTAGAGTGTCTTAAGGGGTTGTGGGTAACATAAGAGGTCCTATGGGGTCCTAGGTTACATTAGTAGATCCTTGTATCATATTAATTGAATCTAAGATACATAAATGTGTCCTAGGACAACCTAAGATATGTTAATGGGTCTTGATGATCTGAATGGGTCATATATGTCTTAAAATGTCATAAGGGATGTATAATGGTCCAATAATGTTAATGGGTGATAGATGTGATAAGTGGTCTAAGGGATTTTAGGTTACATTAATTGATACTAGTATGTCTTAAGGGTTCATGTGGGAAATGATGGGTTCACATATGTATTAATAGAATCTCAAATAGATGAATGGGTCCTAGGGCATTTTAAGATATAATAATGGGTCGTATGGGTCTTAAGGGGTCCTATGTGTCTTAAGATGTCATAAGCGATATGTAATGGTCCTAGAATGTCTTAAGGGGTTGTAGACATCATAATAGGTACTAAGAGATCATAGGTTACATTAATTCATCCTAATATGTCTTTAGGAGCCTTGAGGGAAACAATGAGTCCTTGTATTTATTAATGGAACCTAACATGTACATTAATGGGTCATAGGACATCCTAATATGTATTATAAGATCTTGAGATTCCTAAGGGATCCTAAGTGTCTTAATATGTCATAAGGGAGGGATAAGGGTCCTAACAACTTACTGTACTATAATTTTTTAACATATTCTAACATACTACTAGACCATTTTAAAAAATTTAACTACAATTTTCTAAGATTTCTATAAACTAAAAATTATTTAAAACAAATAATTAACTAATATTTACTAAATTTACTAAAAATACATGTACATGTGAGAGAGAGAGATTCCTAATATTTACTAACTTTAAACTTGAAATTTAAAAACAAATATTTTTAATAATTTCTATAAGATCTTAATGTTTTCTAACATTTTCTAACATTTGTACTATGATTTCTAATGTTTTGTAAATATTTTCTATCAGTTGCTAACAAACTACTACAATTTTCTACCATTTTCTAACATATTCTAACATTTATACTATGGTTTTTAATATTTCTATCATTTTCTAACATATTCTAATATTTAACTATGATTTTCTAACATTCTACTATCAATTTCTAATATATTCTAATATTTAGCTATGATTTTCTAACATTTTGACAAATAAAATTTTATTTAAAACAAATAACTAACTAAAATAAATATAAAACATATAATTTACAATAAAAAATGAGAAAAATGCATGTACCTGATACGGCTAACAATCTATAGATGTCGGAAAAGCTTGGGAGGTGCTGATGTCGTACTTGACATCACTACTTCGCTCCAAGCCCTGGGGTCCACAAAATCCAAACAGTGACAATGACAAATAAAAATGAATTGCCGGAAATATATAACGAAATCCGGCCATAGGGGCTTTGTGCGAAGACCCCCCTTCATGTGAAGTACCTTGCGTAAGGTACTTCACGCGAACGGGGGTCTTCATGCGAAGCCCCCCATGTAGGGTACTTCACGCGAAGTTGGTCCACCACTTCACCCAAAGTGATGACTTCGCACAAAGACTCCAAATTTTTTTTATTTTCATCTGACGCC
This sequence comes from Chamaecyparis obtusa, assembly GCA_027943335.1. Taxonomy (NCBI): domain Eukaryota; kingdom Viridiplantae; phylum Streptophyta; class Pinopsida; order Cupressales; family Cupressaceae; genus Chamaecyparis; species Chamaecyparis obtusa. The sequence continues at coordinate 129,276 of BSBK01004004.1, forward strand.
GATTTTCTTCATCCCTAAAAGTGGGACATAGATTTGTGGGATCACTCTATAATATCCAAACATGCTCCTTCTATCAAAGTGTAGTTCAAATCATATCCAACTAGGATTTTGTTGATGTAGTAAATGAATCTTTCTTTTCCCGCATCGTCTAATTGTTCCAGAAGTGCCTTGAGTGTAATAGTAGTAGAAGAGATGTATAATAACAAGGGTCTCCTCAAAATAGGAGGGATAAGCACTGGTCATGAGGTGAGATACTGATTAATCTGATCAAAGGCCTTTTGACAGAGACAATCCCACTGAAACTTGATGTCCTTATAAAAAAGGTGTGAAAAGGGATGACACTTGAATGCAAGATGAGCGATGAAGAGATAGATTGACTAAAGTTTTCCTTGTAAGTTGTAGAGCTATTTCAAAGTTTTTGGAGGTGGAATTTATATAATGACTTTAAATTTATTGGGGTCTACCTCAATTCCTCTACATGAAACAATGTATCTTGACAACTTTCTTGATGTGGCACCACAAATACACTTCTTAGGGTTCAAATAGACCTTGTACTACTTGAGTATGTCAAAGATCTTTGTGGGGATTGTGATGCGTGATTATAGTGTTTTTGATTCACCCAATAGATCATTAAAAAATCTTCCATGATGTCATGTAGGAGGTAGTGAAAGATGGTTGTCATAAAATGTTTGTAAGTTTCTCTTCCATTCTTCAATCAAAAGGGCATGGCTTAATAACAGAATGTACCCCATGGTGTGGTGAAGGAAATTTTGTGCTGATTTTCTTTTATAATCTTGATATGATTATATCCAAAAAATTCATCAATAAGAGATAAAATTTCATGCCCCATAGTTATATCCACTATAATGTCTATGTTTGGAAGTAGAAAATAATCCTTAGGACATGCTTTATTTAAGTCTCTAAAATTTGTACAGATACAGATGCCCCTAGTAGGTTTACCTATTGGTACAATATTAGAGACCCACTTAGGATAATCAATAAGTCCAATGAATTTATCATCCAACATCTTCCATAGTTATGCTTTTATTAGTAATGCTATCTGAGGATGCATTATTCTAAGTTTTTTGCTTGACAGGTTTAGCATCAGGATATATTGCAAGGTGATATACCAAAGGTCTAGATCTACTCTTAATATATCAACATAAGACCAATAAAAATCATATTGGGATTTGTGAAGGAAATCAGTCATACCTTCTTTCTCTTTATGATTCAAGGATGATACAACAAAAGTGATCTTAGGAGTTTTTGTTGTACTAGAGTTGAATTCCATTGTATCTTCAATAAGGATGGATGAATTTTCACATGGAAGGGTAACCAAGGGTAGGTAAAATTATCCCTCCTTTGGTTCCTTAGAAAGGTTTTTACTAGAGGATGAACCCTTTGTTTTTATGTTTTCTTCATATAAAGGTACCTCATAGAGGCTTTTACCTTGGGATGTCTTATTTTATTTTTGATTTTGATTTTTGTTTTAAATTTTGTGATTGAGAGAATTGAATTGATTCCCAAAGTAAGCCTAATCATGATATTTGATTTTATGTTCATATTCTTGGATATATCTTAGGTCTAAGAGTGCGAGCAATACTTCATCTGTTTCACATATTACCAAATTTGGTGGTGAATTTTGTTGGTACCAATCAATAAGCTCATGATGTTTAAGAGGAAGGCTAGGGGGTTTAAGGTTTGTGGTAGTAATGGAAAGGACATGGTTATCTCCAAAGACATTGTATTCAAGTTATTCAAAGGGTACATTATATAATCCATTCACAAAGTTATCTGAATCAGAGGAGGTTTCACATTCATTTTGAGAGGACACGTTAGATTCCGTGTGTAATCCAAGTCCTCTATTGCAAGAGTAACTTTTGGGATTAATGGGTTATTTAATGCATTTCTCTTATGCTCCCAAGACTATGCCATGATATCCCATACGTTCAACTATGGGTGAAGCCTTAGGATACTTCTCTTTAGGTATTTCAATAGAATTTTCTTGATCATTTCTGTATAACCATGATAGCACATCTTCTTCTAAGATTTCTTGATCAAGGGGTCCCTATTGTTTAAAGACAGTCTTCTTATGGTAGACACTAGGCTTGTTCTTATGTGTAATCAGTGAAGGGAAACCATATGATCTGGGTGAAAGGGGGAGTTGACCAACATACAAAGAATTCTCTATACCATACTCTCCACAACCTTTGTCAACAATTTTTACTTGCACATTAGAATTGGTGGTTTTAGAGGTGGAGGCTTCATTAATGGATGAGGTTATACTAGATGGTTTACTGGTGGATGGTTTGATGAGCTCATTAAGTGGGAATTTTTTTTCTTCCCTTGAAGTATCTTGAAATATTGGAATGGTTTAGTGTCTCTGAGAATGGTGACCTCTTTTCTGTTATGAGAAAATTTTAGGCATTAGTAAAAGGTGAATGGAATGGCTTGAATGACATGAATCCAAGGTAAACCAAGGAGGATATTATATGGAATATAAAGGTACAAAACTTGGAAATTATTTTCTATCAATGTGGAACCCACTTGAAGATGAAGCATGGTCAAGACTTTAGATTCCCTTTCTTTGTCATCATAAGCTTTAATTGTTATCTTCTCTAAAGGATCAAGGATATTTTTAGGAATGCCCAAATGTATTATTAGTTTGAATGTATAAATGTTTAAACTTGATCCACCATCTATAAGGAATCTCTTGATCTTGTGGAGATGGATTATGAATTCAATATGAAAAGGCTTATTATGTTTTGGGTCAGGTGAGTGAAGGTCTTTTCTAGTAAATACAAGGTGATGTGCAACAAGGTTCCCAATTAAGGCTTTAAATTGCGAGGCATTAATATTCTTAGGAACAAAGGATTCAAGGAGTGCTTGTTTAAGGGTTTCCTTATAGATGGGAGATGTGCATAGAAGTTCAAGGATGGATATCTCTGTGCATGAGTCTTTACAAGGTGATCAAGGAGGCTATATCGAGAAGCCGATTTGGTGGACGTGGAAGTGGATGGATTGGATGGTGTTGCAGTAACTTGAACAATCACTCTTCTTTTATGAGTGGTAGCATTGCAGTTATCTCCTTCGACTATGATGGAATTGACATGGTTATCTACCCCTTCAATGTGGCCACACAAAGAGTGAAATCCTAAGACTGTGTTGGTAGTGTAGTCATAAGGTATGCAATTTGATGATGATGGTTTGTCTTTCCCATGTTTAGGTAAAGAAGTGGTATAGATCTTGATTTGTGTATTAGATGATGATAAAGTATATCCCTCAAATTTGATTTTCCCATTGTTAATAAGGTATTAAATATAATTCTTGATTTTCATTCATTTCTTTGTGTTGTGACCTTTGATTCTATGATACTCACAATACTCATTGTCATCATACCAATGGGGTTTGGGCTGATTTTTGTCATATGGATTTGTGATCGGGAACTCCATATTTTTCTCAATAAGTCTATGGAATCTGACATTGAGATATTCATCAAGCAGAGTATATTTATGACATTGACAATAGTAGTTTTTGTTCTTGCATCAAGGAAAATAATTGGTTTGTTGATTATGATCTAATTGGTTTTGTGATGCTTGTGATTAACACAATTTCTAATTGTTGCGATTCTATTGATTATTGTGACCCTTTTGGTTTGAGGAGGATGATTGAACATTTTGAACATGTTTGGAATATGTTAGCCCATCATTTAGTACATTCTTGTTCTTGGCCCAAAATTTTGGTTTTTCATTAGATGAGGGGGTGTAATGCTTAATAGTGCCTTGTTGTAGGAGATTGCCTTCAATGATTCTACCATTTTTAATCATAGTTTCAAAAGTATCAAGAGAGGCTATTTTCATGTGGAAAGTCATTTGTGGTACTATATTTTTTGAAAATATGTCAATCAAATGTTGTTCGGGGATTTTCCAAGGCATTCTATTTGGAAGGTGTCTCCGTCTTTCTAGATAATTAACAAAGGTTTCTCCATTTATTTTCTTAGTATTAAACAAATAACTCAATGAGGCTTGATGTTTAATGTTTTAGGCATATTGTGCAACAAATTCTTTAGATAGGTTAGCAAAGGAAGAAATGGATCCTTGTAGTATATTCATAAACCCTTTAGGAGAAAGGCCTCCAATACTTCTAGAAAATAGTCTGTTAAGATAATTATCATTGTAGGAGACTTCTTGGAAAGCCACATAAAAATATTTAAGGTGTTGAATTGTACATGTTTCCCCCTTGTATTTATAAAATTTAGGAATCTCAAAGTTTGGGGGGAATGGTTGAATTCTTATTGATCAATCAAATGAGTACAAACATATCTCATCAAAGGAAAATTATTTCTCATGTTCTCCTTGTTGCATGATGTTGTTGGCATAGCTAATGATGGTAAGTGATGAGATTATACAAATTTGGTGACTGAGATGATTATTTATTATTTTGTCATTAATGTTATGTATTCTCCTAGTGTTCTTAGTGTGTTTCCAATAATGTGAGAAGTATGAACAATATGTTTCATGTGGTTGTAATTCTTAAGGGATACTTGGGAATGTCTCTATATGATAATTGTATAATCACAACTGTTGAATGTATGATTTATGTAAGTTATGAATGATTGAAGTGTGATAGGGCAACTACTAGAATAATCTATGACTGGAAATGACTGATTTGATTGGTTTATCAAATCTATGGTGAGTTAGGTGATGCAATCATAGAATTATGTTTTTGATGCTATGCTGAGTTCATGGTTATGACTGCAATGGGTTTGGTTGATCGGTAAGCATTTTTTGAGGATACATAAGTTATTTCAGTGATTGGTGACAGTGTTTTGTGTTACCAATGGTAGATCTTCTATTGAGGAATGATGATCATGTTGCAATGAATGATTTGTATTCCATCTATCATGCTGACAAGTCTAATATCATTTATGGTGATGAGTTGTCATTTTATTGATCAAGGTAGATCATTTTATCAAGATGTAGGTTGAGTTGGTCAAAATGTGTTTGATTGTTCTAGATAAAATTAATTATTTGGTTCTATCATGTGGCTGACATGTTAAGTAAATATGGTTGTTACATTGGGATATATGTTTTGGCACAATCTCTTTGGATGCGAATATTGGAAAAGTGATTTCAATGTGTTGGATGAGGTGTTAAGTCAGTGAAACATTTTAGGACTTGAGCAGTAATATTTATATCATGAAATCAAAGATTTGCTAGTGTAGATCATGATTGTATAGGTGCTATCAAGAATGTGTATTCCAAAGTTATTTAAGGACAAATTGTATGCATTTCAAAGGATCTGATCAAGAAAAGGTGTTTCTATTTACCAGATCAATCTACTTGTTGTATCCTAACAGTTACAATAGGCTAAATCCATTAATCAAGTGGATCCTAATAGATTTTTTATATAAATCCTTTAACAGGGTGACACTTTAGCTAGTGTTTGAATTCCTCTAACAAGGCTACTCCTAACAGGGTAAATATCCTAATAGGGCTAGAGATAAATCCCATTACTAGGTGGTAGCTAACAATGTCTTTGTAAAATTGCTAACTGGGTTAAGCTCCTAACATGGTGTACTTTAGAAGAGTACACAATTTGTGAGTCTAATCTCACATGTGGTTTTAACCCTTTTGGGTTTCCACGGGAAAATTTCCATGTTATCTGTTGCATGTTTTATGGTGGTTGATGTTTATTTTGTTTAAGTTTCATTTTATTATCAATCGATAAACTTGTGAATGTTATCTTTGAGATTAAAGAAGTTGAAAAGTATCAAATATTTAGATTACTGATTCACCCTACCCTCTTAGTAATCTTTAACCCTTAGGACTAAAAATTGGTATTAGAGCCTTGGTCCTCTTTGTGGAGAAGATTATCATCTTGAGGTCAAGGTCTGATAATGATGAGAAAAGAAGGTCCTAAGATCACAAGGAAGAAGTACTCGGTGTGGAGTGGTAGAATGAAACTTTACCTAAAAGGTATGGGTAACCAATATTGGAATAATTTTGTTAACCAATATATTATTCCAACCGGTCCTCTTAATGCATATCAACTAAGGGAACAACAAGAGAATACTACAACTATGGAAGCCATTGCAAGTACATTATCTGATACAAAGTTTGTTGATATCCAAGATCTTGATCTCCTATGATGTGTGGGATAAATTGAAGCTAGTGTATGGTGGAGACAAACATGTGCAAAAAGATAAGGTTGATAGTTTGAAATGAAAATTTGATGAGATGGGGATGGTTGAAGGTGAAATCAATGAGAAGTATGGTCAGAGAATCAAAGAAGTGGTTGCTTCTATCAAAAGTGCTGGTGGAACTATTAAAGAAGATGATGTGGTAAGTAAAGTATTGAGAAACTTCTTACCTCTTTATTCCATTAGGGTTTCTTCTATCCAAGAGTTAAGATCTCTAGGAACTATAATTGTCACTCTTGATACATTAATTGGAAGTTGACTACCTTTGATCTTAGCAATTATGATAAAAGTATTCCAAGGGTTGAAGCTCCATTCAAGGCATTGATGTCTCTTACACTTTAAAGGAAAGGAAAGGAAGTTAGTCATGAATCTTCTTCTATTTTAGGTTACTCTAATGATTATGATTCTATTTTGACCGAGGAAAATATATAAGATTAGTTGGAAACATTGTTTGCTATGAGGACACCTAGAGGAACCGACAAGTACAAGGGTAAGCTACCTTTCAAATGTTTCTCATGTAACAAGATTGGACACATTGCTATCAGGTGTCTTGATGGTGATAAGAAGGATAATCCTAAGAGATTCAAGGAAAATAGTAAGAAGAATTTTTTTGTTGCAGATGAGGGAGTTACCGATGAGGAATCTGAGGATAATGAGGAAGATGTGTTTACATTTATTATTGTTAAGGAAAATCCTCTTGCAGGAAATGAAAAAGAATTGATTTCTAGCATGGATCATGGTGAAGATTGGGTAATAGATAGTGGATGTACACACCACATGACCGATGAACACAATAAGCTCACTAAGTTGGAAGAATGTGATGGCAGATCATGAAGATTTGGTAATAACTCTCCTTTCTTGGTAAAAGGAATTGGATCTATTGCATTAAATAGAAAAAAAATTGTGATGATGTTTGTTGGGTAGAAGGCCTAGGGTAAAATTTGTTAAAAGTAGCACAATTGAATAACAAAGGTTATCTTATAGAGTTCAAAGGAGGTGTTTGCATGATACTTGGGAGATTTGACAATCTGATTGTTACTGGTATGTAGACTAATGGTAACTTATTCTAGCTAAATACTATAGTAAAGAGTTGTCTAATTACAAAAGTTGATGATAGTTGGCTGTGGCATAGGAGATTTTGTCATGTTAAATTTGATAGTTTGGTCAAAGTGAGTAAGGTGAATATTGTTAGAGGTTTTCCACAACTAGTGAAACCAAACAATGCCATGTGCAAGTAATGTTAGTTGGGAAAGCTATCTAGTTCTATGTTTATTAGTAAGTCATTTTCATCTGAAGGTATTTTGGATCTAGTACATACTAATTTGTATGGTCCTATGAGAATAAGACACTACTATGGAGATATGTATTTCATGCTTTTTTTTGATGAATACTCTAGGATGATATGAGTTACTTTACTGAAAGATAAATAAGATGCATTCTATTTGTTTAAGGTGTTCAAAGAACAAGTTGAAAAAGAAACAGGTAAAAGTATGAAGTGCTTGAGATCTGATAGAGGTGGTGAGTTCACATCTTCAGAATTCATTGAGTTTTGTTGAGAACATGGAATTAAGAGGCAAATGTCAACACCTATAACCTCTCTAGAGAAGGAATAGATATATTATTGATGTTGCAAGAAAAATGATGATACAAAGAGATGTGCCCCAAATGTTTTGGAGAGAATCTATCAAAACTACTTTTTATACATTAAACTAGGTGTAGGCGAAGAAGGGTATCAATAAGACTTATTATGAGTTATGGCATGGTCACAGATCTAGTGTGAAATATTTCAAATTTTTTGGGAGAAAATGCTATATAAAGAGAGATGATAATACAAGAAGAAAAGTCTACAAGTGTCTAAACAAGAGAACCAAAAAGATGATAGAAAGTGAAAATGTGAGGATTGATGAATTCCTAGAGAAGAATGATGGTTCCAAAAAGAATGAATGAGGAGATGATCAGGGGATTGTATTTGTTTAACCATTGTAGCAAGAAGCTAAAAATCAGAATAATATGCGTGAACCAGTTTAATCAGTAGAAGAGGCTTCTAGAACTAAATTGGTAATACCAAGATATTTAAAGCTTAATCATTCATCCAATCAGATTATTGGAGATAATAATGCTGGTGTTTAGAATAGAAGAAAGATCAGAGAAAGTTCCTGTTTGATTTATGAACATGAACCTAAGTCAGTAGGAGAAGCATTGAAGAATGATAAATGGGTTAAAGCCATGGAAGAAGAATTAGATCAGATAAAGAAGACCAATACTTGTGGTTAAGGGATATGCACAAGAAGAAGGCTTGGATTATGGTGAGACTTTTTCACTAGTGGCTAGACTTAAAGGAGTAAGGATTCTACTAGCATATGCTACTTATAAAGGTTTTAAAGTTTTCCAAATGGATGTTAAATCTGCATTATTGAATGGTATTTTGGAAGAGAAAGTTTACATAGAACAACCTTATGGTTTTGCACTATCAGAAAGTGAGGACTTGGTGTAAAAGTTGAAGAAGGAACTTTATGGATTGAAGCATGCACCAAGGGCATGGTATGAGAGATCCCATTCATATTTGATCAATATTGGTTTTATTAGAAAAAGTGAGGACAACAATTTTTACTTCAAGATTGAGAAAGATGAAAATTTTTTGATTGCCAAAATTTTTGTGGATGACATCATTTTTGGTGGAAATGATGAGACGAGCATTGTATTTGTAGAAGAAATTAGAACAAAAATTGAGATGTCTATGTTTTGTGAGATCAAATTATTTGTTGGATTGCAGATATCTTAGCCTAGTGATGAAATCTACATCAGCTAGACAAAGTATGTCAAGGAAGTATTGAAGAATTTTGGGTTAGAAGATTCTAAACTGGTAGGAACACCAAAAGTGACCGATTCTTAGCTATCTAAGGAAGATGATTCCAAAGAGGTGAGTGAAACTTTGTACAGATCCATGATTGGCAAGTTGCATTATGTTGTTCACAATAGACCTAATATAGCACATGTAGTTGGGATTGTTGCAAGATTTTAGTCTAATCCAAAGGAATCTCATATGGTTGTTGTGAAGAGAATCTTTAGATACTTGAAAGGGACTAAAGATTATGGTCTTTGGTATGATCACAAAGGATATTTTTCTTTGAGTGTGTTCATTGATGTAGAATGAGCAGGTAATGTGGATGATAGAAAGATAACAAGTGGATGAGATTTTCTCTTGGAAAGAGACTTGTGTCATGGACAAGAACGAAGAAAAATTGTATTTCTTAGTCTATTGTAGAGGCATAATATGTTGTTGTTGCTATTAATTGTACTTAAGTTGCTTGGATGAAGCAGTTGTTGGAAAGAGTCAAGGAAAAGGTAACTAAACTAATGATTATCTATTGCGATAACACTAGTCCTATCAACATATCCAAGAACCCTATGATGCACTCTAAGACCAAGTATATTGTAATTAAGTACCATTTTATTAGAGATAATTTTAGGAGAAACAAGTACAGTTGGAGTGTGTGCTTAATTACAATAATATTAAAGAAAAAGAAATATTCAATATACTTGGTCTTAGAGTGCATCATAGGGTTCTTGGATATGTATTAATCTGAATATGCGAAGATTGGAAAATTGATTTCAATGTGTTGGATGAGGTGTTAAGTTAGTGAAATGTTTTAGGGCTTGAGCAATGATTATATCATGAAATCAAAGATTTGTGAGTGTAGATCATAATTGTGAAGGTGTGATCAAGCTAGGGTATTATAGAGTTATTTGAGGATAGATTGTATGTATTTCAAAGGATCTGATCAAGCAAAAATATTGCCATTTACTAGATCAATCTACTTGTTGTATCCTAATAGTTACAACAAGCTAAATCCCTTAAGTAGGTGGATCCTATCAAATATTTTATGTAAATCCTTTAACAAGGTGAGACTTTAGCTAGTGTTTGAAGTCCTCTAACAAGGCTAATCCTAATAGGGTAAATCTCCTAATAGGGATATAGGTAAATCACATAGATGGGTGGCACCTAACAATGTGGGTCAAGCTCCTAACATGGCATAATTCAGAAGAGTACAAAATTTGTGAGTTTCATCTCAAACATAGTTTTCACCATTTTGGGCTTCCACGGGAAAATGTTTGTGTTATGTTTTGCATGTTTTATGTTGGTTGATGTTTAATTGGTTTAAGTTTCATTTTCTTATCAATTGGTAAACTTGTGAATGTTATCTTTGAGATTAAAGAAGTTGAAAAGTATCAGATATTTAGATTACTGATTCACTCCCCTTTCATTAATCTTGGACCCTTAGGACTAATAGTTGTAGATGAGGCTCTTGAGTTCAATGAGTTGTGTAAGATCGAGAGAATTTTGTTGTGTGAGGGTAGTTCCAAAATTTGATTCTCCACCCATTTGTGATGATTTAAGACCCAATGTAGGAGGGGGAACATAGGTTTGCGATGAAAATTGAATAGATGCCTTCATGGAAGAAGAGGGAAATGTGAAAAGTGAGGATGCATAATGTTGTGTGGATTACAAAATTGAAGTTTGACCAATGTTTAAAATATTTTCATGCATAGCATTTGAGGTTGCTCTCATGGTGGTATGAGTACTAGGATGTGAGGTCAAAGTGGGAATATAACTCATGATTTGTTGAAGGACATCTTATGATAATTGAAAGGTGGATATAGATTAGGTCATTTGTGATGTTGAAGGTCCACTTGTTGTAGATTTTTCTTTGTCAACCACTAGAAAATATAAAATAAAAATATTTTTGGATTTTTATGATATTTTTATATTTTTAGGGTTTTTTACAAATAAGGTATGAAAAAGTTGAAAAGTTATACCTAAACTTACCAGATCAGAGAAACTGATGAAGGGTGAAGGTGCTAGTTCATGAAAGTGCCGATTTACCTATGGTTTGAAGATAATTTTTTTTGACAGCATATACCCTTGTAAAAATAATTATCTGATTAAAAACTGAGGTACATGAGTCAAAATTAGTAAAATAATGTTTCTAAAGTCAAATCTACAAAATCACGTTAGCCAATCAAATAAAAAATGTGCTAAACCCTGCAAAACTACAAGTTAGAACATGTTGGCAGAGTTGCTGATTCAAGGCTCATGTTTTGGTTCATGGAAATGCCAGTGCATGTAACATATGCGTCGATTTCAGAAAGTTTACTTTTGATTTGACAAAAAACCTCAAAACATTAATTAAAAACTTAGGAACGTGGGTCCCACCAGGGTGCCAAAGTGTGGATGGTGTAAAATTCTGGTTATTCAAATGCAAAATAAATAAAACAACTCAAGTCATGCACTTAAATCAACCTATTCTAAAACACACCATCGATTGACCTAAATGGAGGCACCTTACTCCATTGATTTGTTCATTAGGTATTTGGATGTGAGTATGCTCTCAAACATAATAAGATCATTCCCCAATGATGAGTCTAAATGAATATGGATGAAGATATGATTTTATAATCCAAGCTAAAATAACTAATCTATTGCAAAGGGCATGCAAGAAACACAAAAAACTAAATAGTCAAACTATGAGAGGCATGATTTGTACATTAAATGCATATAAAAATACTATTCTATGAGACCAAGATATCTAAGATTGCAAATGATAATTCTAACCACAATTGAGCATGATAAAAAATACTAAATTGCAATGGAGACGCTCCTATTTATAGAGATTGGAGGGAAATGGACGGTGTAGATTTAAAATTGAATGGAGGGATGAGATTTCATGAGATCAATGATGTGGAAAGGATGTGGATTCCAAATGGAGGCCACATATGTAAGAGTAGTTGACCATCAAATATGAGGTGTTGTTCACACATGTGTGAGTAACCTTGGAAGAGGTAGCAATAAATGTGAAGTGGGGGAGAAGTGTAAGAGGTGAGAGGCTAAAAAAAAGACACATATGTGTGAGCAAGCCACAAAGAAGAAATGTAGAAATCAAAATTGACAATGAAATGGAATTGTATAAGGTAAGTATTTAAAAAGGTAAATGTTAGATTCACCTTGCATAAAACCTCATGGACAGATATAGAAATCACTCATACCCTTGAATATTCTTGAATACATACTTTAGATACAAAGAGTTGACCTTGGAATGTGATGTAGAATCAAGGATGCACTCACAAATGCCTAGATCTATGAATGTCATTCCTAGATTTTGAATGAGATATTCTTGATAATCACTTGCAATGAAAGAGAGGGAATGTGAATGAAAGGAAGGATCTTCTCGCTTGATTGAGAATTCCTCTACGCGGAAATCATGGGAGAGAAACTTGTTTCAAAAGGAGAAGATTTCCTTTGGCTTGAATGTGCGTGATCAAAAGTATGACACACTTTTATGAACCATTACACTTGAGAGAATCCATGAGAGAGGAAATCTCAAGAAGTGTCTCATAGCTTCCTAGTTGAAGTGAGTTTAATCATTCTCATGATGCTCATCAAATTGGCATTGAGGATTAGTGACTTGACTACTCCAAAATGGAAGATTCAAAGTGCAAGAAATGAAGCTAAGAGTGAAGCTAAGAGTGCAAGAATGCAAGCTAGAATGAGAGATTTAAGCTAAGAATGTGAAAATAATTAGTAATCTAATATGAGAATGTAAGAGCTAAATATATGAAGAAATGCAAGAAAGAAACTACATTAGCAATGCAATATTAAGCTAGAAATGAAGCTAAGCTAAGAAATGAGAGAGATAAGCTAGGAATTCAAATTAGAAAGATTATTCTAAGAATGCAAAAATGTAAGAGCTTAATATGATCTAGATAGAAAATGAAGATTAGGGACCCTTGAGAAAGGGAAGACCTTCCTTTTAAAGGAATTTCCTCAAGAATAGAGGGCTAAGATTAAGAGGCAAAAGGAGATGCAAGGAGATGTAAGATTACGTAGAGATGAGTGGTGAGGATTAAGAGGAAAAAGGGAAATGTTAGGTAGAATAAGACAAAATAGCATTTGAAAATACAAATCCCTTTTAATTGCTAATTAATCAAGAGTAAGTGGGTGCACACACCTGAATGTGTTCTTTTGATAAAAGTGTAGGAAATTTATATTAAAAGCAAGGTTTAAGCAATTAAATAAATATGCAAGCTCTAGAAATTAGACCATACTATAACCTTGATATAAGATTTTTTATTTAATCATGCAAAGGGGATTTTAAGGGTTACTCTACACAATTATGTCTAGCAAATGGGAAATTTGATCAAAATGGGGGGCTCAAGTTCTACTAGACCAATTTTAGGTGATTACATTTTCCCCTCTTTAACTAATGTGTGAGTGATCTAGGAACACATTGAGTCAAAGAATGATGATGTCAAGGTAGCTGATAGAGATCAGACTTTGAACCTGATTGAACGAAGACCGACAAGAAAGATGAGAGTTCCATCCTGATATGAAATGATGAGACTGGATATCTGTCCAAAGAGATTGAGATAGCTCATCATCTAAGAGACAATACCAGATTGATATGGGTCTTGATGAACCTGATATGCCCCAAGAGATTGAAAACATGTCTGTTTGAGTGAAATGATATGAAGTGATAAGAAAACTCTTTCAGAAAGGAGATGTGGAGAATCTCAACTTGATATGAAGCGATGAAGATGAGATGCCCCGAGCGATGATGTTTTAGTCCTGATTAAATTGATCAATTTAATATTTGGTTTAATTACTAGATTTGTAGATTAGGAGATTTGATTGGCGAAAAGATTTTCTATATTGTCATGCCCCCTTGGGATTGAAATAGAAATGAGGTACAAGGGGCAAAGATTAGCCTCATAAGTCCAAGAGATGAAGGAGGAAGAGAGAAAGAAGTGGTAGCATCAACAGTTAACTATGTTAGGAGGTTTAGAATTCAAGTCATCAATCCCTAAGAATGTAGCCTAAGACACGAGAATAGTCAAGTCACCGATCCAATAGGCCATTAGTTTTCATCATTTAAGCATTTGGGACATCAAAGGTCAGTACAACCTTCACCAGTGTAAGAGAAATTATGAAAATATGAATACGACCCTATCATATAAGATGTAGGAAATACACATAAGGATCAAGGCATAAGTGTCGAGATGACCTAAACATGGTTTCCAAGTTAATGTTTTAAGATAACACCCATACCAAAGCACAAAAAGCCCAGATAACCAGGAGTGTTTTTGTACATGGTACACACAAGCAACATACAAGGAGACAATCCCAACCTCACCTAAGTGTCCAAATAAAGAGGGTCGAGGTATGTGTGGAGTTCCAATCGTGATGGAGGCTCTTACCACAGACACCTAATTTACTAGATAACTTAAGATCATTAAAATCACACCCCAAGAAGAAATCAAAGAAAATATGTTATGCCCCTAGTCGTGAATCTCTAGTCAAGTAGACATCGTCAAGTGACCTTAGAAGACATAGCAAGTGAAATTCAATAATAATAGATAGCACACAAGAAAATAGTTTAGCATATCTCAATCATTTTTAATTTTCTAGGATTTAGTTGGTATTGGGTGTTAAGGAACACCTTTATGCTAGTGTCAGAGTACAAGTGCATAGTGAAAGATAGTGCAAGATCTGATATGTGTTGATAAACACAATGATGTCCAAATTGGTAGTGTTAAGAAACAAAAAAGGATTAGGTGTTGAGAAACACCAAGAAGTGTTAGCAAGAAAGTGTCCATTGGAAAGGACTGATAAACTAACTCAAGTTAAGCTCAAAAGGTCAACCAAGCGATAAAGCACTGACAAATCAGATAGGTGTACAATTGCCTCTAGATGACATAAAAGAACTGAGGACAAGACAAAGACAAGTTCTAGACCATGATGACACAAGGAAATAAAGAGCGAGATGGATGAAGAGAGACAAGAGCTCAACTGCATGTTGATAGATGGAGCACTGATTACAAGTAGCCCCTATTTTCTAGGTTTTTGCCACTTGGGGTTATTTCTATTTTTACTACCAAGGTGCCTATTTTGAGGTTTTCACCAAGGCACTTTTTTGTTGTTCTGATTTTTTGTTCTTTTTCATTTTTTTGTATTTTTGTATTTTTGATATTTGATTTTCTTTTGTAGATACCTCAAGGTGCTTGTCACCAGGTTTTCACTAGGATGATCATTTTTTCAAGACATTTTACAATTTTTAGAAATTTTCAGGACTTTATATACTTTTTAGAATTTTTTAAGGATCATAGATTTTTGTATAGGGAAAAAAGTGCTTAGTTGTAGAGTTGCAAAAGGTGAAGAGAGTTGAGAGGCTCTTTGAGAACATTTTTATTTATAGTAGCTAGCTGATAAGTTGCAAAATTGGATGCTATAGTAGTGATAGAAGAATCCAGCCAGTAGTGTCCAACTGTCAAGAGTTTCATAGCCGATGAAAGATCATTTGAATGAGATCCACAAATACCCTCATGAACTTCTTGTAACACTATGTTATATTCCTCACATTCTAGATGCCTAAGGAAATACCATCTAGACTTCTCTTAAACAAGTAATTAGCAATGAGTTGATACTAGGATGCACTTTTTGGAAGACAACGATATATTTGAGAGTAGCATGAGGTATTGGAGGTAATGATGGTGTAGAGAATTTGGAAATCCACATAGCCTTTGATTTTTCCTTTCTTTGAGATTCTTTTGATTGTCATTATTTTATGATGGATTTTGGAATCCATATTTTCTTTGATTTTCTTCTTTTCTTTTTGGAGAACCCTTCTAGTTTTTTGAATATTTCTTTTTCTTTAATAGTCACATGTCAATTAGATGGGACATGGAAACCTTTAGATATAAGTGGATTCTTATATTTTAGATTTTTATGTTGGACATCCAAGCTACTTCCAGAAGACTCATGAGTTATGGATGAATGCAGCTGATATGACTAGTTTAGATTGAGAGATGGATGGGAAGTGGGACAACCACTTAGCTTAGGAAGGACAAGGGGTAAGGATTTTACATGTCTAAGTACAAAGATACCGGTATCATCCTTATCATTCATGAATGCATCAGATAGATCAAGAAAAGTATCCTCCATAGAACATTATCAATCATGAGTTGTCCTAGAAGAGTCAGAGAAGTTTAGAGGAGTATTATGTGAATCTAACCAAGATGGAAAATTCCAAGAAATAGGTCCCTCTTCTTGTGGCCGAATGCATGAATAAGAATCAATGCAATTCTATATCTTCCTATGTTCCATGAAGATGTGATAAGATGGGGTCTTATATACCCATGATTTGATTGATTAGTTGGAGCATTATTTTGATTATATGGATTAGGAGCCATAGGAATAAATTCCACAGAAGGATGGAAGGGATCTTCATCATCAAATTGATCTTGAGAATTAGAGCTTTCTCCTCTTTCAAATTTTTTAGTAGGAGCATATCTATGCATAACATCAACTGGTATTTCCATAGTAGAATCTGAGAAGGATTCGTACTCATACTCACGTGAGTCTATTTTTCTATTGTGATACTCCTTGATGTAATCAACTAGAGACATAGTAGGAAGTAGGTTTTCTTCATCATTTTCATTTGTCATAGGAAGTGTATTCTCAGTAGTAGGAGCTTACTCAGTAGCAGGAGTACTAGAGTAGTCTAGAATAGGCATACCCCAAGGCATATCCAAGATATGGAAGACGTCAACTAGTTTCCCCTAATCAGGATGCTTGTGATTAGAGTCAGTGATATGTTCAATAGTAGAAATAGTAGTAGTAGTATTAGTGGTATTAGTAGGAGTTTGTTCAATAGTTTGGATAAGATCCTCTTAGTTAGGACCAGGGTCATGTTCTTGAGGCACTTGAGAAGGTAGATAAGGCTCTCCTTGATAGTCTAGATTAGAATTTTGAATATGTAAGATCCTTTCATATGTTATAGGCTAGATTTCTACTTCTTCTTCATTATCCAAATCCTCATATGCATGAGTTTTTCTACTAGGTTTGTTAAGATTATGTCCATGGTAGCCAACACCATTTTTGTCCTTAGGATTTCTGAATTTAGCATGTATACCTTTGCCTTTTCCAAGATAACTTTTTCCATCATGTCCCATATTTTACATAAGTTGATAGCCCATACCATAATTTTTAGGTGTGATGTCAGTATGTTTGTCCTTTTGTTTAGGTTCTTTTCTCTTGTATAGTAAGGTAACACTTTCTCCCCTTTCTAGATCTAGGGGTATGTTGGCCTTAATCATTCCAGTACCTTTGTGAATAACATGGGTCGCAACTAATGGAGATGATTTGCCATGAGATTTTATAGAGAGTGGAAGAGTGTCCACTTGATAGGTTCCCATACCAGTAGGTCTGACAAGTATTCTTTTTCCATGATTTGGGAAAGATTAATTTTCCTTTGCTTATGATTTCTCAGGAGATGATCCTTCTTTTTTATGAGGAACCATCCAATCTGACTATTTAGGATTGTTATAGGCACATGTTGAATATGCAGGAATGGTAATCTCAATTCTGCCATGATGGAATTTTATGCAACGATGATATGTTGAAGTCACTTCTTGCATTGCATGGATCCAAGGACAACCCAAGAGTATGTTGTATACCCAAGGAATATCCAAGACTTGACAGATAACATCCTGTTGAACATGACCTACCCGAATAGGAAAGAATACTAGGCCTTTAGAAGAACGTTCCTCTTCATCATATGATTTGATCATTATTTTTCATTTGGGATCAACAACATGTTCTAAAAAATTGAGAGCTTTAACTAGAATGAAAGTACAAATATTCAAACCCGTTCCTCCATCTATCAAAACATGCTTAACTCGATACTAATGGATGATGACTTCAATATGGAGGGGTTGATTATGAGGATGGCTGATAGATGTGTCATCTATTTTAGATAAAGTGAGATAAAGATTTGAAGCAAGGTGATTGACCATGGACTGGAACTTATCGATGTCTGGGTCCTTAGGTACATTAGCCACAAGAAGGGCTTGATCAAGAATATCCCTATGAGTAGGAGAGATTTGTAGAAGCTCAAGTATAGATATCTAAGTTGAGGTGTACTGAAGTTGGTCAACTGGATTAGAATCCTGTGTAGTTGACATGGTAGCTGGTTGAGTTTTTGAGGTTGATCTCTTCTTGGGAGTAGAGGAGGAAGACAAAGATTCTCCTGAAGGAGTGATTTTCACTTCAGAGTGGGTGACCGCATTAGATGATTTAGCTTTATCTTTGCCTTTAGTGTGATAAGAAGATTCAAGCATGTTGATCACATTGTCATTGTTATAATAGGTGTAGGAAACCTTGTTATCCTTTTCGACTCTCCTTTTTCAAATTTAAGAAAAGGCTCTTTGAAAGCCTTATGATCATTGTTCACTTGTGGGTAATCAACCACAATAGTCTCATTATCAATTAGATCCTGAATGAGATTCTTAAGTTTCATGTATTCATTAGTCTTATGACCTTTTTTGTGATGATAATTACAATAGTGGTTGTCATTCCACCATTTAGGCTATCTTAGGATCATAAGGTCTTGAGTTATCAAGCAAAGTAATAATCTAATTAGCAAAAGAGTCTTCAAAGCATTCTCAAGTGATCTCCAAGAGGATTAAAGTTTAGTTTAGGCTTGGAAGCCCAAGGATTATCAATTTTATCTTTCACAACAATAGATAGATTGAAATATTTCTCTTTAGCAATGGTAGACTTTGAGGTTGTAGCCATGATTCCATCATTGACTACATCGTTAGTCTTGTTCCATAATTTGTTTTTATCTTTGTTATGCTGGTTGTTGGAAGAGGATTTGGATTAAAGAGTGATATCTCCCTTATGAACAAGGACATACTCTATGGGGATAGATGATTCAATTAGTTTATAAAATGAAGCATGAGTTTGCATTTGTAATGCATAATTCATTTCAGGAACTAGAGAATTGATAAATATGTTGATCTTTTCAGTCTCAAGAATGTGTTGAGGATAGTGCAAGTATATATTTCACTATCTTTGAAGGAAAACCACAAAGGGCTCACCTTGACACTATTTGATGTTGCAAAGATCGAGCATAGTGATATCATGTTGGATGTTATAGGAATATTGCTGAATAAATTTTTGCACTAGTTGGTCAAATGATTTGAGAGGAGGAGATAGTTTAGTGAACCACTCCATAGCTTGACCACTAAGACTCCTAGGAAAGAGTCTCATAAGATAAGTGGGTTCATGCAAGAACTCCATGCTAAGTGCACAAAATTCCCTAACATGATCATGAGGGTCTTTGCTACCATCATACTTTTCATATTTAGGAAACTCAACCTTTCAAGGAAAAGGTGGCATGTATAGATCCTCGTCAAAAGGAAATGAGAAAATAGACTCAAGAGAAAAATATGTGCTTGGTTGTTATTTCTCTTTTTCTAACAGTTGCATATGTTTCATCATGTCTTCCATTTGTTTCCTCATGATTTCTATTTTAGATGGTTCTTCCTTCTTGATTAGATTGTCAACGTCAAAGTTGTGTGGTAGCTTAACTCCTTGTGAGGCTAGATACAATAATTATTGATATTTATTTTCTCTCAAGGTCAACTTCATAAGTCTTTGCAAGTGTTCATCTTGTTGAAACTATAAGATATATTTCTTAGTTATTTTATTTTTTGAATCACCACCTTGTGAGAAATGTGATCCATGTCTAGTATGTTGAGAGTTATGTTGAGAGCCATGTCTAGAGTTGGGAGGGTCTTGGTTTTTTTCCCAAAGTGTTTGTCACCTAATTGTTTTAGAAATTCCTCAATCCTCTTGTTTCATTCTTCCATGATTGGAGTGTAAGAAACACTATGTGCCAATCTAGGAGAGGATAAGGTAGGTCCACTAGAGATGTTAGTGAAAGGTTTGAAACCCCAAGGTATAGGATCTTCTTTAGTTGAGCTATCAAAGAGAGCTTCGAGTTTCTTTCCTTCATGAATTTGAGATCTAGTTGTGACCTGCATGAAAGAAGATTGTCAAAATCCAAATAGGATGACTTAGGATGACTTGATGTTCAAGCTAGGTAAGCAAAAGTGTTCACTTGTCCAAAGTGTAAGAGTGTAAGATATATAGCAAAGATAACTTGCCACAAGATGTCCAAGATGTAGGTAGATCCCTATGTAAAACACTTGTGAACAATAAAGAGATTGGATAGAGAATCCAAGAGAGTTGATCAAAGAGATGGTGGACAAGTGAGCATTCTACTAGCCAAGAATGTAGTTAATAGACCAAATTAACCTTTTCTAGCTAGAGGAAATTCCTAACATGTTGGAATATACCAAATAACAAGATGAGCTAAGGATCACAATAGATAAGAAATGCTGACAATGTTTGAGCTTAGTCCAAGAGTTTAATTCAAAGGATTTCAAGATTGGATGACAAGTTTGGAGCATTTCCTAGACAAGGTTTGTTTTGAAAGCATGTAGTGTGAAAAGAAATAGTCTTCAAACAATACAACAAGGGACAAATCAACCTCTTGGATAAAAACATATGTGAGGTCTTAGTAAGGTGTAACAATGTTCAAGTATAGCAAGTGTATGTTCAAAAAATGTTTTCACAAGTCTTAGCACAAGAAATCATATCAAGCAAACTACCTAAGGTCAAGCGGGAAGTGTTCCAACCTTTGCCCACAACTTGGTACCCCTTTGCTTCACACAAAGTGATGGTGGATTTTTTATGGATTTTAATCCAAGGGAGTACATATGGTGAGTGTCTTGGGGTGATCCAAGTAAACTACACTTGGATCCATCCTTGCACAAAGGAAGTCACACGACCAAACATGATAGCCTCTAAGTCCTAAGGTGTTTAGTAAAGGTCTTTGTTCATGACCACCCCTTGTAGTTCCACAAGAAGAACTAAGGCCTATAGCC
This sequence comes from Chamaecyparis obtusa, assembly GCA_027943335.1. Taxonomy (NCBI): domain Eukaryota; kingdom Viridiplantae; phylum Streptophyta; class Pinopsida; order Cupressales; family Cupressaceae; genus Chamaecyparis; species Chamaecyparis obtusa. The sequence continues at coordinate 150,268 of BSBK01004004.1, forward strand.
CTAAAAGAACCCAAGATGCATATTCTCACAAGAAATATTTAGACCTCTCATTCCTATACAAAGTGAATGTACTCCTCTTGTAGTCTTGTAAATAATATTTAGACCAAGAAGGCCCTACAAGCACCCAATCAAGTGTAGTCTTGCTTAGCAAGATTTAGGCAACAAGCCCCTACACATGAAGAAGCATTATGAATATAAATAGCCAAGTCTTCTCTCTTTGGATTGAAATAAGATATTGATTATTGTGGGGTGGAGTTAGTTGGCTTTTCTTGTTCCCAAAATATTACTCTCTTGGAAGACCCTCTAAAGGTAAATGTAAGAAAGAAAATGGATAGCTAGTGGAGGTATAGATTTATGATTTTCCATGAGGAAAAGAGAATACTCTCCTACTCCATATTGTCTCCCAAATACATCAAGTACATGTTCATTTACCCAAGACTAATTGCAAGTGACCAACTAAGTAGGTCAATATTTTTTATTTTCCAAAAGGAAAAGAGCATACTCTCCTACTACTCAATCAATCACAAGACAATACATCTTCTATTTAAGATAGGTTCCTAGAAATCAAATGTAAGAAAACAAAAAGTTAATTTGTATCTCCAAGGAAACCTACAAGACAAAAACATTATTAATTTCAATATTTGAGTCTTTGACAAGTGTCCTACATCACAAAGCATTAGTAGGCATGGAGATATTGATCTCTCTTGATAGGAAAACCCTACAAAACCACAAGTTAGGGTATAAGAAGTATGAAAATAGAAGTAATAGCCCTGCAAGATCACTTATTAGTCACTGTTAGAAGACTAGAGAATCTGAAAATGAAAGAAAAAATCAAGTAATCTCGGCTAGAACTCAGACTTCAACATAAATAAAATTTGGGCGACTATTAATCAATCTATTAGAAAATCGTATGATAGATCATAGAGAACCAGAATGAAATTTCAGAATGATATGATATACCTCATCAAGGTAGAATGACATTTCTCTATGAAGCAAGAGACATTTCACAGAAAGACATAACGATGTTTCAAAAAATGCAAAATTTTGCCTAGCAGTATGCTGGAATGTCACCTAGGCATAGAATGAAATGTCATATGACTTTTTAGCCTGCAAAATCAAAATGAAGATGAAGAACCTGTGACAACAAAGAACCGAGAATGCAAGAAATGGAGCTAAATTTGAGAAACCATCCCCACCGTGGGTGCCAAAGATGTGTGATAAAAAATGTGACATACTTCTATGAACCATTACACTTGAGAGAATATATGAGAGAGGACATCTCAAGAAGTGGCTCATAGCTTCCTAGTTGAAGAGAGCTTAATCCTTCTCAAGATGCTCATAAAATTGGCATTGAGGATTAGAGACTTGACTACTTCAAAATGGAAGATTCAAAGTGCAATAAATGAAGCTAAAAGTGCAAGAATGCAAGCTAGAATGAGAGATTTAAGCTAAGAATGTATGAAAACAATTAGTAATCTAAAATGATAATGCAAGAGCTAAATATATGAAGAAATGCAAGAAATAAACTAGATTATCAATGGAAGATTAAGCTATAAATGAAGCTAAGCTAAGAAATGAGAGAGCTAAAGATAGGAATTCAATTTAGCAAGATTATTATAAGAATGTAAGAATGCAAAAATACAAGAGCTTAAGATGATCTAGATAGAAAATGAAGATTAGGGACCCTTGAGAAAGGGAAGATATTCCTTTTAAAGGAGTTTCCTCAAGAACATAGGGCTAAGATTAAGAGGAAAAAGAATGAGTGATGAGATGAGGAGGCAAAAAGAGATGCAAGGAGATGCAAGGTTAGGTAGAGATGAGTTGTGAGGATTAAGAGGAAAAAGGGAAATGTTAGGTAGAATAAGACAAAATAGCATTTGAAAGCACAAATCTCTTTTAATTTCTAATTAATCAAGATTAAGTGGGTGCACACATTTGAATGTGTTCTTTTAATAAAAGTGTAGGAACTTTATATTAAAAGAAAGGTTTTAGCAATTAAATAAATATGCAAGCTCTAGAAATTAGACCATACTATAAGCTTGATATAAGATTTTTGATTTAATTATGCAAAGGGATTTTAAGGGTTACTTTGTACAATTATGTTTAGCAAAGGGAAAATTTGATAAAAAGTGGGGGTTCAAGTTCTACTAGACCAATTTTAGGTGATTACAAAATGATCTTGAAGAATTGGAGACTTGGAGAAACTTGATCTCAGATGCTTGCCTTTAAATATTGAATCCAATTTCTCAATTGCTCTTGATTTCTTGAAAACTTGATAGTAAATGCTCGAGTATGGTTATCATATAAAAAATGAGGAGAGATAAGGTGCTTTTATAATTAGTCCATCATTTTAGGATTAAAAAAATTATCTAGGAAACCCACGAGATCAAATTTCCCAAAAATACCCTGATATAGTGCCCCAGGCCAAATTTGGGCCCCTATCCCTAGGGACAAGATGCTATTGGCATCCCTAGGGACAAGATCCTATTGGCATGCTATTGGTGAAAATATGTGGGTGGAAGAACAAGTTGTTAGGATCAAGCATAATGGGCATTTAGACCTCAAGATCACCAAAATGGGGTCTGATAGGTCATAATAAAAAATCCAATTATGGGTGCTAACATTTTAGGATGGTACATGTAATTCAAGGAACAAAAAGAACATGGAAGTCATGTCTAATTGGTGCTATTAGAAAAGGTCTTTAAAATACAACAACACCCAATAAATCTCTCCTCCCATTACTGGCACCAATTGGAGTTGCAACATTCAACATAAGTGCATCCAAAATTCATTCTAAGTTAAGAATTCCAATAAAATATTTTAATCATCTAGAAGGAGAAAGGTTCACATATTTTCAAGAACAAATTTTACATGTCAAATATATATTGATCCATGAAATGAGTTTCATTAAAGAGAAATTTCTAGACAACATAGATTGTCGAATTCGTTAGGATAGAGTCAAACCAACAAATTGTAAAATTATCATAAGCATTTTATATTATAATAAATGTAACTTTATGTCATAATTTTTGCATCTTTTATCATGTCGTAATTAGTTTTTTTAATATTGCTAAAAGGAATTTCTATGATTTTAGTTAGAGACCTTTGTCAATCACCTCTAGATAGAGTCAAACCAACATATGCAAACAATAGAAGAGTGGATATATTTTATCAATAATTCAAAACTGTGGTTACCTTACACAAAGTATTTAGAAAATATGGAGAAGAAAATCAACAAAAACTATTTCGTCGATTGTTCACAAACCTAAGACAAGCGCAACCTACAATTGATGATTGGAAATTGTTGATGTCAAGAACAAGCACTAATATCAATCTGGCAATCAATGAAGAGTTTGACAAAAATGTTAATTTATTCTCCACAAATGATAATGTTGAAAATCATAACAAGAAAAAATTATACTCTTTCAAAGAACTCGTTGCACGTAGTATTGCATTAAAAGTTGGAACTATTAACTCATCCAAAGAAAGATATCATGACGAGCTTGATATGAAATTATTGACCAATAAGAATGAAAGAGTAATGTTAACTTATAATATGTGGATAGAAGTAGGTCTTATGAATGGTACTTTAGGATATGTTCAAAATAATGTATACAAACTTGGAAGCATGCTGCCAGAACCACCAACATATGTATTGGTTAAGTTTGAAAGTTATTATGGACCACCATTTGGCGATAAAAAACCACAAACAATTCCTATTAGTGAAAGACAAAGAGGTTCCATAGTCCAAATACCATTACGATTGGCTTGGGCATTGACAATACACAAATAGAAAAGGTCTAACACTTTCAAAAGCCACTATTGATACAGGGCCAATTAAAAGAACAAGAATGACATTTGTTTCTATAACTTGTGTAAAGTATTTGGAAGGACTATGAATAATTCCACGCTTCACATATGATCAGTATGAAAAAAAGAAGAACATGAAACAACTTACAAAGTAGAAAAGATAAAAGAAATGTTACCATATTTTTTCCGCAGCTTAATCAGGTAGAGCCTGTAATACCCCAAAAATGGGCTATAAGTTCATTAACCTCCTATATTGACACATTGAACAAAATTGACGTCAAAGCCCTAACCTAAGGCACATCTGAACATTATCGAATCTTAATTGATTATCTCAAATTCTGCATAGGGGAATATTCCTATTTATCCTAATTATCTTTAATTTAATGATTATTTGGCGATAAATCCTATTTATCCTAAAGTTTGATTAATTGAATATTCTAAATATTTAATTAATTAGATTTAATACTACCACTTAATTATTTAATTGAATTTAATTATATTTATTCCTAATTATTATCATTTAATTTTGACAATAAATCCAAAATCCTATGAATAATTGATTAAATTCTTATTTAATTAATTAAAGCAAGTTGTCAATTTTTAATAATATTGTTTTTGAATAAAAGTTTGAAAAATAATTGATTAACCCATAAATCAATTGTTTTATTTTTCAAAATCAGTTAAGTTGAAAATAAATCACTTTAGTATTAAATTAATTCATAAATAAAACATGCACAATCAAGAAAAGCAGACAACTATCAATTATCAATTAAAGCTAAACTCTATTTTGAGTTGAACTCTGCTTTTGCATGTTTTTGTGAGTTAATTATCTTTAATTTAAAAATAACTCAAAAATCAACCTGAGTTATTTGAGTGATTTATGACTTTTTTTCATACACCTCCAAAGCCCTAGATTTCTATAAAATTAAGGCCTCAGCTATTCATATCAACATCTCATATTTTTGCAAAATTCTGTTGGCGAATTGCTATCTAGAGAATTGAAGCTTCTTTGCGAATCAACCACGTTTGTGAGATCACTTTTTCATATCTTAGAATAATTGCATATCAAGTTTTCATTATCATATTATTGCATAGAAAAACCCCCAAAAATAGATTACTTTGCATTCATTCCATATCCATCTTTTGCATTCAATTCTTTCATTTAGGTGTCGTCAAGGTCATTGATTTCAGTATAATCTGAGAATACATACTTGCATCTACTAGAAGGCAGTAAATCACCTGGTTAGTTTAGTTTTTCATTTATTGCACGATTTCGGTTTTAGCTAACCTCTAATATTTTACTAAAGTGTTGTGTCTACAGATCAGGTACAAAATTCACACACACATTTTTGGCACCCATCGTGGGGCAACCCATCTTTACATGCTGGTTTTGGGTTTTTTTTGGAGCTAACTCCCTTGTGCAGATTTACTTGGAGACCAAAACCCTAAATTTTAAAAGATTTAATTTTATCTCCCAAATAGCTTATAGTTTTGGTCTGAATGTTTTTTTACAAGTTGGAGACATATCAAAAAAGCTTCAATAAAAAATTCAGAATTTTCTGAGATGTTTAGAATTTTTAATAATTTTGTTTCTATTTTTCATAAATAATTCATTTTCGGCACAAATCATCATATTTTTTGGAAATTTTTACATTTTTGGAAAGCTCATCAAATTATACAGGGGTTCTATTTTTTGTGTTTTAAATTTGGATGCAATATAATAGCTCCAATAGTCAATTTACAAAAACTGGTCTGTTTTGGTAAAATGGGTCTCTAGGGCACAAATGAAGAGATTTTTCTAGAATTTTTACATTTTTGAAAAGCTCTCTATTTTTTAGTAGGGATCTCTATTTTTCATTTCTATTTTTGTGGCCAAAATCATATCAAAAAAATAAGATCTTGTTGACTAGGTCAAATGCAACAAAAAAAATAAAATTTTTGTGATGGGTATGCACTTATTTTTCATATGATTCAATGTATGATATGAGTTGTCATTTGGATTATTTGATGGTTATTATTGCTCCTAACAGTTGGTTTTCAGATCTAACCCTAGGGTTTGCATAAGTTGAATATACCTTGCATATCTTGTTTTCTTGTTTGCTTGTTGGCTTGTTGGAGAGTTCGTGGCTTGCTTGCATGGAAAAGCTCAACAAAAATTGCTAAAATAGGTAAAATCTACTAAGCGCATTGTGAGGAACTCAGGTATTTTTTTACATCTGATAACACTTCAATTTTGGATATAAAATGAACTCTCACGTGTCAGGCTTGTGTGACCTTTTATTGCTTTCATATCACAGACTTCATTTTGGGCTATAAAAATGAACATAGATTTGATTTTCAACATCTTTGTTACACATAGTAAATAGGCCCTATGAAAACTATTCATGGTTCTTGAGAGAGTGGGTTTCTAGTGAAACTCTTCTCAACGAAGGAACCCTTGTAGGTAGGGAGGATACTGAGAGAGTCTCACGTTCTACTAGATCTATGCGTCTTCAGCTTCTGATTGATACATTTTCTCTCCAGAGAGGTTGATAGATCATGAGTGGTTGACATCATAGATCTTTGTGAGATAATTTTAGTCTTAGCATTTCGGATTAATCTATCTGCTTTGTTTTGGTTAAAAGTGAAAAGGCTAGAGGATTATGCTCTACTCCCTTTTTGGGTAGTATCAGAAACTTAGATCCTTGAATCTGGAACCAATCTCCATGTGGTATCTTTTGTGAGTCACCTTTAGAGAGGGTTAACCATAGTGGACATTCCCTTAATTGGGTCAATCACATTGATGGAACCTCAAGCGGTAATAGCCATTTTCACCATGGTAGTGACAACCGCTATATAAATATCCTTGTGGAGGAAATCTTCATAGGTGCGGTCTCTTGTTGGGCTATCAGATCTCCCTAGCAGATCTTGAAGATTAAGTTCTCGGACTATGTCAAAACCCTGGTGGACCTAGATTGGAGTTTTCCCTCTTGAGATCACAAAAGTTGTAGAGTTAGACCATTACTACAAACCCTAGTGAGGCCAAATTTTTCATTTTCTAGGAATATGTGCGTTATTGAAAAACTTTTTGGAACATACACAAGTAGTATTTCTAGGGATTAGCACAATAAGTCACTATTGTTTGTTCATGTGCAAGGTTGCTTTTGCTCTTGTTCATTGTTTTCAGATGATTGCTTGCTCCCCTTGCTTGCTATTCCGCGTGCTTGATATCTACTTGGTTACTTGAAACAAACTTTTACATAAATCTTCAAAAACTGGACAAAAAAATTTGCAAACAAACTGGTACTGAAAAATTGAAAAAATTGCAAATCTAAAGCAAAAATCCTTTTTGGTGTCAAAAGTCATCCTAAAATTTCAAAATTTGTATCAAAGCCAAAGTCAAAGTTGTTAGAGATTGGTCAAATTTGTTAGAAATCCAATTTTTATAGCCAAATCCCAAATTCTGTCAAAATAGCAAACTGAATCTTGTCATTTCTAGTCATCCTTGGTCGGTGTGGGTCAAATCTCAGGTGCTATGACATGTTGCTCAACATCCAAATGAACTTAAATGGTAACAATTTGCACAAAATGACTCTTGGTCTTCTTTCTTCTACATCTCTCATGTCTTCCTAGTCTCCCATTTCCATTCTTCCTCTTCTTCCTAAACTCTTCACATCTTCTTGATTCTTTTACTCTTATTATCTAGTCTTCTTTCTTCTATTCATCTCTTCTATCACTTCCATGCTTGATTCCTCCTCCTCCATCAATTCAAGGAGTCAATCAAAAAACTCTACATCAATCTATTCCAGGGAGTCCTAAAACTTGTAACATGTCTCAAAGAATCAGTACACATGAGGAAGAAACTCTAATCACCGCTATGATGAAATAGATGCATGCTATGCAAGTCAAACTTAACAAACTTGATAAATAAAAGGAACCTAAAGAGTTCTCCATGGAAGCTCTATGTCCTTTTCCATTTGATAAAGACTTGTACATGTCACCATGCCCCCGGACAAAATGTGAGCAATGTGACAATCTTTATGATACCTCTTCCATAGAGAGTGACACATCCATCTTTGGAGACTATGATGGACAATATAATGATACCTATGACACCTATGTTCCCAAGAGTCCTCTTTTTCATGTGCTCATGCTTATTGGAAATGGGTCATCACATTGGATAGATCATGATGGTGATCCATATGATTCTGATTTTGAAAGAGACTTTGATGATTTTTGTGCACAATACCTAGATGATCCATCTATTTCACTTGAAGAAGAGAAAGCTTTCCGTGCTGATTATAAATGTCAATACTATAAGGATCTCTCCTCTAAGAACTCTCATGCTAAAAATAAAGATTACACTCTCAAGAAAGATAATGTTAATGTTGAACCTTTGTCTTGTGATGGTTCCCTTCCATCCCCCACTTCCTCCAATACCCATACATTTCCTAAAACTTCCAAGCCTATCAAATCTTTCACAAGTCCTTCATCAACCAAAGGTCCTAATACTTTTCATGCGGTTTCCTATAGTTATCCTCAAGGGCTACCTCTTAAAGAAACTCAAGCTAACCTTCACTTGGCTACAAATACTTTCAATAATTCTAAACCTAAAGATCCTAAGCCTTTATATGCTATATTTCATATTTCAGCTAGTCCTCCACCATCTCTTCCAAAGTCTTCCATACAACCCCAACATGCTTCCTTGTCCTTAGAAGTGGCTCCATCTCAAGAGGAATCTAAAAATGATAAAGAAAAGAACATAAAGAAAGATCAAGATCAAGAAACCTTCATGTCATCCAATCCTTTTCATGATGTCTCTTATCCATTTCATGGTTCTTATGATCTTGCACACCTTTTCTCATGCATTCCATCATGTCTTAAGTCTTCTCCTAAGCAAGATCACGATACTACTTACACTATTGAGCTTATTGACAATCAAAATAACCTTACTACACTTGTGCTTTCCAAAGATGATACTTCCATTAAGGTTGGCAAAAATGGTGTTGTTACTTCCAATGTTAAGCCAATTGAAAATCAAGAGAAAAATTATGTGCTTATGCTATCCAAAGATCCTTATCAAGATCAAAGTCTTCCATCTTCTTATTCTACCACTCCATGTTCCCTTCCACTTTCTACTCTTCCTAAGTCTTTGCAAGCTTTCAACAATCCTATCAAAGAAGGTGCTCATATTCAAGATGTCCATGATTTTATTGAAAATTCTAATTCTCACTCTAAAGATGTTGATATCCTTGGTTGTCATGTAGATGCTGATGAACTTATTGATTATCCTTTTGTATTTTCCATGTCCATCCTTGGACCTCCTCCACCACTACTAAGAGCTTCATGTTTGCCTTCCATCTTGGGTCCTTATGTCCCTTCACTTTCCCCTCCTAACTCTCCTAATTTGCCATCCATCTTGGCACTAATACATTTGGGGTGAAATTGCGATGACAATTTGCGATGGCAGGCAAATGTCATGCGGTTTTGGCTTTTTTTTTTTTTCAAATATAGCCTGACACCGTTGCAATTGCGATGACAATACATTTGGCACTGTCACAATTGCGACGTTGTCGGGATATAAGCGCATGTGTTTTCAACAGCGCCGTAACCCTCCACGAAATCACATCGGGATATAAGGGCAAAAAAAACAAGAACGTTGTCATTTGTGTTTTCAACAGCGCCGTAACCCTCCACGAAATCACATCGGGATATAAGGGCAAAAAAAGTAAGAACGTTGTCATTTGTGGGAGAGCAGTGATAAGTACGCATAGATGCAGTGATGAATATCTGATTGATAGGTGTGCCTAGATGCAGTGATAGGTGGGTCTATTGGTGTAATAGGTGCGATAGAGACCGAGTAGCCGAGCTTGAATTAGAACCTATTGATCGAGTGGTTGCCATAGAATAGTAGGGGCCGTTGAAGACATTTCAATAGTGCCATAACCCTCCGCGAAATCACATCGGGATATAAGGACAAAAAAAACAAGAACGTTGTCATTTGTGTTTTCAACAACGCCGTAACCCTCCGCGAAATCACAGCTACAATTTGTGAGTACGTTGGGTTTATTTTTGTTTTATCATTATTATGTAATCTGGTATTCAGCTGTTAGAGAGCTAAAATACCCAGAAATGAGGACATATCTGTGTTGAATTTATTGTTAGCGGCTTTGGTTATTTAGAAGTTTAATTTTATTTCTTCATCTTTCAAGCACAAACATTTTGTGGACCGTAACGTCTTCATTGTTTCAGGTATGTAGTGAAACAACCCTAACTTGTAACGTTGTCATTTGTGTTTTCAATAGCGCCATAACCCTCTGCGAAATCACATCAGGATATAAGGGCAAAAAAAACAAGAACGTTGTCATTTGTGTTTTCAACAGCGCCGAGAGAGATTCCCTCCGCGAAATCACAGCTACAATTTCTGAGTACGTTGGGTTTATTTTTCTTTTGTCATTATTATGTAATCTGGTATTCAGCTGTTAGAGAGCTAAAATACCCAGAAATGAGGACATATCTGTGTTGAATTTATTGTTAGCGGCTTTGGTTATTTAGAAGTTTAATTTTATTTGTTCGTCTTTCAAGCACAAATGTTTTGTGGACCATAACGTCTTCATTGTTTCAGGTATACAATGAAACAGCCCTAACTTGCGACTACCTTCATGGTACTTGTGTACAATATCATAATGGGACCTTTGACAACCGGCCCTCAAATCTATTTGTAGATTATCTTTGAATATAATCTTTCCTACCTCAGGTACGAGCAATCTTCTGGAGCAAGATAAACACCAACACCATATGCCGGACCTCCATTCATTAATCTGTTATTGCTAAAACCATGTAGTATAATTGATGATATGCTTGTATCGGATGCTCCATGCCATGCATATTTAACATTTGCATTACCACGAGAATTTCTTGTTATCTCAACCTGTTTGTTGAAAACCTGCAGCTGAGCCTGTCCCAACCTATCTGTATGTGAATTTCGATAAATACCAGTAACATTGGTTGCAAGTCCAATTTTATTTAGGCCAGTAAGGAAACAATTTTTCACAACTACATACTCTATATCGCAATCCACTAATTTGATCAATTTGTCCCCCAGCTGTTCAAATTCACGAGCCACAAAACTAGAACATTGTTGGGATTCAAAAAGCAAATTGTGATTAATGACACCATCCCTAACCTCATCACGCAATATTTGACCATTCTCCAACTGAGTTGCATATGTACCTGTTCGAACCTTAGCTAATGTTTTATGAAGCAACTGCTTTGCTTGGAAAGTCTTTATAGGTAACTTGGTTACAGGCTGTGGCTTTGTATCCTTAAACAAGTTTGAATCTCTTAAATCTCTATACAATTCATTTGCGCCAGTGGGGCCCTCGGTTGAATATTTCTTGATCAATTCATCTAATTTAGGAACATTCATGGATACCACATTAGCCACAGGCTTCAAATTACTAGGAATACAAACTTGCTCAGTTTTGGAAACCTCCATACTAGTAGCAACTCTATCACAATTCTCAGCATTTGAGGCCTCGGTTGGACTTATTCGAATTTCAATCTCGACCTCAACTTTAGAGGAAACTTCTTCATCGGCATTACCCTCAATGATAAATTTGGGGAAAAAGCATGAACCATTCTCATCAATCCAAGCAATGGACCTTTGACAGCCGGCCCTCAAATCTATTTGTAGCATTCGCAAAAAATCAACAAGATATGGAGAGCCATCTATTGCCAACTCTACAGTGGGCATGCCAGCCAAAAACTCATCTCTAAGTGAATCCAAAACTTGGACAGAAAAATCATTCCATGAGCCATTCCAAAAATACATCACCCTCGTGGGAACTGAACTCTTAGAAAAATTCTCGTAGTTATGCAATGCTGCCTTGCCCGAACAGCACTTATATAGACAACTACATTTCATGCTTCTGTCTTTCTTGCCACAGTTAATCCTATTCTTCCGTACCCACTTAGATAATCTCCTTCCTGAGGATAGGAAACCATATTTATTTCCTTGTTTTCATTTCATTTGAGCTCTCTCCAAAAAATTTATGCCAAGCTGACACAAATGCTTCTCTTCACCCTTCATTGCAAACAAAACCAATTTACAGCCCAAACCGTTTCAACTAGGGTGTAATTATTTACAATGTCACTACAACATCATAATCTACAACCACCCCTAACAAGAGGCTAAAATATACACCAAAATCCGATGCCACATTTTACATCGATACGAAGAGAAACAACATATAGAACAGAGAGTTGATCCTAGCATTCAGTCTCATTATTCAAACTCCGATCGAGCCATAAAACAATACTCAAATTGTCAAGAAGTTAAATTAGGCCAAGAAAACCCCAGTTCCACCATGAAACCTCCAAATCTCAGTTTCTGACTCCACTCCAACAGTCCACTTCCTTTGTTAGGTCCACAGGCCTAATGCATGCGGTTTAGGATTGGGTTTCCAAACAAAGTATGAGGAATGGGTACCTGGGATCAAACACTGAGTTTTAGGTTGTTCTCCTCACCCTAGGTGTATATGCCTATCAATAATGCAAATATAACAGATTGATTTAATTAGAACCAACTTGAATTAGAATGAATAGTCATTACATAGGAGACCCCTTAGTTATATAGCCAAGGTTAGTACAAAGGAGTGAATGAGACAATGACAATAGATAATCAATAGATAACTTATCACCCAACTAAGATGGAATCACATGTCCACCAAAGGTTAATGATCCTCCAATGTGTAATAAAGTATGTGCGACAAAGGTGGAGTGAAGACATAAAGTGGAATGTGATAACATGATAACACCACATAAAGTGAAAAATTTCGAACTACTCCTATGTGATCCCTAAGTAAGCTTGAGTGTAATTAGTACCCACGTGACAATTTACCAAGTTAAAATAAATTTTGGTGGTAGGATTTTTTATTAGTTTTCTTTCTATCTTTTTTTACTAAAAATAAACTTGAAATGTATTTTATCTTTGTTTATTAATATAAAATCATATATTACCAATGGAAAAAATCTTCTATATATTTTTTCACCATGTTCTATAGTCGAATTGAACTGTTTGATGTATAATTTATCTACCTAATCTTTTGTGCTTGCATGTCAATTTTGAATTTTTCAATCAAATAATTTTTAATTTATTTATAGTTGTTATGCCATTCTTGTAATTTGATGCCCCACCCATTCTTACATTTTTCATTACGCTTCATCTATATTTTCTTCCTATGGTTTATAGAATACTTAAAAACCAAATTGAGCCAATGATTGTCATTAATGGTTTCAACCTTTTTTAATAGCTTACATTTGGGTTATCACTAATGTTTCTAAAGGAAAAGTGCCTACTGTAGCTAAAAGAATTTCATGAGAAACTATAAATTTGATTATAAGATTTCTTTTTACTATATTTTTTTTTATTCTTTCTAGTTATCTCCAATTGTTCAATTTCTCATATTTTTTCCCAACACTTGACAACCATAAAGGACAACCAACATGGGTAGTAGACCAATATGGTTTTTCTCATTTTTTAATCCCAAAGTTTGGCTCTCCTACACCCATTTTGAAGAAGGTGTGAGGTCGTTTAACCTTAATGCATTCCCTTTATTGTCTTTCTCTTCTAACTGAGTTTACAATGAAAATAATCCTAATACATTTGTATTCTTTCATTATTTCTAGCAAGCTACCTTAAAAAAGAATGGTAATATTTTTATCTTTTCTATTTACTAATACAACCATTATTTTAGTCTTGGTTATATGGACTTGCATTCTAACCTTCTGACAAAAAGTGTTCCAAGGCCTTCAAGTGCTCTCTCAATGCATGGTCTTTTAAAAAAAAAAAAAAGATAAGATCAACAACATATAAAAGAACCTTCACCCCATAGTTTTCCAATTGAATAACTTCCCCATCTATCTTCATTAATCATGCCTCTAACTTATAAATGTATATGATATAGGGGGAATAACTATTTGAATCTAATGTCACCACCAAAATACTTAGACATATTCTTTCTTGTTATCATTTTAGCTCTAACCTTATCATAAAATACATGCACAACTTCTCTATATAAATCTTAGATGATTGATTATTTTATTCTATTCCATAGTTTATCTCTGGGTACCATGTTGAATGCTTTCTTTAAGTCCACAAAACAATAAGCATCTTATGCACCTTGACTGTCCAAGATTTTTTCAATCAAGTCCCTACAAAATAATGTGATGATCAATGGTAGAGTATCTGGGCCTAAAACCTAGTTGTTATTTTTCCCCCTTTCCCTCATTTTATACCCACACAAAAACCAAGTTTTAAGGTCCTTCACACACCGCAACCTTCTGATTTTTCACTATATATCATTTTCCTAGTCAAAAACATAGAAGCTTTTGACCTAGGGCTTGCTCCCAAATGGTGTAACCTCAACCTCCTGGTTCAAAGCTTTTGGAATATGAAAAAGGACCTCCCTAACTTTCATTTTACCGAGGAAGAAGAATTTCCAACAGTCAAACTTCAAGTTAGGGCCATTTGAATGGCTAAACCTTGAAAACAAGGGTTTCTTAGACCAGCGGACAAGAAAATTGAATAACTCTGATATAAAATGACTCGAAGTTATCAAACCAATTCTAAAAGCATAAAATGGAGATGCTCCAAATTTCAGATAGGTTTTGATCACCCCTTCACATCCGTACACCGTACTATCACCGTGATTTGCACAAAAAATTGCTCTGAAACAGGTAGTTTTATTGATTTGAAAGCAATTTGAATACAATGAGGATCTCTTCAATTTCCTCAGTCATTTGGAAGCCTAAATAGGCTCTCCCCACCATTGGCTTAACCATTTTTATGGTTGTAGCCGTTTAACCAATTCAAACTCAAAATTGCTTAGCAACTTTAAAAGTTGCATTACAACTTTAAAACAACTTTTGCCGGGTAAGACAAAAAGTCTGTTTTGGAAGACTAAAAGACCTTATTTGATGTTTTAGACTTTCAAACACTCTTAAAACACCTAAAGACAGCTAGATAACAAAATTTCATCCAAGGGACCAATCGATACCCAAGGTTTATTAGAGTGACTGTCCTCATTTGTTGAAGGAAAAAAGCATTAATGTGGTTCAATAGCAATGCATTCAAGTGGCAATTACACAAGGGACAGTCACTATGAGATGTCCTCATTTGTGACAAGGACAGTCACACATGAGGACATCTCACAGTGATTCTCCCTTGTGTAATTGCCACTTGATCACTCTAAAGACAACATGATAATGTACACTCACTGTAAGGACAGTCACAAATGAGGACATCTCACAGTGACTGTCCCTTGTGTAATTGCCGCTTGAGTTACACAAGGGATAGTCATTGTGAGATTTCCTCATTTGTGACAAGGATAGTCACACATGAGGACATCTCATAGTGATTTTCCCTTGTGTAATTGCCACTTGAATGTATTGCTATTCAACCACATTAATACTTTTCTTCTTCAACAAATGAGGACAGTCACTCTGAAGACAACATGATAATGTACACTCACTGTAAGGACAGTCACAAATGAGGACATCTCATAGTGACTGTCCCTTGTGTAATTGCCGCTTGAATTACACAAGGGATAGTCATTGTGAGATGTCCTCATTTGTGACAAGGATAGTCACACATGAGGACATCTCATAGTGATTGTCCCTTGTGTAATTCCCACTTGAATGTATTGCTATTGAACCACATTAATGCTTTTCTTCTTCAACAAATGAGGACAGTCACTCTAAAGACACCATGATAATGTACACTCACTATAAGGATAGTCATGAATGAGGACATCTCACAGTGACTGTCCCTTGTGTAATTTCCGCTTGAATTACATAAGGGACAGTCATTGTGAGATGTCCTCATTTGTGACAAGGACAGTCACACATGAGGACATCTCACAGTGATTGTCCCTTGTGTAATTGCCTCTTGAATGTATTGCTATTGAACCACATTAATGCTTTTCTTCTTCAACAAATGAGGACAGTCACTCTGAAGACAACATGATAATGTACACTCACTGTAAGGACAGTCACAAATGAGGACATCTCACAGTGACTGTCCCTTGTGTAATTGCCGCTTGAATTACACAAGGGACAGTCATTGTGAGATGTCCTCATTTGTGACAAGGACAGTCACACATGAGGACATCTCACAATGATTGTCTGTAATGTCCCCTTTTTGGCTAACTTGGAAAATAGGAACAATTACTCCACTTCTCAGACTTACTCTATCAGATACTTACAATTAAACTAAGTAATGGAGGTTACTTAAGATATCAACCGCTATTTCAGATTCAATCACAATATGTGTGCAAGATGATATTGATACCAATATGTTTAATAGCACTGTCGGATATATTGATATGAAATATGCTATGAATATGATGTTTCCTATCACTTTATGTGATAGTATAACAATGCTATGTCTGATATAAACAATATCGATATACAATCAATAAGTATTGCTTGTAGCAATGTATTTTCTATTTCTGATATGATGATGTAATTATGCAAATGTGTAATATCACTATGAGTGATATGTTGCTATTTCAGATTCTGAATTATATGCTTGCAACTTCAAATATTGATGCTGTTTCTGACTATCCTTTCTATCTGTGCAATCATGGTGCTGTCTCTGATCTGCAATGATAAACTTGAAACCAAACTGCCAAATGCAGATGCTCTATTGAGTATATCCAAATATGGATAAGTAAATAAAGTTCCAATGATGCCTTGAGTGACTGACGAGAATGCATTCTTATATTGTCTTTAACAAATGAAGAGATGCTATGAATGAGACGTGTCTTGTTTCTTCCTCCATGTCCCTTTGTTAATCACACCTTTCCATAATCCGACAGTTCGCATAATATTATTTCATTATTTTCTAATCATAGATAACTCCTAGATTGACTCAATATCAAATCTTTTTATGAAGGTAATCTTCCCTAATTGGTAGTGCAACTAGTAGTTAACATCCACTGTGTTTGTATTAGTTTGGTCTAACTATCATTAGTATTTAGTCAATCGATATTAACTCTTGCCTTATCCCATATTGTTATGATTATATCCAATCTTTTTACTTTGATATGCACGGGACACACAAGCTCGGCTCTGGTGGTTTTTCCAAACTTCAAGCACGAGTTGTAAGTATTAGTAAATGAAAAATTGTATCAATTTTTTTATATATTGCAAGGAATTTTTTTTTGATCAAACAATGCAAGTAAAATTCACCATACCAAGCAAAAATGTAGGGGTCAGAGTTCAATAGATGCCTCACAGAAGAGGACAAGAGAATTGGCTTCCAACAAGGCTATAGAGCCATGGCTGAATGGCTACGAGCTGAAATCAGTGTGCAAGGTTCAAATAATGATGCATCTGAGCCACAGGTAAATAAGCTAAATGAAATTTATTTCAAATTGAATACTTTACCAATTAGTCTATTTGATGTTAAGTTCTAATATAAAGTGAGTATATCTGTTTTAAGCAAGCAATGATAACAATGCATAGGATATTGGAATGCAGCCTGACAATCCTTCTACACAATCTATGCATAATGAAGGTTCGCATGATGTGCATCCTAGTGGTGGAGGTATACATTTGCTATTAAAATTTTTATATGTAATTGCAATTGGTGTTTGGATTAACGTAACATTTTGTATAGCAACTGTAGAGGATCGAGGGGTCGGTGCTCATGAGCATGTTGAGGTTGAGTCTAGACAAGATGATGTGGCCAGATCAGGTAATTAAAGAGCGCCACAGTTATGTTCTTTAAAATAATTAAATACTTGTAACAATTATAATTAAATATTTTTAATTTAACTCTTTTATTTGTTATTGCAGAGGACCCCCCTTTGCAGCAGCATAGGAATTTGAGATCATCAAGAACAGAGAACAAAACAACTGATGAGGGGGGAATTGATGATAACACTGATGCTCCTCTTAGAGCTTACATAGAAAAAAAAATTAGAAAGAGAAAAAAGAAATGATTGTCATCTAAATACCTTAATTGATAATGACTGAGTTTTATGTCTCAATGAATTTAATTATGTGCTAATGAATGTTCATGAATTATGTGTTTATTTTCATATTGATGAATGTTGTGTGTTAACGAATCTGATGTGTTAATGAATGTTATCATGTGATATTGATTGAATGTTACATTTTATTAATGGTTGAAAGAATGAATGAATGTTAGATGTTAACGGGGAATGTAGAGTGATGTTAGGGGGAGGGGGGTGGGGCCAAATGAGCTTCCACCTTCACGTGGTTGGCCCTGTTTAGTAGAGAATATTAAACTATATTCTCAAAACAAAGTGAAGCTCAATAAGATACTAAATGAGTCAAAATGGTTATCAAGGTCCTCTATCCATAAGATACTTGTAGTCAAAATGGTTATTAATAAGATACTTGTAGTCAAAATGGTTATCTAGGTCCTCTATCCATTCCATAAGTTCTTCACCATTTAAACTTCCTCCATAACAAGGAATGTGCTCAAGGTTAGTCATGAAGCCTAGCATGGACTCTCTGTTAGATAGAGCCATTGTCTTGCATGAAATTAGTCATTCTGTATACATTGGTCTAGTGTTGTCAACAGACCCAAATAGTTCAAAGATACTCGAACCAATCAGATGTTTTATGGGGTGCATTTTTGTGTTAGGTAGAAAGGATTCTTCATACAGGTGAAAGTCTCGAACCTTTCCTGGTGCAGAGCACCTAAAATCCATCACCAAATCCATCAGATGGTGTCATACTTTCAACCTATCAACATTTCCATCAGATGGTATCAGAGTTTTCAAAGACTTCCTTGCAATAATAAACTACCAAACAGTGTTCCTTGCATGGTTCATTTGTTCATGGCACAATATTTAAAGTGATCTTAATGCATTAATGTAGGTTGTTTTATGTTTAAAATAAAGGTTATGGGATTGATTGAATAATCTCCCTAACCCATCCAAATGTGGGACACAATACCCCTTAGTGCTTTATAAACTGAGGGCATCATTTGGTCCTAGGATGAAATCTACATGTTAGGTATTTGTTTGGTGTCTTAGGTGTGTGTTTAGGAGTCTAAAGGCTCATAAAGGTCTTTAAAACATTCAACACAATCTTCTAGTCTTTCTCGGCAAGAGGATTGTTTACAAAAATGTAATGCAACTTTTAAGTTGCTTAGCAATTTTAGTTTTAAGACTGGTAAACGGATATAACCAACTAAATGGTTAAGCCAATGCAATTGCAGAGCCTATTTAGGCTTATTGATATCAGAGGAAATCTGAGAGATCCTATTGTAATCTTTGCTTTCAAAAAATCAATAAAGAACACCTATTTCTGTGCTATTTTCTGTGCTTTCAATGCAACAGTACGGCGTACGGATGGTTTGAAGGGAGTCAATTTGGTCCAGAAGTTACAGGAGACCTTGTTGCATGTTTTGAACTTTATTTGGTCCTTTCAAGTCTTTGCATTGAGGAGTTGGTTAATACTATTTGTCTCTACTCTGCAAAACCCTTAGTTTCAGGGTATGTGTACATTATCATGTTGTCTTTACAGTGACTGTCCTCATTCAAGTGGCAATTACACAAGGGACAGTCACTGTGAGATGTCCTCATTTGTGACAAGGACAGTCACACATGAGGACATCTCACAGTGACTATCCCTTGTGTAATTTCCACTTGATTGTATTGTTATTCAACCACATTTATGGGGCCATTTGGACCACGACACACAATAGCATCTACAAAGAAGAAGTTTGGTATGCAATGGTCTTGGAACCTCCTGAGAAATTCTTGGTATGCATTTGTGTGGTGCAAAAGCTTCGTTGAAAGAGAAAAAGAAGAAAAGAATAGAAATGATTTTTTTTCTTTTTATGTCATATACTGTAACCAGCTACTTATAACTTGCAAAAATTATTATAACCATTTGAAATTGAAACTTGGTTTAATGTGAAACTGAGAACTGCTTTATTAGAGCTTTATGTGATTTAGATTCAGACATCAAGAACATTGTTTGCCTAATATTGTGATTAATGCTTATTTATTAATATCTCATACTAACAGACAATTGATAATTGTAGGGAAAATGTCATTGGGGGTCTTTGAGGATCCACCAGAAGCCAAGGAGAAAATGTATTCAAATGCTAAAGATGGTGTAATAGTCCTTACAGCTATTGAACCTTGCTGTGTAGATCATCTCTGATTCTCCAAGTTCAACAGTACTGTGGTATTCCTTTGGATACTTCTAATGGAAAATTTCAGACATCAAGTTCTTTTTGTATGAAACTACTACATTTGTAATCTGTAGTTTTAAACTTTTAGTTTATAAATGTTCATCAGCTTTAGTTCGTATGCTGCCATTTCAAGTATGATTAATGAAGTTACCTTTATCACAGGATGAAAGTGAGCAGTCAGCATACTGGTACGGAGCTGGCAGCATTGATACGGTGACTAGGGCATCGTTTAATGGTGGTATTGTGTTTTCCCGTGTTTAGGGCATCGGCCTTTTGAAGCATTGCCTTCATCTTTCTTAAGTCTGAGTTTTAAGTTTGTTTATTTCCATCCTAACTTGCTTTTCCCTCTTCGGTTTTGTAGTATTGTGAAGGTAGTCGCAAGTTAGGGCTATTTCATTACATACCCAAAACAATGAAGACGTTACGGTCCACAAAACATTTGTGCTTGAAAGATGAACAAATAAAATTAAACTTCTAAATAACCAAAGCCGCTGTTGAAAATACAAATGACATGGTTCTTGTTTTTTTTGCCCTTATATCCCAATGTGATTTCGCGGAGGGTTACGACGCTGTTGAAAACACAAATGAAAACACAAATCCCTTGTGTAATTGCCACTTGAGGGAGGACAGTCACTGTAAAGACAACATGATAATGTACACTTACAGTGAGTGTACATTATCATGTTGTCTTTAGAGTGACTATCCTCATTTGTTGAAGAAGAAAAGCATTAATGTGGCTGAATAGCAATACATTCAAGTGGAAATCACACAAGGGACAGTCACTGTGAGATGTCCTCATTTGTGACTGTCCTTACAGTGAGTGTACATTATCATGTTGTCTTTAGAGTGACTGTCCTCATTTGTTGAAGAAGAAAATCATTAATGTGGTTGAATAGCAATACATTCAAGTGATAATTACACAAGGGACAATCACTGTGAGATGTCCTCATGTGTGACTGTCCTTGTCACAAATGAGGACATCTCACAATGACTGTCCCTTCTGTAATTGCCACTTGAATGAGGATAGTCACTGTAAAGACAACATGATAATGTACACATACAATGAGTGTACATTATCATGTTGTCTTTACAGTGGCTGCCCTCATGTTGTATATTCTTCTCTGTAGATGCTACTATGTGCTAGGGAACTTCTTAGAACTATTGGTATATTCTTACAACTTGTTACACCTGGGATATTCTTCTCTGTAGATGCTACTGTGTGCCATGGTCCAAACAGGCCCATAAATGTGGTTGAATAGCAATACATTCAAGTGGCAATTACACAAGGGACAGTCACTGTGAGATGTCGTCATGTGTGACTGTCCTTGTCACAAATGAGGACATCTCACAGTGACTGTCCCTTGTGTAATTGCCACTTGAAGGAAAAAAGCATTAATGTGGTTCAATAGCAATGTATTCAAGCGGCAATTACACAAGGGATAATCACTCTGAGATTTCCTCATTTGTGACTATCCTTACAGTGAGTTTACATTATCATGTTGTCTTTATAGTGACTATCCTCATTTGTTGAAGGAAAAAAGCATTAATGTGGTTCAATAGTGATGCAGAGTAGTCAGCAAGAAACTTGGATCTATGTCCCAACCCACTTCAAGACACCAAAATGACTCAACCAATCAATCAGGCTCTGATTTCTATAGGTTAATGTTTAAACTCTGAAAAGTAATGAATTTGAAGGTTTCAAGGATCACACAACAACTTATGGACTCAATCCCATTCAATAACAAATTTCCTTTTAGGGACAAGTTCCCTGATTTTCTATCAAAAGAGACTTTTAAGGTTCTAGATCTTACTTCCTGTAGAAAAACTTAGAAACCCCTTAGATATCATCTAAATAACAAGAATCATGCATTGGTTGTGATCTAAACAACCCAAGACATCAAAATAACAAACTGACCTAGTGACCCTAGTAGGTCTCCCAAACCTACTCTGCAGCCATAACTCTGCAACTTGCCAAAGGACTCTAAGAAGTTATATGTTTTCTGAGTACCCTTTTGGGATTTCTAACAGACCACCAACTCCCAGACCCTGACTCCACTCCAGCATATCAATGTCTTCATTGAGTCTGCAGACCTAATGCATGCTTTTAGGTGTGGGTTCCAAAACAAAGCATTGAAAATGGGTGTATGAAACCAAGATCAGAGTTTTGGAGTGTTCTCCTGATCTAGATAAACAAGAATGCACAAGTTTTCAAGTCCTCAATACGATGCAAGCTCCTGATTTTAATCTGATTACCATCTTCCCAGCCAAAAACATGGTAGTTTTTGATCTAGGGCTCGCTCTCAACAAATGCAGATGCAACCCCTTGCCAGGAAAAGCAAAAATCTAGGTATGATAAGGTGAAATTTTGTAGTCCTTTTGGGTATGATAACAGTTCCAGTTTCCAATAAGATGGTTCATTTTTATAATCTAGCTTCAATTTCTCTTGTGAAAATCTTTTTTTCATTTTATGGGTGGTAAAATATAATTATTATGCTAGAGGTGTGTACTTATGGATGATAATGAAACAAAATGATAAGATTTAAGACTCTTGTTTTTTTTTTAAATAGCAATTTAAGTTTCCTTCTATTATAAATTACTGTTTTTCTATTTTTTAATGTATCTTTCCAGATCTTTTATATCAATTTTATTTATGAAATATAAATATATTAATAACGTTTTAGTGTTTTTAGGATTAGTTTATATCAATTCTATATATCATCATTCGTCATTCAATTGTCAGTATTATTAATTTAGACTGTGCAATTGTAGAACTACTTGAATATGGGTTGGATGGATACTCAAGCAGGGGAACCCTCCTCAAATATCTCAAGCAGTGAACTTGGAAAAATGTGTCCTGAAGGAACCCTTTCCATCAGAGAGATAAAAGTACAAACAAGTAAAAGAAGCAGGCTCTGCAAATATGTTTTTGAGAAGAAAAATGATAGATTATTCGAGTATGGTTCATGAGGTATATCTAAAAAGACATTTTTTTCTTATTATAATAAAAGTGGAAGTTGTGAATGTCAAAGTTGAGTGAAACAAAAATTATTTTCATCAAATTTTGTCAGGCTTGCTTTTGGGAATAGTTTCTTACAATATTACTATTAAGATTTTTATTGTGTAGTTTTTAGATTAGGTTTATAAAATTATATTTCATGAGTAGTGATTCATATTAATCAATTAACGATACTTTTGGAAGGTATTTTCAATGTGTCAAATTTTGATATTTTTACAAGAATTAGATTGTGTAATTTTTTTAATTAAAGTCATTGACTCATATTTCATAAATAATAGTTCTCATGAATCCATCTCTTATAAGATTGAATAGTCTATTTAGGAAGTATTTCTGATAGTATGTCAAATTATGATATTACTATTACCATTAGATTGCATGGCTTTGAAGTCAACCTACTATGTGCTAGGGAACTTCTTAGAACTGTTGGTATATTCTTACAACCAGGTTACACCTAGGATATTCTTCTTTGTAGATGCTACTGTGTGCCGTGGTCCAAACGGGCCCATAAATGTGGTTGAATAGCAATACATTCAAGTGGCAATTACACAAGGGACAGTTTGATGCAGAGTGGTCAGCAAAGAAACATGGATCATTACCCAACCCACTTCAAGACACCAAAAATGAATCAATCCAAACAATTAGACTCTGATTCTTATTGATGAATGTTTGAACTCTGCAAGGTAATGAATTTAAAGGTTTCAAAGATCACACAACAACTTATGTACTCAAACCCAATCAAGTTCAGTTTTCTCTTTAGGGACAAGTGCTCTGAATTTGATCAAATGGTGTTCTTAAGGTTCCAGACCTTACCCCCTTCAAAAAAACTTAGTAACCACTTAGATATCACTTAAATAACCAGAAACATGTATTAGTTTTGGTCCTAACAGCCCAAGGCATCAGAATAGCAAAATGACCTAGTGGCTCTAGTAGGTCTATGAAACCTGCTCTGCCCCATTAACTCTGCAGATTGCCAAAAGACTAAATGACATTATGTGATTTCTAGACACCATTTTCGATGTTCTTTCAGACCTCCAAACCTCAGACCCCAACTCCACTCCTGCACTCCTCTTCTCTTGTCAAGTCCGTAGACCTAATGCATGCAATCAGGCTTGGGTCTCAAGACAAGTGTTGAAGAATGGGCTCCTGGAATTAGAATCAGAGTTTTAGATTGTTTTTCATACCTTAGACATTCACAAAAACCAAGATCAGGGGTCCTTCACACACTTCTAGACTCTGATCCTTCATTTCTCATCAAATCCTAGTAAAAAACAATAGAGTCTTTGAACTAGGGCTCGCCTTCACCATGCACAGACTTAACATCCTGTTCTAAAGCCTTTGGAATATGAAAATATACATGTCTAACCTTCATCTTGCTGAGAATAAAGAATTTTCAACAGTTAAAACTCAGGTTATGGCCATAAGAGCAGTCAATACCCTGAAAACAAGGGTTTGCAGACAAGGTTCAGAGAAAATACAATAACTTTGATTTAAAACAAGTTAAATCCTCCAAACCAACTCTCAGAGTATCTAATATCTCTAATACAATTTCCAAGCTAGTTTGATCATATTACCATTATCTGTACATCCATACAGAGTTAGTTTTTGCACAGGAAATGCTCTAAAACAGGGTTATTTATTAAATTTTGAAAGCAAAATGGTTCTCCAAGTCTCCTCTGCCATTCCTTCGACCATTGGAAGCCTAAAAAGGCTCTGTGGATAGTTTCTTAACCATCTAGATGGTTATGTCCGTTCAATACAACAAATAACAACTTTTGAAGCAACTTTTAAAAGTTGCATTACATATTATTAACAATTTTGCAAACATTCTTGCCGAGAAAGGCTAAAATGTGTTTTGAATAGTTTTAGACCTTTATTAATCTTCCAAAACTCCTAAAACACTTAACAGACACCTAGCAATCAAATTACATCCAAAGACTAATTGATACCCAAGGCTTATAACAATACCAAGGGGTCATAGTCCAAACATGTGGATGGGTTACAAGGAGATGTTAATCAATCCTTTAACCATTATTACAAACAAGAAAACTTAAATACTAAACCATTGAAAACATCTTAAAACATTTAGTCTATCAATCCTTCAACACAAGGCTCCATGGTGATATGATGTAACCTTAGGAAAGTAGGTGCTTGTTTCAATAGGATGGGATGACTTCTTGGCTTCATGGTGTCTTTCTTCAATCACATGGTTTTTGGTTTGCATGAGGGATGCCCCTGCATCACAGTCACTATGAGATGTCCTCATGTGTGACTGTCCTTGTCACAAATGAGGACATCTCACAGTGACTGTCCCTTGTGTAATTGCCACTTGAATGAGGATAGTCACTGTAAAGACAACATGATAATGTACACATACAATGAGTGTACATTATCATGTTGTCTTTACAGTGGCTGCCCTCATGTTGTATATTCTTCTCTGTAGATGCTACTATGTGCTAGGGAACTTCTTAGAACTGTTGGTATATTCTTACAACTTGTTACACTTGGGATATTCTTCTCTGTAGATGCTACTGTGTGCCGTGGTCCAAACGGGCCGATAAATGTGGTTGAATAGCAATACATTCAAGTGGAAATTACACAAGGGAAAGTCACTGTGAGATGTCCTCATGTGTGACTGTCCTTGTCACAAATGAGGACATCTCACAGTGACTGTCCCTTGTGTAATTGCCACTTGAATGAGGACAGTCACTGTAAAGACAACATGATAATGTACACAAGTACCGTGAAGGTAGTCGCAAGTTAGGGCTGTTTCATTGCATACCCGAAACAATGAAGACGTTATGGTCCACAAAACATTTGTGCTTGAAAGATAAACAAATAAAATTAAACTTCTAAATAACCAAAGCCTCTAACAATAAATTCAACACAGATATGTCCTCATTTCTGGGTATTTTAGCTCTGTAACAGTTGAATACCAGATTACATAATAATGACAAAAGAAAAATAAACCCAACGTACTCAGAAATTGTAGCTCTGATTTTGCGGAGGGAATCTCTCTCGGCGCTGTTGAAAATACAAATGACAACGTTTCTCTACATTATCATGTTGTCTTTACAGTGACTGTCCCTTGTGTAATTGCCACTTGAAGGAGGACAGTCACTGTAAAGACAACATGATAATGTATACTTACAGCCCGTGTACATTATCATGTTGTCTTTAGAGTGACTATCCTCATTTGTTGAAGAAGAAAAGCATTAATGTGGCTGAATAGCAATACATTCAAGTGGCAATTACACAAGGGACAGTCACTGTGAGATGTCCTCATTTGTGACTGTCCTTACAATGAGTGTACATTATCATGTTGTCTTTATAGTGACTGTCCTCATTTGTTGAAGGAAAAAAGCATTAATGTGGTTCATTAGCAATGTATTCAAGCGGCAATTACACAAGGGATAGTCACTCTGAGATTTCCTCATTTGTGACTATCCTTATAGTGAGTGTACATTATCATGTTGTCTTTACAGTGACTGTCCTCATTTGTTGAAGGAAAAAAGCATTAATGTGGTTCAATAGCAATGTATTCAAGTGGCAATTACACAAGGGATAATGACTCTGAGATTTCCTCATTTGTGACTATCCTTACAGTGAGTTTACATTATCATGTTGTCTTTACAGTGACTATCCTCATTTGTTGAAGGAAAAAAGCATTAATGTGGTTCAATAGCAATGCATTCAAGTGGCAATTACACAAGGGACAGTACATGCCCATTAAAGTTGGTGTTTTGTTATCCAGCATGACAATGGAGACAACATACTTTGTGTCAATTTTATTGATCAAATTTCCCTCTGCCAGGCAAAGCAACAATCTGGGTATGATAAGGTAAAGTTTTTGCAACAATTTCTTGCTGCTGCTAAGGTTACCATTGTTTATGGTTTCTGTTATATAGTTCTATCTATATTGCTATATGGCCTTTTGTTTAGGATTAAGTAGACGAGGGAAAATATTTCTTTTGTGGATTGTAAACAAAACATTGAATTATTTTAGAGAACAGATCTAAATCTATAAGATGCTACGATGGAGCACATGACCATGTACTTGTGAATATTAGGATCCATGTTAATCAAATGACTGCTTTATGTAAATTACTTTTGAGTAAGTAAAAGGAAATACAATTTTTCGAAGTGTGCAAGGATTTTTATGATATACAGGTGTACGAAGAAATGAATCTGTGTTGTTTTGTATCAATATCAAACATCTCTGATATATTTTCATGTTTTTATAATCTATTTTGCAGATGGAAAGTTGAAATGCCAGCTATCCTAGAGCAGTCAATAAGAATATTGTCTGATGCTAGTCTTGGTATGGCCATGTTCAGTCTGGGTATGTTTTGAATTCTTCTCTATCTCTTTGATTGAGGAGTATTCGATATATGCATGTGCTTTTTTCTTCTTTGATTGTTGTGAAGCTCTGTTTGTTCTAAATACCACCGTATTGCAATTGTATTAGTTTCATTATTTTCTCTAAAGTCACTGTATTTTTTCTTATTATAATAAAAGAGGAAGTTGTGAATGTCAAAGTTGAGTGAAACAAAAATTATTTTCATCAAATTTTGTTACTGTCACAAGGGACAGTAACAAAGCCCTAGCTTTTCCTCTGATATAGCCTTCTCCCATACCTCATCCTGAGATTCTTTGTCTTCTGTGTCATCTGATCCTCCTATACAAGTTGCAAATGAAATTTATCGTTCATGTATAAACTGAGATAATATAATGCACTCGATATTTGAATCGTCGTACATCTATAGAATGACAGAATATAATGCATTCAATATTTGTATTATCGTTTATGTATAGATTGAGACAACATGATAATGTACACTCATTGTAAAGACAACATGATAATGTACACTCACTGTAAGGACAGTCACAAATGAGGACATCTCACAATGACTGTCCCTTGTGTGATTGCCACTTGAATGTATTGCTATTCAGCCACATTAATGCTTTTCTTCTTCAACAAATGAGGATAGTCACTGTAAAGACAACATGATAATGTACACTTACTGTAAAGACAACATGATAATGTACACTCACTGTAAAGACAACATGATAATGTACACTCACTGTAAAGACAACATGATAATGTACACTCACTGTAAGGACAGTCACAAATGAGGACATCTCACAGTGACTGTCCCTTGTGTGATTGCCACTTGAATGTATTGCTATTCAGCCACATTAATGCTTTTCTTCTTCAACAAATGAGGATAGTCACTATAAAGACAACATGATAATGTAGTGTACATTATCATGTTGTCTTTACAGTGACTATCCTCATTTGTTGAAGAAGAAAAGCATTAATGTGGCTGAATAGCAATACATTCAAGTGGCAATCACACAAGAGACAGTCACTGTGAGATGTCCTCATTTGTGACTGTCCTTACAGTGAGTGTACATTATCATGTTGTCTTTACAGTGACTGTCCTCATTTGTTGAAAGAAATAAGCATTAATGTGGTTCATTAGCAATGTATTAAATTATTATTATTTTTTAATTTACCCAGGGCCGTCGCAATTGCGACGGACGCCCATCGCAATTGCTTGGGAGCCCGCCGCAATTGCAACGGCCCTCCGAAGCAATGCGACGGCCACGCCCGTCGCAATTACTTCGGAGGGCTGTCGCAATTGCGACGCCCTACCGTCGCAATGCGGTGGAGGCCCAGAATGGATAAGGGTCGTATGGGCGATGGCCACGCCCATTGCAATTGCTTCGTAGGGCGGTCGCAATTGCGACACCCTGGAGTCGCAATGCGACGGAGGCCCAGAATGAGTGAAGGGGTGATATTGCGACGGGAGGGAGTCGCAATTGCGACGGATACCCATAGATGTGGCAATTTGCGACTAAAAAACTATGACGTCAATGGGTGACACTATTGCGACACATAGCCATCGCATTTGCGACACATAGCCGTCACAAATTGCCCCCAAATGTACTAGTGTGGGTTCTTACATCCCTCCATTTCCCATCTTTCCTCAAGATCAACATAGATGCACACCCTTGAATCCTTTTCATCCACCCACCGATCTAAACCAGTCATATCCTCCTTCTTCTTCCACAAGTCCCAAGTTTTTTGGAAGTAACTTGAATGTTCAATACAAAAAAAAGAAGCAATACAAGAATCCATAAAAAAGAGAAGATCACCATGTCTCCTCTAAATGACATGGAGGCATAAAGTCAAAAGAGTAGAACACAATGCTTTGAAACCTCTTGACATGTCTACTCCATTGGACTACATCCTGTCCTTCTTTGACATTACACTTTTGTGACTTATCCTATGCTGGCCTTTCATTACTTGTCCAAATGTGCTTTACATGACAATTTTTTTTCCTAGCTTGGGTACCCTTGAGGATTTCTTCCCTTCATTCTCATTCATTCTCTTATCTTCCATCTCTTTCACTAGCCTGCTAATACCTCTTGTTCTCCACCTTGCTAGACATTGGGACTACACAATGTGATCTTGTTTGGGAGTTTGATGCCCATTCTATCTGGGGGCATCCTTTTTACATACTAATTAGTACTACCTATTGAGGTTGAAATCCCATCACTAAGAATCAAAATGCATGGTCTAGTAAATGATGATGACTACAAAGTGTCTTGATTGTAAGAACTTGAACTACTAGATGAGCACAGACAAGCAACGTATGATCATCTCAGAGTATATTAGAAGAGAATGCCTAGAGGCTACAACAAGAAAGTCAGACACAAATAATTTTAGTTTGGTGATCTAGTCTTGAGAGAAAATCCTAAAAATTAATCACATCGAGAACGCAAGGGGAAGTTTGAACCCAACTGGCTGGGTCCCTTTGTAATCAATATTACTTTTAGCTCTGGTGCCTATCAACTCTCAATGATTGAAGGAGAACAGCTCTGAGAACCAATCAACATTCTCCATTTGAAGAAATTCTATGCCTAAGGCATTCAATGTATGGTAAAATGTCCTGAAAAATTTATAAAAATATGAAAAAGTCCTGAAAAAATGAACATCTTGGTGAAAACCTAGCAATAGGTGCCTTGATGATTCACAAAAAAATCAAAAAAATCAAAAGTACAAAAAAATTGAAAAATGAAAAATACAAAAAAAATGAGAAAAAGAAAAAGTGCCTTGGTGAAAACCTGGAAACAGGCGCCTTGGTAGCAAAAATAGAATCTCTGCCAAGATGGCAAAAACCTGGCAAACGGGTGCCACTTGTTTCAAAATGCTCTATCTATCAGCGCAATCTTGGTCTTTCCCAGCTTTCAGTCTTGCTTTAGTTTGTACATACCTCCCAGTTTGTTTCTGCATTCTTGTTTTCAATAAGTCAGTTTGTACACCAATCAGCTCAAGTGTCTGTATCCTATCAATGCTTAACACTTGGGGGTAATCAATGTCATATCCTATGGTCTCTAGTATATCTTAGACGTGTCATATCTAGTCAGGGTCCTTTGAAGCTTCATCCGAGTCAGTCAGTCAGTCTCATCTCCAGAAAGGATTTTGCATCTACAACAATGCAATCAAACAGAAATTGAAAACAATCTATGCTTTTTACATGCTTTTATCTCCTTGTATGCTTACTGATTCACATTGAGATTTTTTCATATTGTGTCCCTTCGAGCTCTTCAATGATGTCCTTTATAGGATTTAGAGAGTGATGACTGGGGGCATAATCTTTTCTTTGTTTTCTGCTTGTATGTGAAAATCTAACAACTTTGGAAATTTTGGATTGAAATGGTGTCCGACTGTAAGAGCCTCTATCTCGAATTGGATGGCCATGCGTACCTCGACCATTGATACTTGGAAAATTTAAGGAAGTTTGATCTAACTATTATCTTTTTGAGTGATTTCTTTCTCCTATTGTGAAATGCGATCTTACCTAAGGATGTGAATGATAAAGGGTCACTACGGGTAATTCATATTGGATTTAGAATGACCTCTTGATTGTTTGATGTGTTTGAATGCAAGGCGTATTCAAGTCATCATGACATTTATGTTCTGATGCTTATAAAAATTGCTATATCAAAATGGACATGATATTTAGGTCAT
The DNA here is from genome assembly GCA_027943335.1 of Chamaecyparis obtusa. Classification (NCBI taxonomy): domain Eukaryota; kingdom Viridiplantae; phylum Streptophyta; class Pinopsida; order Cupressales; family Cupressaceae; genus Chamaecyparis; species Chamaecyparis obtusa. Next base: position 181,354 of record BSBK01004004.1, read on the forward strand.
CTTAGCATTTGTTCCTTGGTACTTATATCTAATCTGACATTCTGAAAATAAAATCAATATTCATATATCTATGGTTGATTGACTAGTGGATGTTGTATTGATTCCTATGCATACAAATTGATATTCACATGTCTATGGTTTCATAACTAGTGGGCATTGTATTGATTTATCCGGTTACCTAAAAATTCAATGATGAGAATGACCGACACATGATTAGTGACTAGGCCTTAGGTCTTAGGTTGCATTTCATTCTGCATGTCTTTTTGCATTTTGCATGTTTGCATGATCTCATAATGGTTGGCTAAACTTCAATGCTTAAATGATTCTTCAAATTGCATCTTCAAATCTAACAAGAGCTGAATCTCACACGAAGGTTCCTCCAATGAAACAACAAGTAGAATCCTTTTTCGGGATCAAAATCAAAATCTACGATCATTCATATTATTAACTACTTGCATAATCAACCTTCTATCATCACAGAAATCCATTTTTCAACTTAACTGATTATCTTACATCAAACTATCAAAATTTCAACTTGGTCAACTATGGTCAACTCATGGTTTAACCTAGTCAAACTTGGTCTCTAGGACCTCTAAACGATGCAAAATGCATTCCCAGACATATATAACCACTTCTCAAATCAATTAACATGCTTCTAAACCATTCAACACTGACTTTTCCTGTCAGATTTTGATTTTAATCCCGAAGGGGGCATGGTATTGCACATCATTCAAAGTCTGTAATCTAAATTTGAAATCATATCTTTCCTCAGTAATCAAGAAAAAAACCATGTCTAGTTGTTGATTCATCAAAAGACCTCATCGCTCGGGGCAAATCAATCATCGCTCGGGGCATATCAGATTCATCGAGATCCATATCAATCTAGTATTCTCCTAATCTTGTAAACTATATCAATCTTTTGTAACTATTGGTTCAATTAGTGTTATTTCCTTGGTTCTTCGTAACTGAAGGGTTCAGATGTGATACCAATGTGATTCTTATCGACAATCAAGTTTGGAATCGGTCACTCACTTCTTCGCAATCATAAGGTTCAGGATCAGGCGTTTTGACACTTCTTTGCAATCATCGGTTCATTACTGTTATAGTTAACATTAGCTTTGGTCATTTAGGACCTATTATCTTCGAATCTTTCAAATCAGTTTTTGTCTCATATCAATCAGTTTCTGTTTCATATCAATTTCAATTTCAAACATCAGTTTCAACATCATACATAGATTGTCTTTGAACCACTACGCTTCGCACAACAATTCTAAGAGGGGCAAAATGTAATACCCCAAAAATGGGTTGTAAGTTCATTAACCTCCTATATCGACACATCGAATGAAATCGACATCAAAGTCCTAACCTAAGGCACATCTAAACATTATCAAATCTTAATTGATTATCTCAAATTCTGCATCGGGGAATATTCCTATTTATCCTAATTATCTTTAATTTAATGATTATTTGGCGATAAATCCTATTTATCCTAAAGTTTGATTAATTGAATATTCTAAATATTTAATTAATTAGATTTAATACTGCCACTTAATTATTTAATTGAATTTAATTATATTTATTCCTAATTATTATTATTTAATTTTGACAATAAATCCGAAATCCTATGAATAATTGATTAAATTCTTATTTAATTAATTAAAGCAAGTTGTCAATTTTTAATAATATTATTTTTGAATAAAAGTTTGAAAAATAATTGATTAACCCATAAATCAATTGTTTTATTTTTCAAAATCAGTTAAGTTGGAAATAAATCACTTTAGTATTAAATTAATTCATAAATAAAATATGCACAATCAAGAAAAGCAGACAACTATCAATTATCAATTAAAGCTAAAATCTATTTTGAGTTGAACTCTGCTTTTGCATGTTTTTGTGAGTTAATTATCTTTTATTTAAAAATAACTCAAAAAACAACCTGAGTTATTTGAGTGATTTATGGCTTTTTTTCATACACCTCCAAAGCCCTAGATTTCTATAAAATTAAGGCCTCAGCTATTCATATCAACATCTCATATTTTTACAAAATTCTGCTGGCGAATTGCTATCTAGAGAATCAAAGCTTCTTTGCAAATCAACCATGTTTGTGAGACCACTTTTTCATATCTTAGAATCATTGCATATCAAGTTTTCATTATCATATTATTGCATAGAAAAACCCAAAAAAATAGATTACTTTGCATTCATTCCATATCCATCTTTTACATTCAAATCCTTCGTTTAGGTGTCATCAAGATCATTGATCTCGGTATAATCTGAGAATACATACTCGCATCTACTAGAAGGCAGTAAATCACCTGGTTAGTTTAGTTTTTCATTTATTGCACGATTTTAGTTTTAGCTAACCTCTAATGTTTTATTGAAGTGTTGTGTCTACAGATCAGGTACAAAATTCACACACAGAGCCCAATAACAGTTTCAAAGAATTGGGGCATTTTTACCTTTCCTAAATTACATTAATGTGTTCAATGAAATAACTTAAATAGGTTACACGATACCAAGTCATTGCATAAAACTAGATGCATGAAACATAAGAATTTTTTATATAAATTTGTTAAGAAAAAAGTAGTCTTTATTGAATGAAAAGGGTACATTTTGTCTAACACAAGCCATGTGACTAACTTCTTTCTTATTCAATGCAAAAAAAGATCAATACATACATAAAATAAGTAAATAAAAATAAATGTGCATGTGGGGAGGGTAATGAGTCATTGCATGTATGACTGGTTTGAGGATGTCTTGCTGATGCATGATCTATTTTTCCTTCCTACCTCTTTAGTACTCCCTATTCCTACATTCTTCATGAGAAATGTGCTAGAGCAATGCTCTAAGCAATGACTAGTTACACATTTACATGGTCATTCACCTAGGCATGAAAGAATTGGTCTCAATGTGCATTAAAGAAGAAAGAGGCCATCTAAATAATCACATACACCATAAAGTAGGTATTTGTTTCTAACTTGTTTGCTTCATATGAAGTTACAAGTGTCTATCTTGTAGCACATGGAGTAAAATTTGGCTCCCATAAGGGTAGATCCCAATGCTCTACAAGATAGAAAACAAGTATAATGGAGGCACTAAATACACAGAGCTAAATGGGGAGGGTAATGAGTCATTTCCTGTATGACTGGTTTGAGACTATCTTGCTACTGCATGATCTATTTTTCCTTCCTATCTCTTTAGTGCTCCCCGTTCCTGCATTCTTCATGAGCAATGTGCTAGAGAAACACTATAAGCAATGACTAGTTACACATTTACATGGTCATTCACCTAGGCATGGAAAAATTGGTCTCAACGTGCATTAAAGAAGAAAGAGGCCATCTAAATCATCACATAAACCATAAAGTAGGCATTTTTTTCTAACTTTTTTGCTTCATGTAAAGTTACAAGTGTCTATCTTGTAGCACATGGAGTAAAATGTGGCTCCCACAAGGGTAAAGTCCAGTGCACTACAAGATAGAAAATAAGTATAATGGAGGCACCAAATACACATATCTCAATGTTTTTCAAAGCTTCAAATGAATAAATCCAACCATGTATTTAAGGGGTGCAAATAATCTACAACAAAAACCCAGGAATCAAGCATACAGGTAGAGTTCAAATAGTATCATCTTCTTAGGAAAGAGATTTTATCAATTTTAGACTTCAATGTTTATTGAATTAAGCTAGAGATCAATATTTAAAGCTCTTAAAATCACAAGGGAAGTCATCCATGTGAGCCCAAATAGAGGGAAGAACACATAAATACAAATATATAGATAGAGCTTGAGCCATGAGCAAGAAGATACCCAAAGTATTCGTTATTTTCTACAAAGGCAGAAAATGGAAAAGGTTAAAGCAACCTTTTAAATTTACAAATGAAGATACATGTGGAAAAGCACTAAATATATATTATAAGCATTTAGAAATCTTCAAACAAAGACCATAGAATCCCACAAGCCCTCACAGGCGGCGGCCAGAGCCCTCCATAATAAGAAAATGAAAGAGAAAATTGTGTTTAGGATTTATTTTCCCTAAAAAGCGCTAAGGAAAAAATCCATGTTGGTGAAGTTATGCTGATGACATCAAAAAAGAAAAAGAAAAAAGGTCATCAATATAATTGGTGCCATTGGGGTAGGTGTTTTTCAGTTCCATCAACACCTGATGAACTTATTAGAATATCCTAGGCCAATGCAAGACTTGGGGTAGTTTGGGTAAAATGATATCAACATGACATACAATGATGATATATAGGATGATGCATCAATGGAGGTTTAGCCAATGGAGGCCATCAAAATAGTCAGGATAGTCATCATACAATTTTTTTATTTTTCTCGATGCTCGATGAGCACATTGGCACAACTTGTAGCGGTAAAGGGATTGAGGTAGTTGTAAGAAAGCATCAGGAAGACTTACACTTATGGACTCATCGACATAGCATGTGCCATCATTGAAGCACATTCTGAGCTATCTTGACACCCGATAAGATTATTGGTATGAATTATACCGATGAAATCCATCTGTACGACATACACTGGCAGAGAACGATGGTCGATGAAGAAATTGGTAAGACTTATACTGATGGATTCCAAGGAGGGATTTTTTTATCAGTGGGAATTTCATCGATTAATATCATTGATGTAACTAATGTTATCAGGGTAAGTACTTTTAGGTTCCACCGATGCCTGATAAAAACATTGGCATAAACTATGTCGATCACATAGAATGAAGACATCAGAGGGAGTTATGCTAATGGGCATATTGGTATAACAATGCATAGTGGTGGAACAATTGTTAAGTTACTCTGATATCTGATGAGGCTATTAGGATAACATATGTTGATGGAAAAGAGAGATAAAGTGAAATGAACTAATGGTTTTTGGGTAAGATGCAGTTTTTAAAATTTGAGGAGTTATTACATTCCATAAGCCTTTTTGAGTTTTTTTCAGAGATATGACTGCATTTATGTGTTAGAAAGTAAAGTCCACCAAGATAACTGAGAGAGGGGGGGGGGGGGGGTGAATTGGTTATCAAATAATTATAACTTTTATCAACTTCAACATCATTAAACCATGTAAGCAATATAATTACCAACCATAAGAAGATATTCATACATAATAACACAATGACACAAGATATGTTGACTAGGGAACCTCTTGATCAAAGAGTAAACCCCGATGGGAATGATGCCCATAAAAGATGCACTAATATGAATATTCCTTGTGAAAGGATGGATTCTATTAGGATTCTTATGGACTACATTTAGTACATATGAATCCTTGTTAGGAGATTTTGAATCCCTGTTAAAAGATTCTAACCTTGTTAAGAATTATGGAAGATAGAAGGACCCACTGCCCAAACAACTTCAGGGTAAGATCATTGAACACACTGTCCAAATAATCTTTGCATTACTCAACATAATAATATGTTACCTCTTCTTTGACTGTGCCAAACCACACTCACTGTTACATCAGATCTCAATTTTAGATCTCTGTACTTCGCATGTCTTCCTTCACAAATTTTCTTTCACATTTAGCTCTTTTCTTCACTTCATATTCATCCACTATATCCTCATCATCTATACAACAAGGAAATACATTCCTTCCTTTATACCACACTCAAATAGTTACAAATGAGTTGGCACACAATTACAAAATAAAAGTTTCCACATGCTACATCAAAATTACACAAAACTGTCGGCTTCCAACTACAATAATTCTTCACTCGTGTGACCTCAAAGTTTGCACTATCATCCACATCACTATCAATGTGTCTTCAACTTCCCTTTAACTATGCAAAACTAGATTCCATCCCGATTAGGAGATATCATCCGATTTCCACAAACCACTACTCAAGAACACTGTCTGAATACTGCTTCCACCAAAATGCTCATAACTTCCATGAATAAATGAATTAATGCCTAGGCTCTTAACCATATACATATAACATATCAAGGAATATATCCTCAAAATCATATAGCTCCAACTACAATATCCCATGTGCGCTAATTCAAACTCTGTCTGCTTCTTTGCAAGTCTCTAGTAAATCACTGTGTTGACATCAATGAAAATCATAGTCATGAATGCAATAACAACTACTACATAATGGCTACCAAATATTTAGCATTCATTCCTAACAATCTCCCCCATTGGCATTGATGGCAACATAGATGAAAAAACATCCAATGTTCCAAAAATCCAATATTGCAATACTGCTGCTTCAAGTCCTCTTAATACAACAAATCTTGCTTCATTTTCCTGTTCAGATAGTATAAATAGTTTTTTTTCATGTACACTTCTCCCCCATTGACATCAATGACATAAATTTCATCATTATGCCAAACACAACTCCAATGTCAAAAGACACTATTCATAAAATACATTCACTAGAGTCCTCATGACTCAGCTCAGTTACACATACTCCCCCATAGAGGAAGTACCAACATCCAGTCTAGAAAAAGGTAAGGCTCATATACCACTAGATAGATGCAACCAACTGCATCACTTATCAAAAGTAGGCTGGGACATAACCCCAAGCATACCTCTTAGATACTCAAATGTATCCTTAGGAAAAGGCTTTGTAAATATATCTGCTATCTGCTCCTTTGTACTTATGTACTCAAGTTTGACTTCTTTCTCAACAACTTTCTCTCTTACAACATGATACTTAATCTCTATATGTTTTGTCTAAGAATGTAATACAGGGTTCTTAGACATACAAACTATACTAGTGTTGTCATAATGTATGACAAAAGATTCAATAAACTTTATTCCAATATCCTTCAACATTTGCTTCATCCATATTATCTGGTTACAAATGTTTGCTGCTGCTACATATTCTACTTCTGCTGTTCTCTATGAGATACAATTCTGCTTCTTGCTTAGCCAAGAAACCAATCTTCCTCCAAGGAAAAATGCTCCACCACTGGAGCTTTTCTTATCATCAACACTACCTCCCCAATCAGCATCTGTATATGCACATAGGGTAAAATCATCAGATTTTTCATACCACAATCCATAGTCCATTGTGCCTCTTAAATATCTTAGTATCCTCTTTACTACTAAATAATGTGATTCTCTAAGTTCAGCTTGAAATCTTGCTACAATTCCAACTGAATGTGCTATATCAAGTCTTGTATGAGTCAAATATTGCAATCCTCCAATCATAGATCTATATTTCTTCTGTTCAACTATCGATGTTTCATCTGTGCTAGATAATTTATGTCTAGTTACCATAGGTGTTCCAACTAGTTTACAATTCTCCATTCCAAATCTTTTCAACAAGTCATTCAGGTACTTTGTCTGACTTACAAAGATACCATCATTGTTCTATGTTATCTGCAATCCCAAAAAGTATTTCATTTCACCAATCATACTCATTTCAAATTCAGTCTTCATTTCATTAGCAAATTTTTCACTAGCTTCATCTTCTCCTCCAAAAATAATGTCGTCAACAAAAATAACTATAACCAACAAACCATTTTCAAATTCTTTTGTGTATAGATTTCTATCAGCTGTTCCTTTTGTAAATCCCAACTTTAACAAATACTTGTACAATCTTGCATACCAAGTTCTAGGTGCTTGTTTTAGTCCATATAAAGCTTTCTTCAGTTTACATACCATGTCTCCTTCTTGAGTCAAAGGAAAACCTTCAAGCTGTTCAATGTAGACTGCTTCTTCCAACTCTCCATTCAGAAATGTTGACTTCACATCCATCTGATAATCTCTAAATTTATTGTAAGTTGCATAAGCCAAAAACATTCTCACTACTTCAATTCTTGCAACATGTGCAAAGGTTTCTTCATAGTCAATTCCTTCTTGCTGTGAGTATCCCTTACATACCAATCTTGCTTTGTTTCTTACTACTTCTCCTTGTTCATTCATCTTGTTTCTGAATACCTATTTAGTTCCAATAACATTCTTGTCTTTAGGTCTAGGGACCAATTCCCATGTCTTATTCTTTTCAATCTGATCTAGTTCTTCTTTCATAGCATTAGTCTAACTTTCATCTTCAAAAGCTTCAGTAGTAGTTTTAGGTTTAATTTGAGAAATCAAACATAACAATTCTTGTACATTATTTTGAGTTAGAACTCCTCTTTTGATGCTTCCAATAATTTTCCCAATAGGATGATTTCTTGATAAACTCTTGTTAGGTGTCATTGTCTCAGATGTCACTTGAGGTGTAGGTTCTTCAATGACTTCACTGTGGCTTTCATTCAAAAAATCACTGTCAGTTTCATAAAATAATTTAGTAGATCCAGTGTTAGGTTTAGGATGAGCTTCTTCATTTGATTCATGATCAAGCATTCTTTCCTGAATTTTGAACTTTTCATCAACTTTAACATTTGCACTCTCAATAATAGTCTTAGTTCTTTTATTGTAACATCTATAGGCTTTTCTTTTCAAACAATATCCAAGAAATATACCTTCATCACTTCTAGGATCAAACTTTCCAATATCATCATCTCTTTTTATATAACATTTGCTTCCAAAAATTCTAATATACTTAACTGAGGGTGCATGTCCAAACCATAATTCATAAGGTGTCTTGTCTGTATCTGCTCTGATTTGTATTTTGTTCATTGTATACACTGCTCTGTTCACTGCTTCTCTCTAGAATAACTTCGCCAATTCATTCTCAAATAACATAGCTCTTGTTGCTTCAGTCACTGATTTGTTTCTTCTTTCTGCAATACCATTTTGTTCAGGTGTTCTAGGGGCTGAAAACTATCTCTTAATGCCATTTTCTTCACAAAAGGTGTTAAACTCTCTAGAAGTAAATTCTCCACCTCTATTAGATCTCAAACATTTAATCTTCATTCCAGATTCATTCTCAACTTTATTCTTAACAATCTTAAACTTATGAAATGCTTCAAATTTTTCTTTAAGAAATGCAATCCACATCATTCCTGTAAAATCATCAACAAGAATCATAAGATACCTTTCTCCATAGAATCCTCTAGTCCTGGTAGGACCGCTCAAATATGTATGAACAATCTCTAGCTTTTCTGCAGATGTAAACTTCTTACTAGGAAAAGAACTTCTCTTCTATTTAGCCATCACACATTCTTTGCAAATCATGTTAGTAGGCTTCATAATTTTAGGCAAATCTCTTACTGCAAGTGTAGTACTTACTTTCACAATGTTGTCAAAGTTTATATGACAAAACCTTCTATGCCATAACCAATTGTCATCAATCTTAGTAATCAAACATGTCATCTCAGTAGGATTTAATTAAAATACATTACCTCTGGTTCTAGATCCAGTTCTAATCAGGTTTCCATCTTTATCCTTTATCACACAAGTTTTCTCAGTAAAACAAACTTGATATCCCTTATCAACTAACTGTCAACACTCAAAAGATTATATTTCAATCCATCCACAAAATAAATATCATCAGTATTAGTCTTTCCATCAAGATTAATAGATCCTATACCTTTAATCAAGTAAGGTGCATTGTTTCCAACTCTAACAACTCCTCCATCATATTCGTTTAACTTTATGAACTTTTTCATGTCTCCAGTCATATGATGTGGACAACCACTATCTATAATCCAATCATATTTCTTTTTAACTTGAGAAACTAAGGCTTTTTCTTCCTTAACATCAATTTCAGAATTCTCTTCTTTAATTGTTACAAATCCTATCTCATCATTATTCTCAGTATCACTTTCACTTAGAGTTCTCTCTATACTAGCTTTGAGATCTTCATCATTAGCATAATAACATTCCTTAGATCTTCTAGGTTTGAAATTGTTTTTGTACTTTTTAACTCTCTTAGGACATTTAGAAGCAAAATGACCATATTCTTGACAAGTCTAACATTTAAATATTTTCTTACTATCTGGTTCTCTCTTCACAAGCAAGGCAATTCCTTCTTCAATCTTCTTGTCTTCTTCATTTCTAGATCTACTACTACCAGCATAATCTCCGCTCACACTGATGCTTCTTGAAAAAGTAGGGTGGACACTAAGAGCACTGAATTCTTTCTCCATTCTAGGTAAGTCTCCTAATAACCTCAGGCTCATCTCTGCTGCTTCCAATCTTCCAAGAAGAGTCTCTCTTGTAAATTTTTTAGTACAAGGTATAACTTGTTCAATTATATGTGTTGTCTGCTTAAATACAGGAGTCAATGTTCTTAGAATTTTCCATATCACTTCATTCTTTGTCTTTGTTCCTCCATAAGATTTTATACCTGTAACAATTTTTGACATTCTACCAATATAGCTTCTAACAGATTCATCTTCCAACATTCTTATATCTTAAAATGCACATATCCAATTATGTAATCCAACTCTTTTTGCATGTTCATCACCTTCAAAAGTAGAGTGTAATGCTTTTCAAATTTCATAAGATTTTTTAAAACATTTTACCTGAGTGTACTCATTCTCCATAAGGGCTTTCAAAAGTGCTTCTCTTGCAAGTATGTTACACATGAATAGATCTCTCTCATCAGTAGTACATGTTTCAAGATTGTCCTCTTCAATGATAGTCTTATCATTATTTGTAATCAACCAATAACCTGGTCCTAAACACAGTAGGTGTGTCTTCATCTTTTCTTTCCAGCTATCAAAATTTCCTCCATCAAACTTAGGGCTTTCTTTCCTAAAATTTTCCATGGATCTCCTTATGCTGTTAAAGTTCTTTTTCAAGGACCTGCCGCTCTGATACCAATTGTTAGAAAGTAAATTCCACCTAGATAACTGAGAGGGGGGGGGGGGGGTGGGGGTGAATTAGTTATTAGATAATTATAACTTTTATCAACTTCAACAACATTAAACCATGTAAGCAATATAATTACCAACCATAAAATGATATTCATACACAATAACACAATGACACAACATATGTTGACTAGGGAACCTCTTAATCAAAGAGTAAACCCCAGTGGGAATGATGCCCATAAAAGATGCACTAATATGAATATTCCTTGTGAAAGGATGGACTCTGTTAGGAGTCTTATGAAATACATTCAGTACATATGAATCCTTGTTAGGAGATTTTGAATCCCTGTTAAAAGATTCTAACCCTGTTAAGAGTTATGGAAGATAGAAGGACCCACTTCCCAAATAGCTTCAGGGTAAGATCACTGAACACACTGTCCAACTAATATTTGTATTAATCAACAGATTAATATGGTACCTCTTCTCTGACTGTGCCAAATTGCACTCATTGTTACATCAAATCTCAATTTCAGATCTTTGTACTTTGCATGTCTTCCTTCACAAATTCACTTTCACTTTTAGCTCTTTTCTTCACTTCATATTCATCCACTATATCCTCATAACCTATACAAAAAGGAAATACATTCCTTCCTTTATACCACATTCAAATAGTTACAAATGAGTTGGCACACAATTAAAAATTAAAATTTTCCACACGCTACATCAAAATTACACAAAACTATCGGCTTCCAACTACAATAATTCTTCACTCGTGTGACCTCAAAGTTTGCACTGTCATCCACGTCACTATCAATGTGTCTTCAACTTCCCTTTAACTGTGTAAAACTAGATTCCATCCTGATTAGGAGATATCATCTTATTTCCACAAACTGCTACTCATGAACACTGCCTGAATACTGCTTCCACCAAAATGCTCATAACTTCCATGAATAAATGAATTACTATCTGTGCTCTTAACCATAGACATATAAAATATCAAGGAATATATCCTCAACATCACATAGATCCAACTACAGTATCCCACGTGTGCTAATTCAAACTCTATCTGCTTCTCTGCAAGTCTCTGGTAAATCACTGCGTTGACATAAATGACAATCATAGTCATGAATGCAACAAAAAATGCTACAGAATGGCTTCCAAACATTTAGCATGCATTCCTAACATTATGAGGGATATTTGTGAGGAATGACTTTTGGGCCACTTTTATGCCTTTTTGAAGTCTTTTGAGGGGCTAAAAAGTGACTTGATTTACTATGTCCAACCCATAAGTTATTTCTCATTTGTAATGTACTTAGATTTGAAAAGCATAAGTATAAGTTGAGAGCTCATTATTAATAAAGGTTCTTCTTCCCTTTGGCTTGTTTGTTTGTAACTTTTCGTAAGTTCTTGAGAGAGGCAAAGTGTTTTTGTAACCCATTTCATAGAGATTATACAGATTTGTAACACCTTTTGGTTGTAATTTTTAGATTGTGCCTTATCTTTTTCTATGTTTGAATTGTGTATCTCATATTGATGCCTTTTAAAAAAGTATATGGTCTTTGTAGGTTGTGATTTATGCATAACCAATTTTAAATTGTGAGGAATTTTTTCTCCTTTTAGGGACTGCAATTTTAGGCTTCTTATGAAATGTTGATGTAGGGATTGTGTGTTATTGAGTTGTGTAGGGAAGCTTCTTGTTACTGGTTCTATTGTGTGTTGGTTATTTATTAAAGTCTCAATGATATTGTTTGGTGCATCACCCTTTAGGAGTTAGATCTAATTTTTACGCATCCTTCTAACCCTTTCCTTTGCAAAAATCTTAGTTTAGGTGAGTACCAATAAGAACCAACTTACTTTGGAGGTGAGCTTCCACTATCTAAGCCCACAATTAGGGAAGCTTTCCATTGTTCACTAGTAGGATTGAATTTACTCATCAAGGGTGCTCTATATAGGTGACAACAGTTTTTGGCAAGCCCACTAGGACTTGAAAGTGACTGATTTTCAATCCTTTTTTACAATATTTTGTGTTATTGTTAGTGTGTACAAGAATATTTTCAGCCTGAAAGAGGTTAAAATTACACACTTGGTGAATCTAAGCTTTGGAAAAGAAGGACCAGTGTATTGAAACATATGAGAATAGTGCAAAAAGGAGCGGATCTTTGTCTTTTGAGTATTTACAACTATCCCCACCTAGGAGAAGAGGGAGAAAAACATAACAACCAAGAAGGCCCCTGGTTTATACAAAGAGAAATAAGTTTACCCCTCATACAATGAGAGGTAACACTATAGTTCCTATTATTACTACCTTTCCTCATACAACTATTCCTATTTTTACTACTGCAGGAGGTCAAGCTTTCTAGATTCCTATGACACTACAAAGGAACCAACCTTTTATTTCATTCAACCAAGACATCCCACTAAATCTAATGCAACATGACTTCAGTCATGTTGCTTCTTTAAAGAGATTACCATATTTTATGAGTGATGATCAAACCACCCCAGTTGAACACATAAAAGATGTAGTTAATATTTGTGCCTTGCATCATATTACAAAGGACAATGTTGCAGTTAGGTTGTTAGTTGCATCCTTAAAGGAAAAGCTTCACAGTAGTTTAGGAGGCTAGCAGTGGGTTCTATCATTGATTGGGACTAGCTCAGTACTGAGCTATGCAAATTTTTTGAAGATAAACCAAGTCATTTTTCTTTGGTGGAGAAACCATCCACCATTAAGAGGGCCCCTCATGAGAAAATAATAGATTTTAACTTCCGTTTCCAGAAGATGTGGGAGAGAATACCTCAAACAATAAGACCCTCTATTGATCACACTTTTTATATTATCTAAGGGCTTTCAATAGTGATATAGAAGTTATGATATAATCCATGGGAGGTGTTGTGCTTCCAGGTTCTTATGATACAATTGTGAGAGTTGAAAACAACCTTATACTGGCCAAAAAGATTGCCCTAAGACCTCACATGCTAAATTTTCTAGTAGCTCCTAGAGTTTAGTCACTTATACCTTATCAAGAAGTACCTTTAGCTATTATCCTGACACAATCAACATTACCAACACCTATTACACAACCTAATAATTAAGAGAGTACACTTCCATCTCAATCTGTAGATTTGCAAGAGATTAAGGGTATCTTACAAACATTTGGTAATAAAATTATGAACATGAAAAAGTAGAAAAATCAAGGTTATAAATAATATCATCCCACTTACCAATTGTCTTATCAGAAAAATCAGAATAATATACCTCCATATCAGTCCAATTATCAAGGTCAAAGACAAAATTTTAACACCAGGCCATATCAGCCCTATAACCTCAATGCTACTAGCTCTTTAAAAGAGCTTGTTCCCACCCAAAATAATTTGGCTCAAGATTATGAATGGTATTCTCCATGCAATCAGCCAGATAATCATAATGCTTGTACAAATGGTATCATTAACCAGGCTTTAGTGGTGCAAAGTAGCCCAAGTTTACAGACGTGTGCCTCTAATGGATCCTCTAGACAACAACAAGAAGGTCAACAACTAGAAGCAATACTTATTAATTGTCAGTTCAAATATTTTTGTGGTATGAATCAGGTTGATGCACCTATTGCAGACAAAAAAAAAAGTAAAAACAAGGAACTATGTGATGAGAAACAAGTTGTCAGTCCATCTAATACTAAGAGTGTTTGGAATTTTCCAAAGGGACAACCTGTATTAACAAAGGAACAACCTGTAGTTTTGACACAACCAAATTTTGGTAACTAGTATTCAAAATTAAAGTACAAAATATAATGTCTTACCATACTAAAAGAAATTTTTTGCATTCAAATTATATAATTTGATTTTTCTTTACATTATAGAGAGGAGAGCATCTAACTACTTTTACGATATCAAAGTATAAAAAATAATTCAATATTTTTATGTTGTTTAGGAATGTGAATCCGATGGAGCCAACAAAATGGTCAATCATATATATGGGATTTTATTTCTAAAACCAAATTAGGAGTAAAGTATGGTAAGTTAACAACATATATTGTTTTAATAGATAAATTTGGAGTTTGAGCCTATTATTTGTGAAATCAGTTGATCCATCTATGTAGGGAAATATGAACTCAAGTTCATGGATGATTTTTCATACACAGATCCACTAAGTTTGGAAGGCAACATATTTTTCATTTATAGCGTGTATATGAAACAAAAATATTAATTATTTGGCCATTTGTCCTTTTTTAAAGAAATTTTTTCAATAACACAATACTTTTGTCTCTAATATTTGAGGTTGATTGGAGTATTGATCAAAACAAAGAATTCATTTTTTTCATCTATCAGTAAGTGTTTTTTCAATAACATTTATTTGGCATCTCATTTTCTATATATAGATAGAAGCCTATGCTATGAATAGTAGAATTTTTTGTCACTGTTAGCTAACTGTCTACTAAAAAATATTCTTAAAGTCCATTCATCTTGGTGCTTATGCTCACAACATTTTCCCCTCTGCCCAGCTGATGTTATGGTAGGCCTTTAAAATAATTTTTTAATTGTCAAGTGATGTCACAGCAATCATTTCCTGTTTAGAAAGGAAAGTTAATAACATACAAGGATTATGAAATTATTTAAGTTGAATCACTATATAGAGATGTGGCAGAGCACAATTTTTAAAGGTGCATAGAGAATAGTAGGTGCTAGGAGTTGTGTTTCTCACAACTCGTAGCACTACTTTTTACCACTTTGTTGCCCTTTCTTCCTGAAGGTGATCATATCATATGCTCATGAATCTCTTTTTCTATTTGTGACATATTTTTATTGTCATGTAATGTTCTTGTGATCATAGCAACATTGTTTCTATCTTTTCACTATTTTTATCTTCATTCTATGGCTGCACATTGGCCTTGATTTTGTCATATCATAGTCATTCTATCCTCTTCATTTAATTGAATGAGCACTTGTCTCCCTCTTAAGATAGTGAAGAGATAATTTTTTCAAAGTTACAACTATATGACATAATTTTGTATCCCTTATTACCTTTTAGAGATTATGAAGACCAGTTGTTTTGAGTGCAGGATTACACATAATACATTCCCTTGTCTATTTGTGAACTAGAATTATGGCTTGGGACACCCGAAATTTATGCGTTTGATTATTTTGATGATAGTATGATTGTAAATGCTTTTTTTTTTCTATTGGTATGTTCAATTTTAATTGGTTTTGACATTCGTATCCAAGTATTTTAATGGCCAATACAAATCTCCAAGATCACATTATGAAAATCTTGAATATTTTTACTCTTATTTTTGTTTAGGGGGAAAATGATGTTGATGAATTTAGTAATGTAAAATATGTGATATGTATTCATTAATTAACCATTTCCACACTAACATTCAAAATACAAGAGAAAGAGGGGCTTCCAGGTGTAACTCTCAATATAACCTAAGTCAGATTAGCAAAACCCAAGAAGACAAAGGGATGCCAATGCTAAACCCAAATTATACTAAGGAAGTACACAAGAAATTCCTCTTTCATGAAATGTAAGATTTGATTAAGGTTGTGTAAATGTACTTATAAAATTGTACTAATTGATTAGGCAATATAAGCAATAGAGATCTAGGTGCTAAATGTAAGCAATCAACCCAAGATGTGAAAACATATCTAAACAAACATATGAAATAGATAATGAAGTACTCACCTTGAAGTATGAAGAGAAATATGTGTTTGTTCTTTGAAAACTATTGTTCTGAACTTTTAACTAAATTTATTATTGCAGATCTACGATCATGACTAAAAACCCAGAAAATGCTAAAAATCTTAAGTTGCCAGGAACAGGTCGACCATGTCACTATGTTTCAAAATAGGTCGACCTAGGTCACCATGTTCTTGAGGAATTTTTTTGAAGTCGACATTGATTCTTCTGACAGGTCTCTATTTGCAACTTCTAGATCGGTACCTACAATTCTGAGATCAATAAGGATTTTTTTGTGTTTGTATGTTGATCACAAACTTGCAATGTAGGAAATCTCCACAAATGCTATGGATCTACCAAAATCACTTCATGGAGCCATGGATGTAAGTGTGCATCAAATGAAGAAGATGATTAATGCCTCAATGTAGATCTCCTCCCTTGATGGCCAACAATATGCTATATCTTGAAGATGAAAGATGGCCACAAAGGATCCTTGAATCTTTGAAGACTTGAATGCTTGAATGCTCAAATTGTCCTCCTTTTCTTTATTGGTTCTTCATGCTTTTGTCATGATTTCCTTGTGTTCCCCCAAAATGAGGTGCCTAGGCTTCCTTTTATGCATGTTTCAAGTTAGGAAAATAAAGCAAGCCGATGGGGTAACCACATTTTTAGAATTAAATTCCCAAGACAACACTGGGCCTGAGGTTCACAAACCTTAGGGAATAGGTTGAACTAGGTTGATATGTTCCCAGAATAGGTTGACTTGGTTGACCTGTTCCATGGTTGGCCCACAAGGATCTAGTCTTGAGGTCTTAGATACTGCATTGTTGAAAAGGGAGAATATGAGAGTGAACAAGAGAAAGAGGTGATTGAGCATGAATCCATCCATGGTCCAAAAAATTTGATAAAGGATGAGAGCTAAAAGGTCTTAAATAAGGAGTACACAAATTTTAAGATAGTACATTCAACCCCCACTTTAGCGAGTGTATGAGTTTCCTCAAACTCATAGTAAAGTAGATTTAAAAGAAATATATGATGTTATTATGGCTAAGGAGGAAAATAAATTATCAATCCCCCAAGAGACTTGAGTCTTCATCACATCTAAAGCCAAAAAATATGAGAGATGCCACTAACAAGAAAGTTTAGAAAAAATTCCCAATAAGGTTTGTGTTCCTTATTGTGAACTACATGAAACAAAAGAAAAATAAAAAAAGTGTGCAACAAAAGATGGCATTGAATGGTCTAGCAAGCATGTGTGGAATGATAGTCAAATCATCAAAGGATTCAACTTCAAGGGAACTCTGTGTCCCAAAAAGAAGAATAAAAAAATGACCCGTGCATAAGGATGTGTCTGTCCTTAAGGGATCAAAAGGTGATTAGGCTTCCCAGATTGTCAATAGTCCTAAGAAGGATAAAAAAAAGGATCGGGCCTCCCAGTTTGTAAAATAATCCAAAGAGAGATCCAAAAGAGAAAAGAGCCCCCAAGATTTGTCAATAGTTTGATAGAGGAGACAAAATTGCCAATGTGCGTGTGTGAAAAAATTCAGCTGAGTGTATTCCCCCATGTTAAAGTGATTGCAAACATCTCAATGAGAGAAATAGATTTAACCAAAGCGTACACATATCCATGAAGAATGTTTCCACTGTGAAATGCCCCTAGGAGAGAACATTCCAAGGGAAATGAACACATAACAAAAGAGAGAACACGAAGGGATCCACTAACTTTGGGGTCAGTATGATCATATGATAATATGTAATATTATATCAAGTATGAAATTTCATCATTCCCCAAAGGAAGTAGAACTACAACACAATGGAGAAAAAATGCGTAAGATATACAAATAATATTCTTTTTGGGCTTGCAACATAAAGACCAAAAAGGATCGATACTACTATGTCACAAACATCCAAGTAGACTACTTAAGGGCACATTTACAAACAAAAGAAAATATACAAGACAACATGTAATAATAAAATAGAAGGAAAAATATATAAATAGAATAATCGCACAACATGTTCAACTACATTATCATCTTGTGCCAACGGAGAAGTCAAGAATCGTCTAAAGAAATCTAGACAAAACACAGAACAAAAAACACAACACAAGGGAAACATAAAATGAACACACAAAGACCACCATGCAAGAGAAGTCCACATCAAGCATGCCACATGCCCCCCCATCTTGGTTCAAAATATTAGGGAAGCGTGTGAAACTCGCAAGAGGAACACCATCCAACATAGTAGGAACCACCACCAGATCCAAGCAAGGACTCTGGTGGGAGTCACTGTGCTCTTCACTAGGAGTGATTGTAAGAAGTGTAGAAAGCATGTTAGAAAAATCATAATCCATATCAATATTCTCATATTCATCATCACTAACATGTGCATTAGAATCATCATCAAGAGTATCTTCCATATCAAGATCAATAGAATATACAAACAAAATCACCATGTTTATCCTTTTTCATATTGTTATTTTGACTAACTTCCTTTAAAGGCTCAAGTATGGGTTGATCCAAGGAAGGCCAAGGTTGACATGAAGACACAATGCAAGAAGAAAGGACATGAGCCTTAGCCTTAGCTTAACAGTTCTTGTGATGTTGACAAGCATGTTGGTTACGAATGGTTTTATGAGATAAACTTGAAGGATTAGGTTCCACAATCATAGGTTTTAGAGAGGGAATGACTATAGGTTGAGGAATAATAGGTGGAGGAATAGGTGCTGTACGTAAGATAGTTATAGTAGTAGAATCCTTAGGAATTCTAAGATCAAGAATCTTTTCTACCTTGTAACATTGATAGGATCGAAAGTGATGATTAGGATGGATAGGTAGTTTTTGAGGGAGAGATGGCCAAAAGAAATTTATATCAGCACAATCTTGAGGATGTGAAGGTTTTTAAAGGGAATGATTAATGGTGATAACTTCTCCTTTATGGGGAAACTTTATACACTTATGAATAGGAGAAGCTATAGATTACATAGAGGAAATCCATGGAATGCAAAGCTTAACACTAAATTGATCTAAAGTAGGAATGAAAACAAAGGTAGTGTAAATAACCTTACCAACAATAGTCATAAGAAGATTAATAGAACCTTGAGGGTGATAAAGAAAACCATTACAAGTTTGAATCCAAACACTAGATGTATCATAGATATCCTTATGCAATCCTTTACTAAAAATATGTTCTTCACTGATGACATTCATGGTGGAAGAGGGATCAATCAAAATACTATAAGAAGGGATATGAGAAACCCTAGTAGTAATGTAAAGAGGACCATTAGGTGCTTTAAATATATCAGAGTCATAAAAGGTGATAAGAGATGAAGGTTTAGGCAAAGGTTGAGGTTGGGACTAGACATGATTAACCACATGATTAGCTTCTTCTACCTTATCATCATAACTAATGTTGGTAATCAGAGAAGAAGGTTGATTAATGACATTTGTTGAATGTGAAGGAAAAGGATTGGTGTAAATTTGCAAATTCTGGTTAGGATGTGCTACAGAATTATTCATATTATTAACCTCAACATCAACAGATATAGTGTTGGAATCAATAAGGTCTTGAATAACACCTTTGAGTATCATGACCAAGTTGACGATAGTATTGACAAAAAATATTTTGACCAAATGACGTAGGCATTGGTTTGCTAGTGTCAATAGGATGGATAGGAGGAAGTTTAAGAATGTTAGCATTAATTAACTTTATCATCACCACATGCAAAGGTTCAGATAAAGTAGTATACTTACGATTTGGATGATACACAGAGGAAAACGTAGTCATACCTTTGGATGTAGTAGCCACTTGATCATCAAATATGTTTGTTGACTTGTAAATATTTATGTAGTTTTTAGGCTTAGAGAAATTATTTTGATTAATGGAGACATCACTCTTATCTATAATAATAGGAGCCTTTGGAGTAGAGATCTCAAGATGGATCACTTGTAACTGATAGTGGTGAAGAACTACACAAAGATGTGAAAAGGAAGTATACTCAGTAAGGAGAATCTTATCTCTAATGTCCTTTTGAAAATAAAAAATAAAAATATGCTAAATATCATGATCTGGAACATGATAAGAAATTTGAGCATACAAATGTTTAAATCTACCAATAAAGTCACTAACTTTTTATTTAACATTTTGCTTACAATGCATTAAATCAGTCAAAGAAATCTAAGGACCAATGTTATTTTGAACTTGTTGAATGAATGCATTAGCAAGCATTTGAAAGGAATTAATAGAGTAAGGAGGTAAAGAGAAATACCATTCCAAATATTTATCCCTAAAAGTACGTGTGAGAAACTTAGCCATGAGCCTAAAGTCATGAGAAAAATGACTACATATAGTTTGGAAAGTCCTAACATAAATCACACAATCACCCTTACCATTATAAATCTCAAGATGAGGTATTTCCATATGTTGTGGGATAACAACAAAAAGGATATGTAAGGAAAGGGGATTAGCAATATCACACATAGGGATGTTGTACTTGGATTGAGTGAATTGAGCTACATGTTGTTGTAAAGTAGTGACAATTTGAACTAAGATACTAATGGTAGGATTAGAAGACTCAATAGTAGGCATATAAATATTGGATGTACTAGGAAATTTGTAGGAAGATAAAGGAAAATGCAAGGATGTTCATGGAGGATTAGAAGGAATGAGAAGAGGATTGAAATATGTGAAAGGGACATCATTGTATGATGGTAATGAATAAGGTATGGAGGTAGGAGGAACACTCAAAGGAAGTGAAGGATTACACATTGTATGATTACACATTTATGAGCTAGTATCATAAAATCATACAATGTGTAATCATAAAATTGTACCATCTTATAGATAAGAAATGATACAAATTTCATGGAAGTAAGCTAAGGAAGACCAAGTTTTACTTCAAATTGATCAAAATTTGGGATGACAAAAAAATGCGACTTCTAGAGTTTTACCACCAACTTGTATGGGAAATGTAATAGAAACATGAGTAGGGAAGGTGAAAACATTGCATGTTTGAACCATAACATCAAATTTTTCATAGAAATAACATTGCAATTATCTAATGTAAAGATATTCTTCATTTATCACATTCACCATGCAAGTACGGTAAAAAAGGACACCATGAGAAAATAGATCATTAACCTTTGCAAAAATGTAAAGAGGGCCATTAGGTGATTTAATCATTTTACAAGGATCAAAGGTAATGCAAAGATTAGGTTTAGGTTTGGGTTTAGGTTCAGATTTGGATTGATCAATAAGATTGACAACATTGTTGAACTCAATACACTTATCGTCATAGTCAACAACATGGGTAGAAGAAGGCAAAGACTGGGTAGACTCAATGATATTGGTCGAATGAGATGGAAAAGGATTGGTAGAGATTTGCAAGTTTTGGTTGGGAGGTGTTACAAATTTGTTTCCTTGATCATTAACACCGTCAAAAGATGTAGTATTAGAATCAATGAGGTCTTGAAAATAGATTTCAAATGAAAACATTTTTTAGTATCATGACTGGGTTGACGATGGTATTGACAAAAATATTTGTGATCAAAGGATTTGGGAAAAGGTTTTGATGTGTTAATTGGTTTGATAGGAGGAAGAGCTAAAAATTTATCATTAATCAAATTAAACGTCATAGTATGAAAATATTTAGAAAGCTAAGTAAGATTACAAGAAGGTCTAAAAACATATGACAAAGGAGCCACACCTTTGGACGTTGTTGCCACTTTCTCATCAATTTCTTTGGTTGAATTATTGATTTTGATGAATTTCATGGGTTTATGAAACTTTTTATAGGATTGGGATGCATCACTTTTATCAAGCAGAGGCATTTGAGTGGTGCTCTCAAAATGACTCACTTGAAGTAGATAATTCTGAAGTGTTGCACACAATTGAGTAAAAGAAGATAATTCAGAAAGAAAAATATTATCTCTGATTTCTTTTTGTAAATTAAAAATGAAAATACATTGCACATCAAAATTAGGCATAGGATAAGAAATTTGAGCATGCAAATTCTTAAATCGACCAATGAAATTAGTTACTTTTTCTTTAATACCTTGTTTACAATGCATTAAATTAGTCAAATAAATATTAGGACCAATATTGCTTTGAAATTGTTGGGTGGAAGCATTAGAAAGATTTTGAAAGGAGTCAATAGAATAATAAGGAAAAGAACAATACAATTGCAAGGCTTTATCTCAAAAGGTTCAAGTAAATAATTTATCCATGAACCTATGGTCATGATAGAAATCACTACACAATATTTGAAAAGTTTTGACATGGGTCAAAGGATCATCTTTAAGGATCATCTTTACTATTATAAGTGTCTAGGTGAGGATTTTCCATATATTGAGGAACAAAAAAATGGATGATATCCAAGGACAAAGGACTATCTATGTCAGACTTGTGTGAGTGTTGAACTTTGATTGGGTCATGGAAGAAATATGTTGTTGCAAGGAAGACATAGTTTGAGCCAAGCTACTAGTAGTACAATTGGTAGAAAGAGTGGTAGGATATATGTGTGAAATGTTTAGACGATTATGATAAATGGAAGGAATGATGGAGTATGAGAAAGGAACACTATTGTAAGTGGGAATTGATTAAGGTAAGGAAATACATGGAATACTTGAAGGAATAGTCAGAACAATAGGATTAGGAATGCTAACATGTGTAGGGTTGAGATTTTGAATGGAAGTAGTGATAATGGGTGGAGCATAAGTGAACACACTAGGAATGGAGGTAGAAATAGGTATGGAGGTCTCAACATTAGTAGTAGGTGTAATGAAACCTATCTCTTGAGAACAATCACTAATAGGCTTGAAATTTTTAACAATGAGATGAGAGATACTACATAATATATTAACATCGTATTCATCATTATGAATTATCTTCCTCAAGCCCTCTACAATGGATATGACCTCAAGATTAGAGTTTTCGTGTCCTAACCATTGCTCAAATTTTTCAAAGTCATGGGAAAGTTTTTGAACTTACATAGAAATTTTTTTTAAGACCTCATATTCATCATGGAAAGAGTTGGATGATTTTTTCTCAATAACAAGATTAATTTCAATGGTAGGCATGTTGGTCTCATCAATATTTGTAGGCAAAATAGAGGACTCTGGATCAAAATAACCCATAAGTCTATGGCTTCTCCTAACTGGAATGCTATAAGTAGGACTCAAGATAGAAAAACTCATGCACAAGAGAATGAAAGAGAGATAAATCTAATGCAAATATAGAGTTTGAAAGATATATGCAATCCAACTAAGAAAAATAGAAAATTAATGAAAAATACATCTAACCATAAAATATATAAAGATCTAATGTAAAGAATGAAAAGAAGATCTAGATATGTAAAGAGGATCTAAGTACCAAAATTATAAGTATGTAGGAAAAGTCAAGTTCACCAAAAATGTACATAAAGAAAAGAGAAAAAGTGCAAAGAGATAAGTCACTTCTCCTTTTCATGATTTGCACATTTTTGGAAGGAAGATGCCACGCTAGGTTAAAGAGGAGACTTAAAATGCTAAGTGGGATAGTGATTTCTCTCTAAAATATGAAATACTGAAAATATAAATGATAAGAAGATGTAATATAGATGATAATTAGACAAGTTACTGAAAAACTAGAATTAATAGACGAATATGGAATGACGGAGAGCAGAAATGTACAGAAATAGAAACCAAAGCACAAATTTGACCTACAGGTGAAATTTGAGTTGAAAATATAGGGTATAAGGAATAAAATTGCCCTATACTTGGGTACATGATGAAATTGATTTTTTATACCTAGTGATTTTGATTGAATTTTTTTGGGATCCTTTGACTTTATCAAATCTTTTCGTATATTGTCTGAAATTTTTGTAACCTGTTCAGGTGCACACATAAAAATAGGGAAAAGGTTGTCTAAATGGTTTTTCCTTGGTCAAACCCCTTTTTATGAATCAACCTTGACAATGAAATAAAATTTTATAAGGAAATTATGTAAAAAGGTAAATGTTAGATTCACCTTGCATAAACCCTCATGGATGGATATAGAAATCACTCATGTATCCATGAAGATTATTGAATACA
This sequence comes from Chamaecyparis obtusa, assembly GCA_027943335.1. Taxonomy (NCBI): domain Eukaryota; kingdom Viridiplantae; phylum Streptophyta; class Pinopsida; order Cupressales; family Cupressaceae; genus Chamaecyparis; species Chamaecyparis obtusa. The sequence goes on from BSBK01004004.1 coordinate 205,751, forward strand.
TACTTTAAATACAAAGAGTTGACCTTGGAATGTGATGTACAATCCAGGATGCCCTAAAAAATGCATATATATACGAATGTCACTCCTAGATCTTAAATGTAGATATCTTGATAATCACTTACAATGAAGGAGAGAGAATACAAATGGAAAGAATGATCTTCTTGCTTGATTGAGAATTCCTCTACGTGGAAATCATAGGAGAGAAACTTTCTTCAAGAGGAGAAGTTTTCTTTTGACTTGAATGATCTTGAAGAATTGGAGACTTGGAGAAACTTGATCTTGGATGCTTGCCTTTAAATATTGAATGTAATTGCTCAATTTCTCTTGATTGCTTGAAAACTTGATAGTAAATGCTTGAGTATGGTTATCATATACAAAATGAGGAGAGATAAGGTGTGTTTATACTCATTCCATAATTTTAGGATTCAAAAATTATCTAGGCAACACAAGGGATCAAATTTTCCAAAAATACCCCAACATAGGGCCCTAGGCCAAATTTGGGCCCCAATCCCTAGGGACAAGATGCCATTGACATCCTATACCCTAGAGAATGAGCTAGAATTTGAATGGGATATTGGGATAGGTTAAAATATGTGGGGGGAAGAAGAACTTGTCAGAATCAAGCATAATGGGTATTCAAACCTCGAGATCACTAAAATGGGGTCTAATAGCTCCTAATAAAGAATCCAATTATGGGTGCTAACTTTTTAGGATGGTACAAATAATTCAAGGAACAAAAGGAACAAAAAAGTTATATCTCATTGGTGCTATTAGATAATCTCTTCAAAATGCAACAACACCCAATAAATCACTCCTCCTATTACTTGCACCAACCGGAGTTGCAACATTCTTGAAATAGGTGCATACACAATTCATTCTAAGTTAAGAAATCCAATAAAAGATTTTAATTAGCTAGAAGGAGAAAGGTTCACAACTTTTCAAGAAGAAATTTTACATGTCAATTATATATTAATCCATGAAATGAGTTTCATTGGAGAGAAAATTCTAGATATCATAGTTTGTCAACTACATTAGGATTTTCTAGAAAATGCAAATATAAACTTTGTAAGTACATGCCCAATTGTAATCAATTATCATAAGCATTTTATGTTATAATAAATATAACTTATATGTCATAATTTTTACATCTTTTATTATGTAGTACTTTTTTTTTTATTGCTAAAAGGAATTTCTATGATTTTAGTTAGAGACCTTGGTCAATTGCCTCTAGTTAGAGTCAAACCAACATATGAAAGAAATATAAGAGTGAAGATATTATGGTAAGAATTTAAAACTGTGGTTACCTTACACAAAGTATTTAGACAAGATGGAGAAGACAATCAACAAAAACTATTTCGTCGATTGCTCAAAAACCTTAAGACAACCTACAATTGATGATTGGAAATTGTTGATGTCAAGAAAAAGCACTAATATGTTAGCAATAATCCCAAGAGATAACTAAGAGGGGGGGGGGGGGATGAATCAGTTATCTACAAGTTTCAATTCTTTATCCAATTAAGTATATTTAAACATAAAGCATAAACATAATGAAAGAACACTTGAACACACCACCAATATTTTGGTTACAGGGAAACCCAAATAGGTAAAAACCACGGTGGGAATTGACACCCACTAATAATCTACACTAGTGTTTTATGATCCTTGTTAGAAGATCCTTAACCTTATTAGGAGTTGCTTTACAATATATTTAGTATAGTGACCTAGTCAAGGGTCAGACCCCGTTAGGATTCTTTTACAATTAACCCTGTTAGGGGTGAGGACGCACTATCTGAGAGCACACTGATCAAAGGGGTGAAGGCTACAACCTTCTGAATAATAGATACACACTATATCTAGATCTTGGTGAACTATGCTTTGACCTATTGTCTGGATCAGTTCCAATGTATAGCATAAAATCTTTACTTGGTCACATAGAACTTTTGCTGATGGCTCAACACTTCGCACACTCTGCTCTGCTCTTCACAAACAACTCTGAACCATACTTTAGCAATCACAAATGACTGCCTATAAATATCTTTCCTCTAAATGATATAATCAAGTCAACTTGTTAGAACCACCTTGAAATCATATTAGAGAAACCATAACATACTCCAATAATAATTCTTTCGGCTCTACTAAGCACGCAACACAATTTGGGACCTGTCCAATATTAATAAATGTAGACGCACGCTACACACTGTCGGCTCTACCAAAGTAACTGAAACTTCCTCCTCAAGATGAATTACATTATTCAATCTTAACCAAACATTCTTAGCACTTCTCCAATCTGTAATCCAATGGCTCATACCGAAATGATAGGTGTAACTCTTGAACCAATACAATCTCTATTGGCTCTTTTGAATAAACACAGGAAACTGCTACTGGTGAATAGCGACTGTGTAACTTCACTTTTACTAATCATCAGATTTTGCGTTCATGATTGTAACACCACTAATATTTCTTCATCACAAATCCAAAGGTGCAAGGCTCCATGATGACTATACAGACAATCACTCACAAAACACTGCCTGTAACTCTGTCAGGAACACTACTGACACAAGCTGCTGCATAACTGTCTAATCTAGAAATTAGCCTCTACGTCCATGATATCATGCTAATAACATGTCCATGCTTCATATAATCAAATATTATTGCATAAGTCTTCTACGCATGTTACTTACCATATGTTGTCATCAATGAAAAACATACAGTCAGCACTAGCTTGCCGACAAATCTCCAACAATCTCCCCCTTTGCAATTGATGGCAACATATGGAATGAAAAACACCACCAACCCAAATGAGAAATTATTTTATAACATTCTCCATTTCCTCATCAAAAACTCCCCCAAGGATGAATCCTCCATCTATTGTAATATTCTTCAATATTCTCCATTTTCTCAACTGAACTGCTTTCATGACTCAATACTGCTCCCCCTTAGTATATTACTCCTTCTTTACTTCTATTTTTCATGACTATATATTACTCCATCTTTGACATCAATGGAAAAGGGCACCATTATTTTTAAGCACCGGTACTACTCCTGAGGTAGAGTAGTCAACCGTCCATCAGTCCCTAAGGACTGATACTTTTTCTTCTTTCTTCTAAGCAAAATCAGGGAAGGGAATTACTCCCAACTTCTCCCTGAGATACTCAAAAGTATCCTTTGGAAAGGGCTTTGTGAATATGTCTGCTAACTGATCTTTAGTACTCACATAGTCCAACTTGACCTCTTTCTTTGCCACTTTCTCTCTTAGGAAGTGATACTTGATCTCAATGTGTTTTGTCTTTGCATGCATCATAGGGTTCTTTGACATATTGATAGTGCTAGTGTTATCACAATGAATAACAATAGGATAGTCAATCTGAATTCCAAAATCCTTTATCATTTTCTTTATCCAAACAATTGTAGAATAATTCAGGGATGTTGCAACATACTCCGCTTCTGCTATTGACTGAGAGATACAATTTTTCTTCTTGCTTGTCAAGTGACAAGTCTGTCACCAAGAAACACTGCTCCTCCTGATGTACTCTTTCTATCATCAATGCATCTTGCCCAATCTGCATCAGTATATACATGAAGCCCAACATTTTTTGAATTAGGATACCATAGACCATAATCTACAGTGCCTTGCAAGTATCTAAATATTATTTTTACTGCCATAAGGTGACTTTGTTTAGGCTCTACTACAAATCTTCCAACTATGCCAACTGCATTAGAAATATCTAGTATGGTTTGAGTAAGATAAATAAGTTTGCTAATCATAGACTTGCACAATGTTATATCTACCGCTAGTGAATTATCTTCTTTTGTAAGCTTACATCCTGTTATCATAGGTGTACCCACTGGCTTGCAATCATCCATCTTGAATTTCTTTAATATCTCTTTCACATATTTTGATTGATTAATGAAAATACATTTTTATGTCTGATGTACATTTAATCCTAGGAAGTATTTGATAGGTCCAATCATGCTCATCTCAAACTCACTCTGCATCTCCTTAGCAAATTTAGCACTGAGTTTGTCATTACCACCAAAGATAATGTCATCAAAAAATATAGATACAAGTAGTAGTCCTTCATATGTCTCTCTTATGAATAGATTACAATCTGCTACTCCTTTCTTGAATCATATTTTAGTTAAATATCCATCAAGTCTCTCATACCATGCTCTAGGGGCTTGCTTAAGTCCATAGAGGGCCTTCTTCAATCTGCATACCATATCAGGTCTGTCTGATAGGGTGAATCCTTCTGGCTGTTCAGTATATACTTCTTCTTTTAACTCTCCATTCAAGAATGCTGACTTGACATCCATCTGATAGACTTTGAAGTTTTTGACTATTGCATAAGCTAGAAACAAATTAATAGCTTCTAATCTGCTCACAGGTGCAAATGTGTCTGAATAATCAATGCCTTCTCTCTGCGCATATCCCTTACATACTAACCTTGCTTTATTTATTACTACTGTACCATCCTCATTCATCTTGTTTTTGAATATCCATTTTGTTCCAATCACATTCTTATCACTAGGTCTTAGGACTAGTTCCCAAGTATCATTCTTGATAATCTAATCTAGTTCCTCTTTCATAGCATTATGCCAATCTGAATCATTACATGGATCTTCAACACTTAAAGGTTCAATCTAAGATAGTAAACATACCACCTCATTGCTTGCTAAATTCTTTGTTTTTGATCTTGTTGTGACTTTGCCGCTTTACTCTCCAATGATGTCATCCTTAGACTGATATCTAGATGTATACTTTGGAGCTTTAGGTGAAACTGACTCATCTTCCTTCTAAGTTTCTTCTTCACTTATTTCAGGGTCATTGAACAATACATTGATATTGTCAAACATCTCTTCAACAATGGTTTCACTAGTGGAAGGTCTGGGTTCTTCTTCAATCATAGGTGAGTAATCATGATATCTTTCTTGAACCATAAACTTTTCATCAATCTTAACATGAGCACTTTCAATGATTTTCTTCAATCTCAAGTTAAAACATCTATTAGCTTTACTTTTAGTAGAGTAACCAATAAAAATACGTTTATCACTTCTTGCATCAAATTTTCCTATTGCTTCATACCTCTTGATGTAGCACTTGCTTCCAAAGATTCTAAAGTATTTCACTATGGGAACATTACCAAACCATAGCTCATAAGGTGTCTTGTTTGCACCAAGCCTTAATTGTATTCTATTGATTGTATAGACTGTTGTATTGACCGCATCTTTCCAATAGGTGTGTGAAACTTTTCCTTCAATCATGATGGTGCGCGCTATATCAAGGATGATCCTATTTCTTCTTTCTGCAATCCCATTCTGCTGAGGGGTTCTAGGTGCACTCAACTGTCTCTTTATGCCATGTTCTTCACAGTACTCATAGAATCTATCAAAGGTGAATTCTCCTCCTCTATTCGACCTTAGACATTTTATCTTTAGTCCAGATTCATTCTCAACTTTAGCTTTGAATATTTTGAACTTCTCAAATGCTTCTGACTTGTCTTTCAAGAACACAACCCACATCATTCTAGAATAATCATCTACAAACAAAATGAAATACCTTTCACCATAGTATGATCTTGTTTGATTTGGTCCACATAGGTTTGTATGAATAAGATCCAATTTGTTCTCTACTAAATTATTCTTGCTTCTGAATGAATTCCTCACATGCTTTCCCATTACAGATTCCCTACATATAGTATCAACTAGTTTTTCTATGCTAGGTAGGTCTCTAACTGCCTTTACATTACTTATCTTTACTATGTTATCAAAATTGATATGACATAGTCTTTTATGCCATAGCCAACTATCATCTACTTTAGCAACAAAGCAACTTGCTTCTGGATTAAGTTGAAAAACATTACCTTTAGTCTTTGATCCCGATGCAATTGTTTCTCCTTCTTTGTTGTTAATGATGCACTTGTTTCCATTGAACTTCAACCTGTAACGTTTATCAAGTAACTGTCCAACACTTAATAGGTTATGTTTCAAACCATCAACATAAAGAACATCATTAGTGTTGTTCTTTCCATCCAAGGTGATGGCTCCTCTACCAATGATAGGTTTGGGAGTGTTATCTCCAAATCTAACCATGCATCCTTTGTATTTGTCCAAATGAAAAAATCTATCTTTGTCTCATGTCATGTGATGTGAACAACCATTGTCAATGATCCAATCTATCCTGATGTCAGCTTGTGAAATCAATGCTAACTCTTGTGAATTCTTTTCATCTTCAAGAGAAATGAATCCAATCTCCTCTTCTGCTGATTCTTCATTTGATACTCCATCTCTAGCATAGTAGCATTCCTTTGTATACTTGGGCTTGTAGTCATTCTTGACCTTTTTAATTCTTGTAAGAAACTTAGATGAAAAGTGACCAATCTTATTACATGAAAAGCATTTGAATGGTAATTGACCTTCATATTTTCCTTTTCATTTCTTTTCTCTTTTAGCAATCATAGCAATGAAATTATCTAGGGCTTCTAATTCTACTAGAGGAGTTCAAGGATTTCTTACCATGGACCCAAGCTTTGAAGGCTGTCTCACTTTTAGGCTCTATCTTCAAACTTGATATCTCAAATGCAACAATCTTGCTGATTAAGGTCTCTCTTTTGAAATTTTCTGAGAATTGCATAGTCTCATCAAGGATGTTTATCTTGTTTTGATATTTTGGTGTCAAGGTAGTCATTAACTTATCCATGATGTTTTCTTCTGAGATTTCTCCACCATTGTTTCTGATTCCAACAACTGCTTCATTGATCCTTTGATTAGAGGAGCTTATGTTTTCTTTAGGTAGCATCTCCAATGTATTGTACTTTTTCTTCCATGTCTTTCTGTGTGCATTCTTTTCTTGTTTATCTCCCTCTAACATGTCTTCTAGGTGCTTCCATATCTTGTTGGTTGTGTCTACTTTCTTTATCTCTGAAAACTCACTATTAGATAGGGTGCTGATAAGGGCTTCTTTTGCTATTGCATTCTGATGGAACAAATCCTTCTACTTTCTAATAGCATCATCCTTTGCAAGATCTGCTAGAGAGGGGTTCCTTGATAGCCACTTCAAAAACTTCAAAAGCAATGCACTGTAAATGTTTCATCATCTTGTTCTTCCAATCAAGATAATTCTCTCCATCAAACTTAGGATTGTCTTTTCTAAATAATGCCATCTAATCAACCTCAAGCTGTTAAACTTTCTCTCTGAGGCACTTCACTCTGATACAAATTGTTAGGAATAGTCCCAAGAGATAACTAAGAGAGGGGGGGGGGTGAATCAGTTATCTACAAGTTTCAATTCTTTATCCAATTAAGTATACTTAAACATAAAGCTTAAACATAATGAAAGAACACTTGAACACACCACCAATATTTTGGTTATGGGGAAACCCAAATAGGTAAAGACCTCGGTGGGAAAAAACACCCACTAATAATCTGCACTAGTATTTTATGATTCTTGTTAGAAGATCCTTAACCCTGTTAGGAGTTGCTTTACAATATATTTAGTATAGTGACCTAGTCAAGGGTTAGACCCTATTAGGAGTATTTTAAAATTAACCCTGTTAGGGGTGAGGACACACTATTCGAGAGGACACTTCTCAAAGGGGTGAAGGCTACAACCTTCTGAATAATAGATACACACTATATCTGGATCTTGGTGAAATGCGCTTTGACCTATTATCTGGATCAGTTCCAATGTATAGCACAAACTCTTTACTTGGTCACATAGACCTTATGTTGATGGCTCAACACTTCACACACTCTGCTCTGCTCTTCACAAACAACTCTGAACCATACTTTAGCAATCACAAATGATTGCCTATAAATATATTTCCTCTAAATGATATAATCAAGTCAGCCTATTAGAACCACCTTGAAATCATATTAGAGAAACCATAACATACTCCAATAATAATTCTATCGGCTCTACTAAGCACGCACCACAATCTGGGACCTGTCCAATATTAATAAATGTAGACGCATGCTACACACTATCAGATCTACCAAAGTAACTGAAACTTCCTCCTCAAGATGAATTACAATTTGTGCTCTTAACCAAAAATTCTTAGCACCCCTCTCCAATCCGTAATCCAAGGGCACATACCAAAATGATAGGTGCAACTCCTGAACCAATACAATCTCTTTCGGCTCTTCTGAATAAACATAGGAAACTGCTACTGGTGAATAGTGATTGCATAACTTCACTTCTACTAATCATCAGACTCTACATTCATGATTGTAACACCACTAACATGTCTTCATTACAAACCCAAAGGTGTAAGGCTCCATGATGACTGTACAGACAATCACTCATTGAACATTGCCTGTAACTCTGTCAGGAACACTGCTGACACAAGCTGCTGCATAACTATCTGATCTAGAAATTAACCTCTACATCCATGATATCATGTTGATAACATGTCCATGCTTCATATACTCAAAGCTTACTGCATAAGTCTTCTACGCATGTTACTTACCATATGTTGTCATCAATGACAAACATACAATCAACACTGGCTTGCTGGCAAATCTCCAACATAATATCACTCTAGCAATCAACGAAGAGTTTGACAAAAATGTTTATTTTTTATCCACAAATGATAATGTTGAAAACTATAACAATAAAAAAAAAAATTCTCTCAAAGAACTCGTTGCACATAGTATTACAATAAAAGTTGGAACTAGTAATTCATCCAAAGAAAGTTATCATGATGAGCTTGATATAGAATTACTGATTAGTAAGAATGAAACAATAATTTTAACTTCTAATATGTGGATAGAAGTAGGTCTTGTGAATGGTACTTTAGGACATGCTCAAAATATTGGATACAAACTTGGAAGCATATTGCCATAATCACCAACATATGTATTGGTTAAGTTTGACAGTTATTATGGACCACCATTTGACGATCAAAACCCACAAACAATTCCTAATAGTGAAAGACAAAGAGGTTCCATAGTCCAAATACCATTATGATTGGCTTGGGCATTGACAATACACAAATAACAATATCTAACACTTGCAAAAGCCACTATTGATATAGGGTCAATTGAAAGAACTAGAATGATATTTGTTTCTACATATTGTGTAAAGTCTTTAGAATGACTATGAATAATTCCACCCTTCACATATGATTGCTATGAAAAAATAAAGAATGTGAAACAACTTGCAAAGTGGAAAGATGAAGGAAATAGATTAAAAGCTTTAGAAATAAGCTGATGTAAAATATTTCCATTGTCAAATAGTATTTCTTGTCATCAATATTAAAATTTTTTTACCTTTTTTTGATAATATAGCAAGCTCCTTTTTCTTTGTACAACTCAATTTCTAAACAATCTAATTTGAAAAGCATGTTTACATTATAATTGATTATTTTGAAATGAAAAAAATCAAGAGTAATTATAATTATAGTATTTTACTATTAGTAGAATAATGACATATTTATAGTATTACATTAAAATCCTATAGTGGTTACACATGCTTTCATGGAATGTTTTGAAGAATGGACTTAATATGACAATTTTAAAACACATTTAAAAAAATTTGATAATAACATTAGTAACATAATAACATAGTAATGACGATAAATACAAAATATTTGCAGAATTTTCAAGATATTTACATAGTTTAGATTAAAGAATTGGAAGAAAAAAAAATTCTATACTTTATGACATCATATTTGTATATTCTATATTAAACATGAGTTAGTTTTATTTGTTTCCTTATATATAATTAACTAAAATCTTGATAATTAAATAGAACTTTGATAATTAAATAGGCCTTTGAATTTAACATTAATAATTGAATAAACCTTTGAAATATTATCACAAATCTAATAATGAAATAAAATTTTAATTAAAAAAAGATAACTTTAATACATGAATAAAACCTTAATACATACATAAAACTTGACTACTTCAATACTTAGTCAAAATTTTAAAAAATATCTTTTTTCACTAAATCTAATTGAACCCTTGCACTAAACTAAATGAAACCCTAACACTAACAGATATCCAGACCAAAGCCTAACCCTAACATGTAACCAATTTTAATCGTAATTGTTTACCTAATTGAACACTAGGCTAAATTCAGACATAATCCTAAACTAAACTTAACCCATTTTTAAAACCAATTTCAACCCTAATAAAATCAAATTGAACCCAAACTCTAAGCCAAATTGAACCCTAAGTCTAACACTAAACTAAATTGAACCTCAAGCCCTAAACCTAATTGAACAATAAATCAACATAAACCCTCACCCTAGCACTTAACCAACCAAAAGTGTAACCTTAAATCACATTGAACATTAATGCTATAAAAATTGAATCCTAATACTATAACGTATTGAACACAAAGTTTAATCCTAATTGAATATTACATCAAATTGAACCCTACTTCTAATTCTAAGATAAATTAAAACCTAATTATAATAGAAAACCAAATTGAATTGTAACCCTAACCTCGATTGAAATTTAATGGTAACGCTAGAATCCTAATTAAATTGTAACCCCATTTAAATTAAAATTCCAAGTTTTAAAAAACTATAAACGTAGTATTAACCTTTATTAAACTATTTCCAAAAATTGAACCCTAAACCTAACCTGAATCAAACTTTTAGCATAGACAAGTACACTTACCGTATTTTAAGCACTTCTTAATTAAAGAAAAAAATTCCTAAGCCAAATTGAACATAATACCAACTTCCTTCCAACATCGAACACAATGCCAAAATTGGATTGTAACCTTGAACCAAATAGAATCATAAACCCAACAATAAATAAAATTGAACCTTAATCGTAATTAAACATCAAACCAAATTGAACCACAAAGCTAACACAAACCATATTGAACCATGAATCTAAATTGAATTAAAAAGAAATACTAAACCTACTTTAACCTTAACTATATCACTATACTCAATTGAACCATAATCCTAAAGATAAACATTACTCTAAATAAAAAACCTAAACCAACTTCAACCCTAACAATAAGACTAAATGTTGTTGAACCATAATCCTAGACCAAAATATACCCTAACACTAAGACTAAACCAAATTGAAATCTTACTCTAAATTAAATTAAACTCTGATCATAACCCAAATTAAAACATAAAAATACAAATAAATTGATCCCTAACCCTAAAATGAAACTAAATTTAACCAAACTCATACACCAACTTGAACCCTAACTACAACACTAAACCAAACTGAACCATAACCCTAAAACTAATTGAACACCTAAGAAAATTGATCCATATCCCTAAACCAAAATAAATATTTAACCAGATAAAACCAAAATCCTAAACTAGATTATGTCCCAACACTATAAAAAATCCTAAATGAACCTTATTTGTAAACAAAATTTTACCCTACAACTAACACAACCCTAAATTGAATTCTATCTCTCAAATAAATTGAACTATTTCTGTACACCAAAATGAACATTGAACCAAAGAGAATCCTAATCCCAACCCATATTATATCCTAACACTATAAATACATCTAAAGAGAACCCCTTTCCTAAATGCAAATCATCCTTACATCTAGTTCACTAAACTAAATTAAATTCTAACCCTAAACCTAATTAAACATGAAATTAGCTTGAAGCCAACACCCAACACTATTTCGAATTTAATTGTAACCTTCAAAAAAATAGAATTACAACTCCAACAATAACCCAACCTTGATTAAAGATTAAACCAAATTGAATCCTAACGCTAACACAAACCAAATTTAACCCTCAAACTTAACTTGAATAAAAAAAAATCCTAAACCAAGTGCAACCATAACCATAACACTAAACTAAATTAATACCTAACTCTAAAGAAAAACCAAGCCCTAAACCAAATAGCTTAACCAACTTCAACCCTAACTATAAGAGTAAACGAAGTTGAACCATAATCATAAACCAAATTATACCATAACACTGAGACTATTCCAAATTGAACCCTTGCTCTATACTAAATTAAACCATAATGGTTAACCAAATTTAACCCTAAAAAAATACATGTAAATAAACCCAAATCCTAAAATTAAACTAAATTTATCCAAAATCAAACCCCAATCCTCAACCAAATGTTAGAATGATTTTAGTTTAACTGAGAGGGGGGGTGGGGGTGAATCAGTTATACTCAGGTCCAGATGTACCAACACAACTTTTAAACTCTTCAACACACTTAGATCTATTCATCAATTCACTCGGTCTCTATAGAATATATATATTAGCAACATAAAACTTGCAATCCGCTATCCAAAAGTAATCAACTTACATAATATGAAACTTTCAACAACATAACACTCAAATAACATTCACACAAGTATAACACTAGGATTTAACGTGGAAACCCAATATGAGAAAAACCACTAGTAACATGCTACTAAATTTTCACTCTTCTAAAGTGATCTCTGTGAGAAGCCAACCCCGTTAAAGGATTAAAATACACACTATTAGGTCTGACCCTATTAAAGGATTTAATCACCCTATTAAGAGTGGCATGGTTAGAGGGCTTAAGAACATTCCATTAGAATGTCACCTTGATGAAAGGGTTTAAAAAATGACTATTAGGTCAACCTTGATTAAAGGATTTTAACTGATACAATGGTTAGAAAGTAACAGTAAGTTCTGATATAAAATATACAACTCACTTTGCAAATACAAATTCAATATGCTCATATGTTGATTTACTGACTAACCTTCATTACCATCTCCATCTCTGATCTTCTCGAAAATCTCTTCAAGCAATCACCTCAACTCTATTAAGCTCTTCATAGTTCTTCTTAGACTTTTGCTTAGGTTTGTCAGTCAATAACATCAACATCTTTCCACACTCCTAATAACCTCACAATTAGGTCATCCTTATACCTCCTTGATCATGTAGATTAATCTTTTACTGCTTAATCTCTTCTGTAGATCTTAGGTTTAGGTTAGATTCATCGAATCCTTCCATCATTTTGTTCTCCTCCTTATCCTTCTAGAAACTTCTCCAAACTTTTCCTTGAATCCATAAGAAACGGTTTACCATGCATTAAATTCTTGAGATCATTCATTATTAATTTCAACACATTTTAAATATCCCAATAATTCAACTATGTCGCTTGGGATTCTCAATTCCTACACAAATTGTAAATTACTGACACTCGGTCAATACTGTGTTCATCTACTCAGTCACTGGATATCTCAATCATCACTAAAAACTATTCTACTTGGCAAACACTGTCTTTGCTCGATTAATTATCTGATACTTGACAATTATTGATGCTCAGTCAACACTAAATTTGCTCAGTTTATACTAGCGCTTGGTCGACACTAGCATCACTCGGCTTAAACTAAATTTCTTCTCTTTTTCTCGATTAAGCCTATGCTTCAAATCTATTTACTTCTTTACTCAGTGTTAAAGATAAACACCACATTACCTTGTCAATGTGCTAACTAATCAAGTACCCATTGAAGTATCACATAACTCAACCTTTCCGTAGGTCCTCTTGTTATCTCCTCTTTTCAAATCTTCTTCATCAATCAAAAGATATGGTACTCTACTAGATAACAACTGTCTTACCAGTTAAGGTTTGACATCATTGACAATATAATTTTTTTTTTCAATTGTAGTTTCAAATTATCTCCCTCTTTGGCATTGATGGAAAGACCACATTCTCTACCATACAATGCTAAAGAGTCTGTTCAATAGTTTACCGAATTATTCTCAATCACTCCCTCTTTTCTTAGGGTCACTTTTTCTTTTCTCTCAAGTTTACTAAATCTCTCCCTCTTTGACAACAATGCCAAAGACATTCATCTTCACCATGTAGATATCTTCATGTTAGTTCTCTGAATTTTATTACTCCCTCTATCATATTGCTTATGACTGATCAACATCTTTTTCTTTACTTTTCATAACTCTAGGCAACTCATAAAGTGTGACCTCCTTTGCATCAATTTATCAGATATTTTGATTTATACGATTTGATGCAATGGTCCTATATGTTACTAGGCAGCCTCAGTTAGGGGAATCACCCCTAATTTACCTCTAAGGTATTCATGAGCATCTTTAGGTAATGCCTTAGTGAATATATCTGCTAATTGTTCCTTTTTATTCACATACTCCTATCTCACTTCTTTGTCTTGAACTAGCTCTCTCAAGTAATGATACTTGATAAAAATATTCTTAGTCTTAGTGTACATTACAATAGTCTTTGATATATTAATAGTACTTGTGTTATCATAGAAAATAAAAACCGGCTCAGTGATTTCCTCCTTCATACCTTTTAACAATTTCTTAATCCACACTAAATTTGAACAATTCACTACTGCTACTTCATATTTAACTTCTGCTGTAGATTGGGAGATGCAGTTCTATTTCTTGCTTGTCCAAGAGACTAATCTCTTTCCTAGAAAGAATGCGCCACCACTTGTACTCTTTCTGTCATCCACATTTCCTTCCCAATCTGCATTAGTGTAAAATTTCAGTTCAAACTTGTCATTCTTCTTGTAATACAATCCATAGTCTTGTGTTCCTTTTAGATATCTCAATATCCTTTTCACTGCCACCATGTGATTCTCCTTAGGGTTTGCAAAAAATCTTGCAACAATCCCAACTTCTAAGGCAATATCCAGTCTATTATGGACAACATATTATAGCTTTCCAATCATAGACCTATACAAGGTTTGATTTACTTCAACTATATCATCCATTTTTGATAGTTTTTGTCCAGAAGCCACAAGTGTACTTACTATCCTAGAATCTTCCATACCAAAAGTTTTCAATATCTCCTTGGCATACTTAGATTGTGTAATATATATAACTTTCTTCATTTGATAAACTTGCAAACCAACAAAGAATTTGATCTCACCAAACATTGACATTTCAAATTCAGTTTGGATTTCATTTGAAAATGTTTGACATAGGGCATCTTGTCCTCCAAATATAATATCATCAACAAAGATTTCAGCTAACAATATCTCTTTAGCTTTTCCAGTCTTCAAATACAGATTGTTGTTGTCATTTGTCCTTACAAATCCAATCTTTATCAAATTGTGCAATCTCTCATACCATGCTTTGGGGGCTTGTTTCAATCCATGCAGTACCTTATGTAGTTTACAAACTATGTTCCTTTTTCTTGGGTCAACAAATCCTTTTGGTTGTTCAATGTATACTTCTTCTTCTAGTATACCATTTAGAAATGTAGATTTGACATCCATTTGATACACTTTGAATCCTTTAAAAGCTGCATATGCAAGTAGAGTTCTTACTCCTTCCAATCTTGCAACTAGGGCAAATGTCTCCCCATAGTCAATGCCTTCTTCCTGTGCATATCCCTTGCATACCAATATAGCTTTGTTCCTAGTGACTTCTTCATGTTCATTTATCTTATTTATGAACACCCAATTTATTCCAATAACATTCTTGTCTTTTGGTCTCGGCACTAGTGTCCAGGTTTTGTTCTTTTCTATCTGCTCTATATCTTCATTCATGGATTGAATCCAATCTTCATTCTTTAAAGACTCTTTCATTGTCTTAGGCTCAAATTCACATAACAAGCATGTTTGATCTTTCAACTCACTTCTTGTCATGACTTTAGATTCTTTATCTCTATTGATTTCTTCTGGCTTGTGATGTCTTCTCACATATTGTGCCAATGTAGGTTATGATCTCCTTGTTAGAAAGTAAAGTCCACCAAGATAACTGAGAGGGGGGGGGGGTGAATCAGTTATCAGATAATTATAACATTAAAACATTTAATCAATATAATTACCAACCATAGAAAGATATTCATACACAATAACATACAAGATATGTTGACTACAGAACCTCTTGATCAAAGAGTAAACCAAGGTGGGAATGATGCCCACAAAAGATGCACTAATATGAATATTCCTTGTGAAAGGATGGACTCTATTAGGAGTCTTATGAAATACAATCAGTACATATGAATCCCTATTAGGAGATTTTGAATCCCTGTTAAAAGATTCTAACCCAGTTAAGAGTTATGGAAGACAAAAGGACCCACTGCCCAAATAGTTTCAAGGTAAGATCATTGAACACACTGTCCAAGTAATCTTTGTATTATTCAATAGAATAATATTTTACCTCTTCTCTGACTGTGCCAAACTGCACTCACTGTTACACCACATCTCAATTTCAGATCTATGTACTTCGCATGTCTTCCTTTACAATTCGCTTTCACTTTTAGCTCTTTTCTTCACTTCATATTCATACACTACTATCCTCTTCTACATCACAACAAGGAAACACATTCCTTCCTTTATGCCACACTCAAATAATTACAAATGAGTCAACATACAATTACAACATAAAAGTTTCCACACGCTACATCAAAATTACACAAAACTGTCAGCTTCCAACTACAATAAATCTTCACTCGTGTGACCTCAAAGTTTGCACCATCATCCATGTCAATATCAATGTGTCTTCAACTTCCCTTTAACTGCACAAAACCAGATTCCATCCTGATTAGGAGATATCATCTAATTTCCACAAACCGCTACTCAGGAACACTGCCTGAATACTGCTTTCACCAAAATGCTCATAACTTCCATGAATAAATGAATTACTATCTACATTCGTAACCATAGACATATAACATATCAAATAATATATACTCAACATCACATAGCTCCAATTGCAATATCCCATGTGCGCTAATCCAAACTTTGTCTACTTCTCTGCAAGTCTCCAGAAGATCATTGTGTTGACATCAATGACAATCATAGTCATGAATGCAACAAAAACTGCGACAGAATGACTGCCAAACATTTAGCATTCATTCCTAACAATCTCCCCCATTGGCATTAATGGCAACATAGATGAAGAAACATCCAATGTTCCAAAAATCCAATACTTCAACACTGCCGCTCCAAATCCTCTTCATTAATCAAATCTTGCTTCGTTATCCTATTCAATTCTCTCCAACAGATGTTTCAGATGGTTTTTCATGTATACTTCTCCCCCATTGACATCAATGATAGAAATTTCATCACTATGTCAAAAACAACTCCAATGTCAAAGGACACTATTCAGAAAAATGCATTCACTAGAGTCCTCATGACTCAGCTCAGATACACATACTCCCCCATAGAGGAAGTACCAACATCTAGTCTAGAAGAAAGATAAGGCTCATATACGACTAGACGGATGCAACCAACTGCATCACTTCTCAAAAGTAGGCTGGGGCATAAGCCCAAGCATACCTCTCAGATACTCAAATGTATCCTTAGGCAAAGGCTTTGTAAATATATCTGCTATCTACTCCTTTGTACTTATGTACTCAAGTCCAACTTCTTTCTTAGCAACTTTCTCTCTTACAACATGATACTTAATCTCTATATGCTTTGTCTTAGAATGCAATACAGGATTCTTAGACATACTAACTATGCTGGTGTTGTCACAATGTATGACAATAGGTTCAACAAACTTTATTCCAATATCCATCAGCATTTGCTTCATCCAAATTATCTGGTTACAATTGTTTGCTGTTGCTACATATTCTACTTCTGTTGTGCTCTGTGAGATACAATTTTGCTTCTTGCTTAGCCAAGAAACCAATCTTCCTCCAAGGAAAAATGCTCCTCCACTGGTGCTTTTCTTATCATCAACACTACCTCCCCAATCAACATTTGTATATGCACATAGGGTAAAATCATCAGATTTTTCATACCACAATCCATAGTCCATTGTGCCTCTTAAATATCTTAGTATCCTCTTTATTGCTGCATAATGTGATTCTCTAGATTCAGCTTGAAATCTTGCTACAATTCCAACTGAATGTGCTATATCAGGTCTTGTATATGTCAAATACTGCAATCCTCCAATCATGGATCTGTAATTCTTCTATTCCACTGCAGGAGTCTCATATGTGCTAGATAACTTATGTCCAATTACCACAGGTGTTCCAACTGGTTTACAATTCTCCATTCCAAATATTTTCAACAAGTCATTCAGGTACTTTGTCTGACTTACAAAGATACCATCATTGTTCTGTGTTATCTGTAATCCCAAAAAGTATTTCATTTCACCAATCATACTCATTTCAAATTCAGTCTTCATTTCATCAGCAAATTTGTCACTAGCTTCATCTTCTCCTCCAAAAATAATGTCATCAACGAAAATAACTATAACCAACAAACCATTTTCAATTTCTTTTGTGTATAGATTGCTATCAGCTATTCCTTTTGTAAATCCCAACTTTAACAAATACTTGTCCAATCTTGCGTACCAAGTTCTAGGTGCTTGTTTAAGTCCATATAAAGCTTTCTTCAGTTTACATACCATGTCTCCTTCTTGAGTCAAAGGAAAACCTTCAGGCTGCTCAATGTAAACTTCTTCTTCCAACTCTCCATTCAGAAATGTTGACTTCACATCCATCTAATATAATTTGAATTTCTTGTAAGCTGGATAAGCCAAAAACATTCTCACTGCTTCAATTCTTGCAACAGGTGCAAAGGTTTCTTCATAGTCAATTCCTTCTTGCCGTGAGTATCCCTTACATACTAATCTTGCTTTGTTTCTCACTACTTCTCCTTGTTCATTCATCTTGTTTCTGAATACCCATTTAGTTCCAATAACATTCTTATCTTTAGGTCTAGGGACCAATTCCCATGTCCCATTCTTTTCAATTTGATCTAGTTCTTTCATAGCATTAGTCCAACTTTCATCTTCACAAGCTTCACTAGTAGTCTTAGGTTCAATTTGAGAAATCAAACATAACTGTTCTTGTACCTTATTCTGAGTCAGAACTCCTCTTTTGATGCTTCCAATAATTTTCCCAATAGGATGATTTCTTGATAAACTCTTGCTAGGTGTCACTGTCTCAGATCTCACTTCAGGTGTAGGTTCTTCAATGACTTCACTGTGGCTTTCATTCAACAAATCACTGTCAGTCTCATAAAATAATTCAATAGATCCAATATTAGGTTTAGGATGAGCTTCTTCATTTGATTCATAATCAAGCATTCTTTCCTGAATTTTGAACTTTTCATCAACTTTAACATTTTCACTTTCAACAATAGTCTTAGTTCTTTTATTGTAACATCTATAGGCTTTGCTTTTCAAAAAATATCCAAGAAATATACCTTCATCACTTCTAGGATCAAACTTTCCAATATCATCATCTCTTTTTATATAACATTTGCTTCCAAAGATTCTAAAATACTTAACTGAGGGTGCATGTCCAAACCATAATTCATAAGGTGTCTTGTTTGTGTCTGCTTTGATTTGTATTTTGTTAATTGTATACACTGATGTGTTCATTGCTTCTCTCCAGAATATCTTCGCCAAATCATTATCAAATAACATAGCTCTTACTGCTTTAGTCACTGATCTATTTCTTCTTTCTGCAATACCATTTTGTTCAGGTGTTCTATTTTGTTCAGGTGTTCTAGGGGTTGAGAACTGTCTCTTAATGCCATTTTCTTCACAAAAAGTGTTAAACTCTCTAGAAGTAAATTCTCCACCTCTATCAGATCTCAAATATTTAATCTTCATTCTAGATTCATTCTCAACTTTATTCTTAACAATCTTAAACTTATCAAATGCTTTAGATTTTTCTTTAAGAAATGCAATCCACATCATTCTTGTAAAATCATCAACAAGAATCATAAAATACCTTTCTCCATAGAATCCTCTAGTCCTGGTAGGACTGCTCAAATCTGTATGAACAATTTCTAGCTTTTCTGCAGATGTAAAATTCTTACTTGGAAAAGAACTTCTTTTCTGTTTAGCCATCACACATTCTTTGCAAATCATGTTAGTAGGCTTCATAATTTTAGGCAAATCTCTTACTACAAGTGTAGTACTTACTTTCACAATGTTGTCAAAGTTTATATGATAAAACCTTCTATGCCATAACCAACTATCATCAATTTTAGTAATCAAACATGTCATCTCAGTAGGATTCAACTGAAATACATTACCTCTGGTTCTAGATCCAGTTCCAATCAGATTTTCATCTTTATCCTTTATCACACAAGTTTTCTCAGTAAATCAAACTTGATATCCCTTATCAACTAGCTGTCCAACACTCAAAAGATTATGTTTCAATCCATCCACAAAATAAACATCATCAGTATTAGTCTTTCCATCAAGAGTAATAGATCTTATACCTTTAATCAAACAAGGTGCATTGTTTCCAACTCTAACAACTCCTCCATCATATTCGTTTAACTTTATGAAATTTTTCATGTCTCCAGTCATATGATGTGAACAAACACTGTTTATAATCTAATCAAATTTCTTTTCAACTTGAGAAACTAAGGCTTTTTCTTCCTTAACATCAATTTTAGGATTTTCTTCTTTAATTGCTACAAATCCTATGTCATCATTATTCTCAGTATCACTTTCACTTAGAGTTCTTTCTATACTAGCTTCAAGATCTTCATCATTTGCATAATAACATTCCTTAGATCTTCTAGGTTTGAAATTGTTTCTGTACTTTTTAACTCTCTTAGGACATTTAGATGCAAAATGACCATATTCTTGACAAGTCCAACATTTAAAAATTTTCTTACCGTCTGGTTCTCTCTTCACAAGCAAGGCAATACCTTCTTCAATCTTCTCATCTTCTTCATTTCTAGATCTGCCACTGCCAGCATAATCTCCGCTCACACTGATGCTTCTTGAAAAAGTAGGGCGAACATTGAGAGCACTGAATGCTGTCTCCATTCTAGGTAAGTCTCCTAATAACCTCAAGCTCATCTCTGCTGCTTCTAATCTTCCAAGAATAGTCTCTCTTGTAAAGTTTGTAGTACAAGGTATAACTTGTTCAATCATCTGTGTTGTCTGCTTAAATATAGGAGTTAATGTTCTCAGAATTTTTCATATCAGTTCATTCTCTGTCTTTGTTCCTCCACAAGATTTTATACCTGTAAGAATTTCTGACATTCTACCAATATAGCTTCTAACAGATTCATCTTCCAACATTCTTATATCTTGAAATGCACATATCCAATTATGTAATCTAAGTCTTTTTGCATGTTCAACACCTTCAAAAGTAGAGTGTAAAGCTTTCCAAATTTTATGAGATTTTTTCAAACATTTTACTTGACTGTACTCATTCTCCGGAAGGGCTGTCAAATGTGCTTCTCTTGCAAGTATGTTACACATGAATAGATCTCTCTCCTCAGTAGTACATGTTTCAAGATTGTCCTCTTCAATGATAGTCTTATCATTCTTTGTAATCAACCAATAACCTGGTCCTAAACACAGTAGGTGTGTCTTCATCTTTTCTTTCCAGCTGTCAAAATTTGCTCCATCAAACTTAGGGCTTTCTTTCCTGAAATTCACCATGGATCTCCTTAAGCTGTTAAACTTCTTTTTCAAGGATCTACCACTCTGATACCAATTGTTAGAAAGTAAAGTCCACCAAGATAACTGAGGGGGGGGGGGGGGGGTGAATCAGTTATCAGATAATTATAACTTTTATCAACTTCAACAACATTAAACCATGTAAGCAATATAATTACCAACCATAGAAAGATATTCATACACAATAACACAATGACACAAGATATGTTGACTAGGGAACCTCTTGATCAAAGAGAAAAACCCGGTGGGAATGATGCCCATGAAAGATGCACTAATATGAATATTCCTTGTGAAAGGATGGACTTTGTTAGGATTCTTATGAAATGCATTCAGTACATATGAATCCCTGTTAGGAGATTTTGAATCCCTGTTAAAAGATTCTAACATTGTTAAGAGTTGTGGAAGACAGAAGGACCCACTGCCCAAACAGCTTCAGGGTAAGATCAATGAACACACTATCCAAATAATCTTTGTATTACTCAACAGAATAATATTTTACCTCTTCTCTAACTGTGCCAAACCGCACTCACTGTTACACCATATCTCAATTTTAGATCTCTGTACTTTGCATGTCTTCCTTCACAATTTGCTTTCACTTTTAGCTCTTTTCTTCGCTTCTTATTCATACACTACTATCCTCTTCTACATCACAACAAGGAAACACATTCCTTCCTTTATACCACACTCAAATAATTGCAAATGAGTCGGCATACAATTACAACATAAAATTTTCTACATGCTACATCAAAATTACACAAAATTGTCGCCTTCCAACTACAATAAATCTTCACTTGTGTGACCTCAAAGTTTGCACTATCATCCACATCACTATCAATGTATCTTCAACTTTCCTTTAACTATGCAAAATAAGATTCCATCTCGATTTCCACAAACCGCTACTCAGGAATACTGCCTGAATACTGCTTCCACCAAAATGCTCATAACTTCCATGAATAAATGAATTATTGTATGCGCTCTTAACCATAGAAATATAACATATCAAAGAATATATACTCAACATCACATAGCTCCAACTGCAATATCCCACGTGCGCTAATCCAAACTATGTTTGCTTCTCTGCAAGTCTCCAGAAGATCACTATGTTGACATCAATGACAATCATAGTCATGAATGCAACAACAACTGCTACAGAATGACTGCCAAACATTTAGCATTCATTCCTAACACTCCTTTCTACTTGTTCTTGATCTTTGGGTTCATCTAGTGGATTCTCTGCCTCCTCTGTAGATTTCTTGATAAGATCCTCTTGATGCTCAATATTTTCTTGCCGTGACTCAACAAGTTCATGTTGTTTCTTGACATCTTTGTTTTCTGGTTTAGTTATATTACTAGCCTCTCCTTCAATGTATACAAAAGATCTGTAATCTTCAGGTTCTTTCTTACACTCAACTTCATTCTTTTTTGCATATTCATCAACTCTAACATTTGCACTTTCTACAACTTTGTTAGTGTTAGAATTCAAATACTTGTAAGCTTTTCTCTTAGTGGAATATCCTAGGAATATGCCTTAATCACTTTTAACATCAAGTTTTCCATTCCTATTATCCTTCTGTATATAACATTTTCTTCCAAATGCTTTAAATTATTTCACATTAGGTGCATAACCATACCATAATTCAAAAGGTGTAGCATTTGTACCTTTCTTGATTTGTACTCGATTCAAGGTATAAACAATTGTACTTATAACTTCTCTCTAGTATTTTTGTGCAACATTCTTTTCTATCATCAGTATTCTTGCACAATCCATAATTGATCTATTTCTTCTCTCTGCTATACCATTCTGTGGTGGTGTCCTTGGTGCAGACATTTGTCTCTTTATTCCTCTATCATTGTAGAATATATTGAACTCATTTGATATGAACTCTCCTCCTTTGTCTGATCTCAAATATTTCAATATTTTACATGTTTATTTCTTAACTTTTGCTAAATACCACTTAAACAACTGAAAGACATCATATTTGTCTTTCAGAAACATCACATTCATCATTCTATAATAGTCATCAACAAACAAAATGAAATACTTATCACCACAATAAATTTGCACACCAATAGGTCCACAAAGGTCAGTATGAACCAATTCAAAAACATTATCAGAAGTATATGTCTTTCTCTTGAAACTAGATTTTCTCATTTTTCCCAATTGACATTGTTTAAACACATCACATTATTAGGTTTCTTCAATCTTTCTAATCCTCTAACTTTCTTTATCTTACAAATATTTACCAAATTGTCAAAGTTCACATGACATGTACCTCTTATGCCATAACCATACATCATCAAATTGTGCAAAAAAACATGTTTCCTTAGATAGGTCTAGATAGAACAAATTACCTCTTGTTTATTCTCCACTTGCAATTAGCTCACTAGTGGCATCAAATATTTTAGCCTTCTTGTGATGAAGCTCAACTTGGTAACCAATACTGTTCAACTGTGCAACACTCAACAAATTATAGTTAAGACCTTCAACCCAATAAGCATTATCACACCTGATCTTATCAGTTAATCTTATTGATCCTTTTCCTTTCACATGACATGGTGCATCATTACCAAACTTAACACTCCTACCTTTGTAATGATTTAAGATTTCAAACTTACTTCTATCACCAGTCATGTGATGTGAGAACCACTATCAATAATCCATTTATCACCTTTACTCACATATGGAATAAGTGCAGTTTTCTCATCTTCATTAGAATCATCTTTCATAGCAACATAAACAACTTCTATGCCACAATCATCAGATTCACTGGTTTCACTGTCAGTTTCTTCTTCAATAATATAAAAGGATTTATTACCTTTGTCTTTGTAGTCCTTGTACCTTATGTGGTCTCTGTCATTTCTTTTGTCTTTATACTTTCTTACCCTTCTTTCATCCTTGTCATTCCTGTTAGGGCATCTTGTTGCAATATGACCAACTTTGTTACATGAAATTTTTTTATGGGAAGTTTACCTTTGAATTTTCCTTTTCCTCTCGGTAGCCTTCTAGCCATAAGTGCCTCAAGATCATCTAGATCATCATCAAAAGTATCACTATCACTATCATTGTTACTATCATTGTTCACACATCTTTCTTTTCCTTTCTTAGACTTATGAAGAACCATCTGAGACTTGAATGCAGATTCAATGTTGTGAGTAGTGAAATTATCAAAATTAGACAACTCAAAAGCATTAAGCCTACCAACAAGACCTTCCAAAGTTAGGACATTACCAGGGGTACATCTTGATCTTATATTGCAGAAAATCTAATAGCATAGATAGGAAGTAGGGTTCTCAACACTTTACTAATAATAGTTTCATCATCAATGTTTCTATTAGCTCCTCTAATAGCATTCACTACCTTTTTAACTCTGCCACAATACTGAACAATGTTTTCACCTTCCAGCATTTTCATTTCATCAAACTTACCTCTCAAGCTTTCATATTTGTCTCTCAGTACATTTGTGTCCCCACCATAGATAGCTACTAGTGTGTTCCACATTTTCTTTGCATTAGTACAATCCTTGATGTCTTCAAATTCAGGATAGATTAGGGCTGATGCAATCTCTAGCATTGCCTAATTGTGTTCTTGTTTTTTCATCATTGCCTCGGCCGTCATAGGTGCAACAATTGGTAAATAATCATGTTCCACATAGTATTTCGTTGAATCACCAATACTGTCTATGTGCAATTTCATCAAGCTCTGCCATGTAGGGAAGTTCTCCTTGTTCAGCTTTGGTACCTCCTTTTTGTACATCTTGATCATTAGCTTCAAGTACCTTTAAAATTTCTCCTTACAAGCACCAATAGCTCTGATACCAATTGTTAGAATGACTTTAGAATAATTGAGAGGGGGTGAATCAGTTATCCTCAGGTCCAAATGTACCAACACAACTTTTAAAATCTTCAACACACTTAGATCTATTCATCAATTCACTCGGTCTCTATAGAATATATCAGCAACATAAAACTTGTAGTCCACTATCCAAAAGTAATCAACTTGCAGAATATGAAACTTTCAACAACATAACACATCAAATAACATTCACACAAGTATAACACCATGACTTAACGTGGAAACCCAATATTGGAAAAACCACCAGTAACATGCTACTAAATTTTCACTCTTCTGAAATGAGCTTTGTGAGAAGACAACCATGTTAAAGGTTTACAATACACACTATTAGGTGTGACCTTGTTAAAAGATTTAATCACCCTATTAAGAGTGGCTTGGTTAGAGGGCTTAAGAACATTCCATTAGAATGTCACCTTGATGAAAGGGTTTACAAAATGATTGTTAGGTCAACCTTGATTAAATGATTTTAACTAATACAATGGTTAGAAAGTAACAGTAAGTTCTGATCTGAAATATACAACTCACTTTGCAAATACAGATCCAATACACTCATTGAAGTATCACATAACTCAACCTTTTCTTATGTCCTCTTGTTATCTCCTCTTTTCAAATCCTCTTCATCAATCAAAAGATATGGTACTCTACTAGATAGCGACTGTCTTACCAGCTAGGGTTTGACATTAATGACAATATAACAATTTTGTTTTTCAATTGTAGTTTTTAACACCAAATTATGTTTGAACACATAGCCAAATAGAATTGTAACCTTAAACATATTCCTAAAGAAGATTATGTCCTTACACTACAAATAATCCAAAATGGACCCTATTCGTAAATAAAATATAACCATACACCTAAAGATAAATTAAATAGAATCAAAATTATTTAGTTTAAGGGTTATTTTCAAGCACATTATCACATTACATTGTTTGTGAATTCTAACCCTAAACCTGATTTTACTGTTACTCTAAAATAAAAATAAATAGTTAACCAAATCAAACCCTATTCCTAAACTAAATTATCTCATAACTATACGCAAAATTGAATTGAAACCTTAACCCTAATAGAGTGACAAACCTTAGCCTAAATAAACATAAAACCATATTGAACCCTAATGCTAAAACAAACCAAATTGAACCCTTAACCTAAACTGAATTAAAACAAAATCTTAAACCAACTTCAACCTTTACTATAGCACTAAACTAAATTGAACCCTTACCTTAAAGTTAAACCTAACCCTAAATCAATTTCAACCCTCGCTAGAAAAGTAAACTAATTAAGTTGAACAATAATGCTAATATAACTTATACCCAAACACTAAGACTACACTAAAACCAAATTGGACCCTCAACCAAATTAAAAGCAATTTGTAAACCAACTTCAACCTTAACTACAACACCGAACTAAACTCAACCATTACCCTAAAGTTGAACCTAACCCTAAAGAAAAAATCTAAGCCAAATTCAACCCTCATTACAAAAATATACCAAGTGGAATGATAGTCCTAATACAACTTATACCCTAACATTAAGACTACACCAAATTGAACTCTTAAGCTAAACTAAATCAATGTTTAATATATTCAATAATATTTTAAATATAATTAACATAAATTATCTATTTAATTTCTTTTGAATACTTTTCTTGCCGTTGTTGTTGTCAATGCTACTAGGCGCAAACACACACATATCTAGAATTTGATGGATAATGTATATTTTATTATAAATTTATATATGTTTATATTTAATTAAATGTCACAATTAATTTTTAGTGTTATAAAATTATTTGAGAATATTATTAAATTTGTAAAAAAATTAATATGATAATCTAAAGTTATAATTTGTTTTAAAAAAAATATTTTGTAAGTATTTAACAAATTATATTAAATTTATAATGTGATTACTAATCTACAAGTATTCAATTAAATATAGATTAGAGGTGTAACTATTGTTTTCATTTATTTCATTAGCCTCCATTTCTCTAAAAGGGACTTTAATAAAGTATTCACAATTATATATGATTTATTAAAAAGTCTTCAATTAAATATAGATTAATGATGTAATTATTGTTTTCATTTAGGTCATTAGTTTAGATTTATATAAAAAGAATTTTATCCCTTATACAATTTAATATTATATTAAAAAATAATTTTTTAAAATCCTATTTATTAAATAAAAAATATAAATTGTAAATATATTTCTGAATTCAACTGAATCCAGAAATATATTTACGATTCGATCTATAAATTGCAGAAACCTTTATCTCTCTGACAATAAAGCTAAAGTTTAGGTCTATTTTAAATATATTATAATATTGATGCATATAAAATTCAACTTCCAAACGTTTAAATCAAAACTTGATGACTCAGATTCATGATCAGTAATTTTCACATGAATCCATCACATCATGTACAACGTAAGGATGAGACTCCACAACGTCAAATTCTAGGCACAGTTGGCAACACTAACTCTCCTGGAGCGACTTCTGGTTAAAATGGGGAAAGGCAAAGCACGATACCTAAATTACTCAAGAAGTGACTAAAGTCGCTTAAATAAAATTAAAGATCTGTGTACGAAAAAGCGTATTGAAGCCACATATGAATCCCCATACCTGGCCACAATAATTCTACTGCCTGAGTCCTGACGCTACACATAAAACACAATCGGTTGTACGCTCCAGAACCAGTTGCCAAATGTGTGGATATCTTGGTCTTAGGTACCATTACCACTCAGACAATCGTTGATTCTGTTTCTATCGCGTGGCGGCTCGCCTTCAATACAATGTGTATGTCATGGATCATCCACTCCTCATCCACTCGCCGTAGCTTTATTGAGATGGCCCGCCACCGAACCCGAAAGAGACAGTCTTTCTTGTACCGGCTCGTTTATTTATTCGAAGTAACTCGGGGGAACTTTTTCTTTTTCATCGTTTGTAGCAACGTGTAGTGGGTTTGCGGCATTTGTACGCAATGAGTTCGTGGAAGAATGGGGAAGCATGGGAATGAGAAGATGAAACAGTGGATGCAAAATTGCCTGATTCTGGCGCTCTCCTCGTACGTAGCGCTCGACCTTTTCATCCACTCTGCAACTCCAAAACATTGTGAATGCCCGCGGGAAGTGCGACTCGGCTCAGAAAATGGAGTCTGCGCCGCCAGAGAGGAGTACCGTGAGGCCACGTCACGCGGCGGCGGGGCAGAGGAGGGAAAAGCATGGAGGCAGATGAAATGGGTTGGGGAGGCGGCGTCATGCAGGGTGAAGGGGCATTTGATCGAGAAGTTGGACGACCTGAACGATTTCAGGAGGGGGTATGCCCTTAAATTTACTCCCGACGTGGAGGACAGAGCCCACCTGTTGCCATGGCTGTTGGCGTCGAGAACAGCGGAGCTCGGCCTGAGAAGGCGACGCGTGTACCTCGATTTGGGGGCCAACCGTTTCGCCTCCAGCGTCAAGTGGTTTCTGCGCATGTATCCCTGTGACTTCACCGAGGTGCATGCCTTTGAGCTTAACCCTCGCTACTGGCGGCCCCCCCGCAAGATTTTCCATGAGGACTCCAATCTTCTGCCTGCGCATGTCCCGAGTTCGAATCCCATCCGCGTCAATTCCACTCCCGGCATTCCTGAGTGGATGATGGAGCGCGTGAAGATACATTACCGCCGGGTCTCTCATATGGACGATGCCTCCACAAATTCCACCGATATAACTCGCTTCATCAAGGAGGAGCTCCGTCTCACGCCTGCCGACACCGTGGTCGTGAAAATGGACATTGAGGGGGCGGAATGGCCCATTCTCAGACAGTGGATGAACGATCCCCAAATGCCCCAGATTGTAGATGAGCTCTTTGTTGAAATACATTATGCGAGCCCCACCATGAGTGTCTTTGGATGGGATTCCTTTCTTCCCATAACCAGAGACGATGCTCTCACCCTCCTTGCCGATCTCAGGTGGCGTGGCTTTTATGCCCACTTTTGGCCCTGACTCCTCTATTACGGAATTTTCTACCCACCATTACATTACCCCTCACTTTCTCTTCTCTCCTACAATTGCCGTCCTGAAGCATTTTCATTTAAGTAGCATCTGCATTTCAATTCAATTTTATCTTGGGTTCTCGCTACCCAATTTTATAGAAAGACCCGTGATTCCATATAATTAATAGTTTATAGCCCATTTGGAATTGGTCAATTTGTTGGGCGTCTCTGCAATTTCCACCAAGAGTTGGGTTCAATGTAGACCACGGAACTCGTTCTGCGGCCTAAAATTTCTCATTTCCACCTGACTTTGGGGTCTGAATTTCTCTGTTTATGGGCTGCTCTCGTTGTAATTGGGTTTAGACCTACAACTGTTCTGCATAGGCTGTCTCAGTACTGTACGATGAGGATCACGCTGCAAATGGGCTTTGCTCGACTACTCTGTAATTAGAATTACGCTGCATACGGGCTATACCCTGACTGCTCTGTAATTAGGATTACCCTGCAGAATGGGGGAAAAGTGCCTGTAGATAGGGCTGACTGGACTGCTCTATAATGAGGGTTTCTCTCTAAGAAGCTTTGCAAGTCCGTTCTGCCTGCGAGGTCTGTTTGCGAAGTATGCCTTGACTCCACTGTATTAAGGGATTTTTGGATCGCTTTTGTAAATAAGTTATGTCAAAATAAAAAGATTGATCTCCCATTCAAGAGTATTTTGTATAGCCAAGTGTTGGTCCACCATTACTGGAAGTGGATCTAAAATTAGTGTAATCAAGTTTTCAGCCCAAACACTGCTTGGTAAGTAAATTGAGATTTTGTGTGAACTTTTTAACGAGAAGTTTCTGCTCAAAACTATTTTGTAATGAAGTTTGAGTCTTAAACTACTTCATACTCAGATCATGTTTAAAATGGTTCAAGAATTTAATTTATTAATGCATTCTAGTCTTATGCAAAAGAGTTAGCTTAATCTTGAATTGTATTTTAATTAATCTAAAATTATATTTTAATGTAACTATTTAAATAAATTTTGATTTAAAATTATATTTTAATTGTTGAAATTAGAGGTGGTACATGTAATACTTCAAAAATGTGTACATCTGCACATCAAGTAATTAAAACCTTAATTGATCCTATCATAAATCTGTATTGGAGAATATTTCTAAATATTTTTAATCTACACTAATTATCTCTAATTAAATATTATTTGATGATAAATGATATTATTTTATTTATCCTAAGTGCAATTGGTTGAATATGATAAATATTTAATTAATTTAATTTCATTTAGCCACTTAATCACTTTAATTAGATTTAATTAACATTATTTTTAAATAATATTGTTTATTTGACAATAAATCAAAAACTTAAAAATAATTGATTGAATATTCATTTAATTGATTAAAATTAAATTGTCAAATTTAATAATATAGTTTTGAATAAAGTTTGATTAAATAATTGATTAACCTATAAATCAGTTATTTTTAAACTAAATCAGTTAAGTTGAGAATAAAACACATGGAAATTAAATAAAACTCACAATTATCTATGCAAAAATCAGAAGATCAGTTAAACTCAAAATCACCTCTTGAACTCATTTTGTTAACTTTCTAAACTCAACATGTGATTGTGAGTTAAAAAGCAGACTGGAGTAAATCTCAACTTCCAATTATGAGTTAAAAACTGATTTGCATGATAACTGTTTCTAATTCTCTTATAACTAACCAATCAATTCGAGTTAATTAAGGAGTGATTTTTGATCTTTCCATGAGTTCCCAAACCTGGATTTCTATATAAACAACCCTCAGTTCTTTACAAGACATGTGCAATTTTTTTGAGAACAACAGAGTTATACTATCGAGTTCTTGCGAAATTGTGCATCCATTTTTTAGATCAATTGTTAGTTTTTGCGTTCATAGCTAGTTTTCATTTTCATTGATATCAAGTCTTAGATCAATTTCATATAGTTGTTATTCTTATTGCATTGAAAATCACAGAAACATAGATTAATCTTGCATTCATTTCAATAGTTTTTACATTCAAATCCTTCATTTAGGCATTGCATTGTCACTGATCTCGGTCAAATCTGAGAATACCATACTCACGTCTTCTAAAAAGCAGTAAATCGTCTGATTGATGATACATTCGTTCATTTCTTATTTATTTATCATTAATCTATAATATTTTACTGATGTGTTGTGTCTTCTGAATAGGTACAATTTTCACACACACATTTCTAGTGCCCACCATGGGGCCCGATATTGGGTTTCCATCTCATTCTTCATCAATTTTCTAATCATTTTTCATCAAATTCTCAGATTTTGAAATTTTTCCGTACAATCTTGTACGACAGTTTGCAAATTGTCGTTTGTGAAGCCAGTGTCTATCGTATGACAAATGACATCTCTGAAGTGTCGTATCGATTCATATGCATTATCGTATCAAAGCAGAATTGTCGTATGGGTTGAGGTATATTGTCGTACGCCATTTCACACCAGTATTTCAATTGTCGTATGGGTTTTTTGATCAGTTTTTAAAGATTTCTACCATGAAATTTGATTGATTGCTAATCCTAACCCCTGTTATTTTCTAGTGCGTGATTGTTTGAGATAGCCTAACACTTTTTGCAGGATGAGAGACGAAGATTTTAGCATTGAAGCCTATCTTTTGGCCTATTCTTGTCTTGTCTTCTAAGCCCTTGTTTGCAGGAAACCCTTTCAGAAATCGCTGGCCAAAGAAAGCTCATTTATAAATTTTTTTTGACTTGTGGTTTTGCAGGTTGCCAAATATCTCCATCGAGCAATAATTGTGTTTGGTTAATCTCTTTTTCATAGGCACATAGTTAATTAATTACGTGCGTCATATTATATGTGGTAGATATTGAGGGGATTATGCTCTTCTCTTTTCAGAGAATCAGAAACCCAAAAGGTATCTCCCCTGGGTAAGTGCACAAAGATGGGGGACCAAAGCTTATTTTGCTTTCCTCAAACCTGCGTTTGCAGCTTATTTTGCTAAGAAAGGCTTCCCAAGCGTGCATGCAGTCTTGCTTAGGCTTGGAATCCAATTTTTTCATTGATTCGTCCATCAAATGGCTCCATGGCGTCGTCAAGTTCGATCTGGAAGAAGAGGTAAGTCTTTTTATAGCGCATGCCTCTTATTTGTTTTAAATTTTTAGTTTTGTAGCAATTTGTTTTGTTTAAATTTATTTTTGATTAAATTTGTGTGAAATGAAGATTTAAAAATCTAGTTTTTTTAATTGCCAGGAAGAAATAATCTCCCTCCACCAAACCCTCTGTCTCCTCATGAAGAACTGAATGAAGAATTGAATGAAGAAACAAATGAAGAAAATGAACCTCAATTACCTCCACCAATCAAGAAACCTCCTCCTGGAACACAATAAAATTTGATGAACCAAATTGAAAGAGGGCAAAAAGAATTAGAATCTTTAATTACTAGGTTAAAAGATTCTAGTGGTACAAATCCTAGAAGGGAAAGACTTGCAAAATCATTGGAAGCAATCTTGACCCACATAAGCTCGGTTAGTGGGCAAATTAATTTATGGCGGGATAAAAGAGAGGAACTAAAATAATATTATGCAAATAAATTATCTTATGCAGACATAAAAAAGAAAAAAATCACAAAAGATGACATTTGCAAGCTATTTAAAAAACTAGGGGACACAGATACTCTTAGAACTACAACAAGGAGGTTCCTAATTCATTGGTGCTTAAATGAAGACATTAAAAACAATTTTTGGGAGAGATGGTGGATGGTCTTTGATTTGCCTCCTTGTAACAATCATGAGGTTCCTATATATTTCTTGAGGAAACTCTATTGCGAGTTTGTACTCAAGGAGGTGCCAAATTATTTTAACATTTTAGATTCTCAGGGTAGAGGAGGGGGGTCATCATTTGATCGAGTGGGAGCACATCATGACCCTAACACACCTAGGGTTTCTATTGGCAAGCCACAGGTGGATCATGTTATTATTCCTTCCATTGTGAAGGAACATGTAGAGGCAGACACACTAGGCACGAGTGGTGCTCTGACACAAACTCTCATTCAGTGTGCCACTCCTTTAGTTGAGGGTGACCATGGTCAATCCTTGAGGGGGCATATTTGTTGGTCATGTGGATGCTTGTGCACATTTGGTACTAGTGAGAAAGAGGAAGAGGATCCTAGAATGATAACTGATAGCTTTCTAAATGTGACATTTGGCATTGGGGTCAACCCACAATAGTGGGTTACACTTTTTCGGAGGAAGAAATTCTTCCCGAAACGCGGCGGAGGCAAAAAATGCCTTCATACTTTCGAATGAAACTGAAGTGCTACTTTCGAATGAAACTAAAAAGTTTCGAATCAAACCCAAAAATGCCATAGTTTTGAATGAAACTAGGTTTCATTCGAAACCTATTTTCTAGGAATAAAATATTCCATGCAACAAGGTTTCGAATGAAACCTAGGTTTCATTCGAAACCTTGTTGCATTAGGTTTTGGTGGGGTTTTTAACCCCACTTTCCATCATTTGGAAAGTGATGTTTCGGTTGTGGGGCATCCGATTCATCGACCGTCATTTTCTAGGTGGGTATTTTTTGATTTTTTATGTATATATATGTATTACATTTGTATATTTATGTATTTTTTTAATGTATTTAATATTTTTTAACATATATACATGTATATATGTGTATATGTGTATATGCATGTATATATGTGTATATACATGTGTATATGCATGTATTTATGTGTAAATATATGTGTATATGCATGTATTTATGTGTATATGCATATATTTGTGTAAATACATGTATTTATGTGTATATACATGCATTTATATGTGTATATATATGTATTTATGTGTATATATGCATTTATATGTGTATATGCATGTATTTACATGTAAAGATGCATGTATATGTGTACGTATGCATGTATTTACATGTATATACATGCATCTATGTGTATATGCATGTATGTACATGTATTCACATGCATATACATATATATATGCATGTATATACATGTATTTACATGTATATACATGCATGTATACATGTGTATATGCATGTATGTACATGTATTTACATGTAAATACATGTATTTACATGTATATATGCATGTATATGTGTATATGAATGTATGTACATGTATATATATATGCATGTATTTATATGTATATACACACATATATGTGTATATGCATGTATTTATATGTATATACACATGTATATGTATATACACATGTATATGTGTATATGCATGTATTTACATGTATGTACATGTATACATATACATGCATGTATTTACATGTATATACATGCATATATATGCATGTAGATACATGTATGTACATTTATATATGCATGTATATGTGTATATGCATGTATTTACATGTATATACATGCATGTATATGTGTATATGCATGTATTTACATGTATATACATGCATGTATATGTGTATATGCACATGTACATATATGCATGTATATACATGTACATGCATGTACATATATGCATGTATGTACATGTGCATATACACATATACATGCATGTACCTATGTATGCATGTGTGTACATGCATGTACCCATGCATGTACACATGTATATACATATATACATGTGCACGTACGTGTGTACACATGCATATATGCATGTGTGTACATGCACATGCACATGTATGTACACGTGTAGATACATATGTATGCATATGTGTACACACATGTATATACCTATGTATACACACACGCACGTGCATATATACATGGGCACGTGTGGTCATAATGCATACATATGTATGTACACGTGTACATATGTGTGCATGTGCATGTACACACGTGTCTACACATGCATATATGCATGTGTACACACGCACATGCACATGTACATATATGTATGTACATGTGTACATGCACGTATTTACATGTATATACATTTATGTACATGTATATATGCATGTATATACATGTAAATTTACATGTATACATAGGTGCATGCATTCAATGCATGTGTACAAGTATGTACATAGATGCATACATTTACATGTATACATAGGTACATGTTAAATGGGTATAAATAGGTACATGTTTATACATAGGTACATAGACCTACATGTTAGATAATAAGTCTCTAATGAGTTTAAATGTAGTTTTAAAAACTTTATTTTGATTGAATAATGTAGTTAAGTAGTTATAATTTGTGTTCAAATTTAATGTCTAGTTATTTACACTTTATTTTTATTGAATAATGTAGAAGTGTACTTTAATTTTATTTAATGAAGTTCAAAAAATATGATTTAGTGCATGTGTACATGTAGTTATTTGACACTATAAATATAATTTCTTTCAGGTGCACATATCTTGATAGTTCATTTATACATCTAGATTACTAGACATTACACATGGCAGATGCACCTATCCCGCCTCAGGATCGGGAACAATCTGAGAACCTATTTGACTGCACAAATAAGGAAATTCAAAAATTACAAGAGTCTACTGATAGTCCCTCCAGCTCCACTATTTATAGGAACACCTGTCAGTCCATCCTGGATAGCCTAATTGCTATCCGGAATGACATACAGAGGACTAGTGCATATTCCCCAAATGTTGTACAGTCTATTCTTGAGAGAAAGAGACGAGAGGTTAGCTCTGGTCTTTCTCTCAAGGAGGTGGCCAAACTGGTGCCCAAAGAGATTCTTAAAACCCAAGTTTGGCCATCGTACGTAGAGAAACAATATGTGAAGGGATATCAGGTTACAAAGTGTCAGGATCCAGCTATATCTGCACTGATATACCCTAGGTTTCTAGCTGCCCATGGTCGTTACCCAAATAATGACCAAATCCCCTTATACTTCGCACAACAGATCTATGCAAAGGTGCGATTAGGGAAACAGGTTAATTACACAGATTTGGCACCACATCAGGGGCAGGGGCGTGGGAGACTTGCAGATAGAGATGCTTTTCACCGACCTGATCGTCCGAGACCAACACACAGGGTTATTCTAGGTGAGAGGTCACAGGCTATTGCTCCATTGTTGGGTTCCATAGCAGACGATGTTGTTTGTAGCACCCAGCTACGGGGTGTGATTGATAGTGTGGGGCACATTGCATCGGCTGCGACATCCATATCTGTAGATCAGGTTGGCCAGTATTTGATGCAGCGATGGTGCTCCAGATCATCATGTGGAGCATCTTCCAGTAGGAGCTCAGATGACTTGTACTCTACAGCAGGGATCCCTTCACTTTCTAGCCTTGAGGGACTTATAGGAGAGATGGCACGCGTCACCATGACTAGTTTGGCCGAGGATCTTATTGATGCATATGCATTTATAACTGCTGAGCATGGTATCCCTATAGCGGATGTCAAAGATCATGTGGGTACTGTTAGATACACTCAGCGACAGGATCCTCATCACACACATCATGATAGTAGTGGTGCCCATGGTGATCCTCCTACGGACCAGTCTATTGCTGCTGAGAGAGAGCCACACTGTACAGACCCTTCAGTGAGTGCAGGGCAGCGGTTATCTGATGTTGGTCTCGAGGACGTTGAGTTTGGCATGAGTGCAACCGGTTACCTAGATTTGCTGACACGTGATGATCAGTCGGCTTCTATGCTATCACATCTGGTTTCTCCATTGCATTCATCTTTAGAGAGACGACTGTCATCTACTCATGTGGCAGATGTTCAGTTTAGCTTCGATCAGGCGCAATAGCATATTGATACCTTGGTTGATAGGATCGAGGAGAGGGAGTCAGAGCATGTTCCGGTTCCACCGTCTACACAGGTATAATTTGTTTTAATGTCATTTAGTTAAACTTTGATTGTTGGAGATTCAAAATTTATATATAAATGTATATATAATTTTTGTCATTTTTTTTATCTAGGGGGAGATGCCTCTTATTACTCCTATAGGGAGCGATCATGTATGACGTCGGGACTCACTCGATGATGACATCAGTAGTGGGCAGGTGAGTTTTTAATTTATTCAATTTTTGTACGTACATCTTTACATTTTTAAAATAGATGAGTATTATTTTATCAACATTTGAAAGATGTGAATATTAATTTGTATGATCTCACTTTGTCTATACAGGGTTCTGCACATCCCTCGCAGCATGATAGCTACTCAGGGCCTGATCGTACTATTAGGAGTCATCATGATGATTCTTAGGCTCTTTTAGACATGTTACACATGTAGGGATCTCTGATGTTACATTTGACATAGTTGGACATGCATCCATGTATATTTTTTTCATGTATACATTGCTTACTTCTTGATTGATTTCATATATTTGATGTTCATGTTTGACATATATGTACATGTTTATCCTTGATGTATGTATGTACATGTGTAGTATACTAAATTGATAGATCTCTAGATTGACTATACATTTGACATAGTTGGATGCATGCATGTATATTTTTTTCATGTTTACATTACTTACTTCTTGATCGATCTCATATATTACATGTTTATGTTTGACAAATATGTACATGTGTACTATTTGATGTTTATATTTGACATATGTACATGTAATTCATACAAATTTTAGTTGAATGTTAAATTTGAATGTAATTCATACAAATTTCAATATGCACATGAAATTTAAGATAATTAAGTTGCATGTACATTACAAACTTATTATTTTTAATATGGGAAGTAAAATAGGCAATATATCACAATCAAGAGTATTTATTAAATTTGTAAACAATTTAATCCTAACATAGCAATTTCACATATTGAATTAAGCTATCTAACATGCATATAAAGTATCCTAATTTTATAAATCCAAAATGAGATAGATTTAATTCTTGGCACATGCACACATATAAATTTTAAAAAGACAAGTTAATTTATATATATATCTACTAATAAATTTGCTCCATTCACTAAGGGCACATGCCCTAAATTTTTTTTTCTCAAAATCATTTTTCATACATGCACATGCACAATTTACTATACATCAAGTGGTTCATCTCTCTCTTTGATAATATTCACCGTAGTTTTCAGAAACACAGTCATAACAAAAGCATGAGTAATCTCTACAATACAATGACCACACATTACTATCTGCACTCATAACCGAATGCAGGGATCTTGTTTTCTCTACCCTCTTGCATCCATGGAATGATCTTCTATCAACACCTGAATAATACACAAACACATGTAAATTTTTAAGAGTTGTTAGTATAACCTATATATGTACGCATAAATTGAAACTTTAATTTAGAAATTAATGCATTTCATAAATATACCTGATATCTCCCAGAACAATCTAACTGGTATGACTCGATCCCGTAGTGAAGATGTGCTATCTTGATTTGGAGCTACAAAGTGTCTCTTGCACCACTCAACCACATCATGAGCATTATTTATATGATATCCCTGATAGTCCAATTGATACTTTCTTAAAGAACGTTTGATACAAGCTCCTGCACCATCGTGCTCTCCCTTCCCGTGTCCACTCTCAAAGAAACTCCAAATATGTGGTATCTTTTGGAATCGATGATATCTATATAGCGCATAAAATGGTCTTGCTGACTTGAATTGTGCTGCACATCCATCTGACCAAACATAATGCTTTTTGATTTTTATGCCTTTATTTTCTAAATATCCAAAATATGTTTTAAAACAGTGCTCGACAAAATGAGTGTCATGCTCTTTATCATCACTGATGTAAAAGTGATATTCTTTCTTTATGACTCGTTCTTGAGTTGTACTTTCAATGCCATCCAAATCTAATTGTGCATGTCAATAACATACATGCACCATGATAGTGACCTACTCTGTATAGTAGTATTCCAATTGAAGTGCTTTTTGAGAAACAAAAGAGTAATTCTCTGCAAAATCAACAACAGATAAAACTGTTCCAAGTGGAAAAGTGTCTCTTAGTAGTTGGAACTGCTCAGCTTGCCACTTAGCAAAGAAAACGTGTCGTATATATGGTTGAATCAATTTACAAAAATTTTCCATAAATGTTGCAGCATGTATCTCTTCTTCTACATATTCCAACCTTGTTGATTCTTTCCCGACTTTTGTTTCAAACTTTACATACTTGTATCTCTTACAATTTACCATCCTTGTCATGTCAGTATCTTCATCCCTAAAAGGAAATTTAGCTAAATCCCCACATGTTTCACATGTGCCTCTTATGCATTTTATTTCATGTATCTCACTATCAATTGTCTTTTCACATAAGATCGATGTTATGAATTGGCTTGGTCGTTTAGGAAAATCATTCTGAGAGCCACCACTTTCTTCTATCATCTTTCTAAACCCTTGAAAGAAGAGATCGAATTCAACATGATATCGACAACAACAAGTCTCAAAAGTTTTATTTATCTTTACAAAATATGGTTTCAATCTTTCGAACATCGTTTGTCCAATCTTGACATTAGGATTTGAATTGCAAAATGAGAGATACAATTCATGTTGTGTGGTGTCCAGCCAATGTTCTGTGTGCTACAAATATTCCTTAGGCCTTGTCCTCTTTTTCATGACATCTCTCCTATTTGATGAAGGATGAGTATGATCAGTCCAAAATGTTATAACTAAGTTCCTGACTGTTTCGTTAATCTTGTCAGAGCGAGAAGCTCGACACATTAGTGCCCAATTACCTTCCAATGTAGTATCATCCAAAATGTTTCTCCTTTTCAAGTAATGCGACATTGTCTTCCTACTATACCCGAGATGAGATGAAAGTGAGGAAATCTGTCTTTTATGATACCTGTTTTTATTTAAAATTGATGTCAATATCACTCTTCTAGAAATGGACCTATCTGTAACTCTAGATGTTTTCCCAATGGATTGCAAACCTTCCTTGACACTTTCAACAACATTTTTTCCTAGGTCATCCAATTTTCTCTTTTTTGAACTTGCATCTACACCCAATAGTTTCAATGGCTCCTTTAACTCATCTTTAAGAAGTGTGATTGATAATAGTTGAGTTTTCTCAAGTGTATCAAGATTTTCAAACTGTGCAATTATATCCTTAGACTTTTTATTCAATGTCCTCTTCGTAGTATTTGTGGGTTGTTTGGCATACTCTCTCAATTTGTTCACATCCATTTCAAGTAAATGATCAATGCTTTTATGATTAATTTTTCTTTTCAACTGTTGGGCTAGGCTGACATTGTCATGTGTTTCTTGTAACTCAACTGAAAACAAAATATTTAAAAATATCTTAGGATAGCTCATCTTAAGGAGAACAAGTGATTATTTATGTATAAGCTCATAGTGTATTATAATCATTCAAATCTAAACTAAATCAAGACAATGGTACGTAACTTAAATAAAGAGAGAGATAGAGATCTATGTGTACTTGTTTGAGATTGTAAAGGATGTTCTTGTTGAGCTTGTGATGACCCTTCTATAGCATCTATAGGATGGTCTTGTTGAGCTTGAGATGTCCCCTCCCCAGCGTCTATAGGTTGGTCTTGTTGAGCTTGAGACGCCCCTTCTCCAGCTTCTACAGGTTGGTCTTGTTGAGCTTGTGATGACCCTTCTCCTGCAAATGGAGATATAGTTAGTAGGTTTAATACTTACTAGATATTAAAGTAGACATGTGTAGATCTATTAAAGATATTAAAGTAGACATGTGTAAGTTTAGTTCCTAATAGGTCCTGATAGGTCTAATAGACCTCTAATAGGTCCTAATAGGTCTAATAGCCTTAATACATGTATAATACTATAAAAGTACATGTCCTAATAGGTCTTTTTGTCCTAATATCTATCTAATAGGTCTTAATACATGTCTAAAAGGTCTAATAGACATCTAGTAGGTCTTAATACTTGTCTGACTAGGTCTTGATACATGTCCTAATAGGTTTGACTAGGTCTTAATACATGTCTATTAGGTCTTCATACATGTCCTAATAGGTCTCATACATGTCCTAATAGGTCTCATACATGTCTTAATAGGTCTTCATACATGTCCCAATAGGTCTCATACATGTCCTAATAGGTCTCATAGGTCTTAATACATGTCTAATAGGTCTCTTTGTCCTACTATATGTCTAATAGGTCTTAATACATGTCTAATAGGTCTTTTTGTCCTAATATATGTCTAATAGGTCTTAATACATGTCTAAAAGGTCTAATAGACATCTAATAGGTCCTAATAGGTCTAATAGGTCTTAATAGGTCTAATATGTCTTAATACATGTACAATACTGTAAGTACATCTAATATACATCCTATAATGGGTATAATAGGTTACTAATGCATCCTAATAGGTCTAATAAGTCTTAATAGGTCTTCACACATATCCTAATAGGTCTCATAGGTCTTAGTACATGTCTAATAGGTCTTTTTGTCGTAATACCTGTCTAATAGGTCTTGATACATATCTAATAGGTAGATAATAGGCCTCTAATAGGTCCTAATAGGTCTAATAGGCCTTAATACATGTATAATACTGTACAAGTACATCTAATATGTCCTAGAATAATGAAACTAACTTTCCTAATAGGTTAGGTAATAGGTCTAATAGGTCATAATAGGTCTTTAGGTCTTGATACATGCCCTAATAGGTGTGATAGATCTTAATACATGTCTAATAGGTCTTAATACGCATGTCTAATAGGTCTAATAGACCTCTAATAGGTCCTAAGAGGTCTAATGGGTCTAATAGGTCTCAATACATGTATATGATACTGCAAGTACATCTAATATGTCCTAGAACATGTATAATAGGTTCCTAGTAGGTCCTAATATAGGTCTAATAGGGCTTAATAGGTAGATAAATAGGTATTCATGGATGTTCTAATAGGTTTGATAGGTATTAATACACACATGTCTAATAGGTCTAATAGACCTCTAATAGGTCAAGTAATAGGTCTAATAGGTCTTAATAGATGTATAATACTATAAGTACATCTAATATGTCCTAGAATAGGTACATAATAGGTTTCTAATAGGTCCTAATAGGTCTAATAGGTCTTTAGGTCTTGATACATGTCCTAATAGGTTTGACTAGGTCTTAATACATGTCTAATATGCCCTTTTGTCAAGTAATAGGTCTAATTAGGTACCAGGTCCAATTGATCTAATTACATCTAAGCTACTTGGGTTATAGGTCTAGTTGCATCTATGTCGGTACTAATATGCCAATCTAACTTAATTAGGCCCTAATAGATCTAATAGACCTCTAATAGGCCTAATTAAGTTGACTAATACAAGTGTATACATTTACATATTATTCAAGTCCTAATATATGTAGCTATTAATAAGACATGCTCTTTATTGAATATATTCTAGGTCTAATTAGAAATTGCAATATCATGTGCTTACATGAACTTCATTAACATATGTCCTAATCATCAATTATGATATATAGTCACAGAGAGAGAGAGAGATAGGGTCACACCTTGTCTCACACGATGATACCTTTCATGAGCTTCTCTTCGTAATCTCTCTTTAGTTTCTGGTGAGTAATGTCGAGCACTCTTATTTTGCCTTCTTTTCTGATTCCCCATCACTTTTGCATGATTATTCCACTAAAATATCACAAAATGTAGGAAAATACACCTTCAAATGTCTTTTTTATATGTAAAATATGAATTATTTTGCAGCTCTGAATTAAAATATTGAGAAAATGGCTCTTATATTTATATGCAATCATCGCTATCATGAAAAAACACCAAATTGGCCGACATGAGTTTCGAATGAAAGTTAAATTTAACTTTCATTCGAAACCAGTTAGCTTTCATTCGAAACTCTCTTGACCTAGATGTTGATGCAGATGTCAACCCGGGGTTAGCATTTTTTAGTTTTGAATGAAAGTAGTTTCGAATGAAAGTAAGAAGTTTTGAATGAAACTAGTTTCATTCAAAACTTCCTTTCTAGGACTTTTTGTCAAAAGCCAACAGAAAATAGCACATTTTTGAGTTTTGGGGTTGAAGCACTAGGGTCAAATGAAACATTCAGAAAACAACCTTGAGTCCATGCAAAAGTGCTCTGAGTTAGCTTTCTAACGACTATACTCTTGACCAGTTTTGAATTCATTAGGTGTATGTTGTTTGACGTGAAACGAATGTTGGTTTTTTGGCCAATTCAAACATATGACTTTGACGTTCAATAGAATATAGTAGAAAATATAATAAATTTTTTGAAAAATATCAGTGCCTTTCATCTTAGAGTCTTCTTTCTACCAAAAAAAATAAAATTTGAAATCCAATATATACAAAAGAAGCTATGCGTTACGCAGTGAAAGTAGGTCAAAAAACTAGCTTGGTTGACTTTGAGCATACATAAAATATGCAAAAAATGTGATAATGTCTTGAAACCAATTGGATGCCCTCAGTATGGATGTTACCAAACTATATTCGAAAGAATCACATTGATATCTTTTATAGAAAAAAAGTTATGCATTACGCAGTCATGGTAACTCTTTGAAAATGCCATTTTCAGCAACATACTAGTTTTTGTGGGAGAAAGAAATTTTGATTTAAATTAATTTAAAAATAAAAATAAAAATATATTTAGATTCTACACAGAAAATCCAAAAGGACTCTAGTTTACATCATTTTCCGATTTTGAACGGTTGAACGGCAATATGCATCGGAATGTCGAAGTTTTTCTGAAAATTGGAAGGTCAGTGTCAATTCAAGCCAAAAAGTGTAACCCACTATTGTGGGATGACCCATTGACACACAGGTAAATATTTTCAAGTTCATTAAATTGCTTTGATCATATTTCATTTATAAAAGAATAACTAATTAATTTAGTATCTATTGATTATGATGAAAATTCAGGGCAAGAGTGTTAGTG
Organism: Chamaecyparis obtusa; assembly: GCA_027943335.1. NCBI lineage: Eukaryota > Viridiplantae > Streptophyta > Pinopsida > Cupressales > Cupressaceae > Chamaecyparis > Chamaecyparis obtusa. Next base: position 249,637 of record BSBK01004004.1, read on the forward strand.
GCGGTGGCAGTGGAAGTGGAAATGATCCTCATGTCCCCTTCTACACATCGTCGTCAATTCCACAAGTATGTATCGAATAAAATATTTTAATTAATATATTTGATTATTATATCATTATATGAATAATTGTATCATAACTTATTGTGCATGTGCATTAGACTTTCACTGGTGGACCATCGATGTTCACAACAGACAGCGAAGGGAATCACGCCAATTTCCTTGAGGTATCTTTATTTGCTTGTTAATTTGATTTATTTTATTATATTTAATTAATAAATAAATGAATAACTAAATTACTAGACAAATTATTATGATCAAAATCTAGAGGCGCGATGATCACATTCTTTCATCTGGCTTTGTGACGTCACCATTGAGTCCACATGTATATATGTAATAATGCATTATAATTAACATGTCAGTAGTACATTCTTATATGAATGGTTATCTTATAATTTTCCATGTACATGTGCACTAGTTGAATGTTGGAGCTTTGACATCGACACCGCACACCGGAGGACGCGATGGAACCTTCACAGAGGTATCATTTACTCATTAGTAGGGTTGTAAAAAATATATATGTGATCTTGATAACTGCATAATAATTTTTTTGTTTCATTTTCAGTTATTGACATCAAAGACTCCTCCTTCTGTCCATGATACTTTGGATCGTGGAGTAGCTGCAACAGTAACTAGTTCTAAAGCACTGACAGAGGTATGAAAGAGATCACTTAATTTTAATTGTTATTTTAATAGTTTGTATTAAATTTTATAATGATATTCATGTATGTATTTTAATTATTATTTTGATCATTGTTGTAGGGACTTATTACTCCAGATCGCCAGCATGCGCCTTCGGTGGATGAACATAGTGACTATTTGCTAGCGGTAAGCGAATATTCAATTTTATGTCATTGTATAATTTAATTTTGATGTATATTAGTTATTGATGCTTAAATTTTTTTTTATTAGCTCGAGCTATAGAAGAGTCTAGACAGGAGGACGAGTGAGCGCACTCAGAAGACTACATCATCCATTGCATCTCCATCGATGCGACGATCAAAGACAACTCGAGATTTTTTTTCTTCCCCTAGGGGAAGGACTAGATTAGGGATATGGATTGTATGCCTATATGACATTAGTGAACATATTTTTTGTATACTGTATAAGTGATACGTTGTACATCCATTTGGCTTTGAGGAAGCCAATTTAACTGTATTGAATATATTCAATGTATGACATTATTGGACATATATATTTGGCTTCATGCCCTACGAATATTTTTTTTTTATGTTTTATGTATGAAATTCATGTGTTTGGTGTATTGATGTATACTAATTTATGTTTATGTGGATGTCTTATGCTTTGGAAATCTCCCATGCCTAATAGTTATGCTTGTATGTTTATTGATGTATATTGTTACTATCACCCTAAGGAGACTAACTTGACAACATTCACTATCACCCTAAGAAGACTAACATTCCTTGTTACAATAAACTTTGACAACATTCACTATCACCCTAAGGAGACTAACTCAACTCGAGGATTCTACAAAAAAACTTGGAATCCACTCAAGGAATTAACCTCACTCAAGGATCTAGTTGAGTTCTTTGACTTTGTAAGTCACTCCCACAACCATACTACTCAAATTCACTTCCTTGTTTCCTTGTTCCAATGCTCACCCCGGAGTGGTCGGCGGCGTTCGAATGACTGTGTGTGCCAAAAAAGGTTGTCAGTAGTGTTTACTCGGCCATTCAAAGCTGTTGGAACAGACTATTCGATGCTACGACTAACAGTTCGAAAAATATGCAACGTTGGTCGTTTGAATTGAGAAACATTGTTAGTTCTGACATTGACCGAGAATGTGTTGCCAAATTTAAACAAACTTGAATCTCTAAAAACTGAGATAGGCTATTTTAGGCCTTGACAACATGGTCTCGTAGCACCTGACGGATCGATGCTACCTCACACGAGCTCCTAGATATGACCCTACAAAGATTGCCAATTTCATGCTTAAGGGACCTTGAGGGACACTTCAGCCCGGAGTCATCGGCGGTGTTCAAATGATTGTGTGTGGTGAACAAGGTTTCCAGTAGTGTTTACCCGTCCATTCGGAGCTGTTGGAACAAACGGTTTGCTGCTACGACCGACGGTTGGAAAGATACACAACGTTGGCTGTTTGAACTGAGGAACACTTTGAGTTCTGACATCGATTGATAATGTGTTGCCAAATTTAAATGAACTTGAATATTTGAAAAATGAGATAGGTTATTGTAGACCTCGGCAACACGGTTGTGTAGCATCTGACATATCGATGCTACCTCGTATGAGCTCTGAGATATGACCCTGCAAAGATTGCCCATTTTATGCTTAAGAGACCTTGAGGAACACTTCGACCCGGACTCGTCGTCGGTGTTTGAATGACTGTGTGTGGTGAATGAGGTTGCTAGTAGTGTTTACCTGGCCATTCAGAGCTGTTGGAACAGACGGTTCGATGCTATGACCGACGGTTGGAAAGATACACAACGTTGGTCGTTTGAACTGAGGAACACTGTGAGTTCTAACATCAACCAAGAATGTGTTGCCAAATTTAAATGAAATTGAATCTCTAAAGACTGAGACACGTTATAGTAGACCTCAAAAACATGGTCCTGTAGCATTTGATAGATTTATGCAACCTCACACGAGCTCTGAAATATGACCCCGCAGAGATCACTGATTTCATGCTTAAGGGACCTTGAGGGACACTTCGGCTCTGAGTCATCGTCGGTGTTCGAATGACTGTGTGTGGTGAATGAGGTTGCTAATAGCGTTTACCCAGCCATTCGGAGCTGTTGGAACAAAAGGTTCAATGCTACGACTGATGGTTGGAAAGATACGCAACGTTGGCCGTTTGAACTGAGGAACACTGTGAGTTCTGACATCGACCGAGAATATGTTGCCAAATTTAAATGAACTTGAATCTTTGAAAACCAAGATAGGTTATTGTAGACCCTGGCAACATGGTCCTGTAGCATTTGACAAATTTATGCTAGCTTTCACGAGGTCCGAGATATGACCCTGTAAAGATCGCTGATTTCATGTTGAAGGGACCTTGAGAGACACTTCAGCCTGGAGTCATTGGTGGCGTTCGAATGACTGTGCATGGTGAATGAGGTTTCCAATAGCATTTACTTGGCCATTCGGAGCTATTGGAACAAACGGTTCAATGCTACGATCGACGGTTGGAAAGACACACAACGTTGGCCATTTGAACTAATGAACACTTTGAGTTTTGACATCGATCGAGAATGTGTTGCCAAATTTAAATGAACTTGAATCTCTTAAAACTGAAATAGGCTATTGTAGGCCCTGACAACATGGTCCTGTAGCACCTGATGGATCTATGATACCTCACATGAGCTCCAAGATATGACCCCACAAAGATCACCAATTTCATGTTGAAGGGACCTTGAGGGACACTTTGGCCTAGAGTCGTCGTCAGTGTTCAAATGACTATGTGGTGAATGAGGTTGCCAGTAGTGTTTACTTGACCATTCGAATCTATTGGAATAGACAATTTGATGCTACAATCGATGGTTAGAAAGATATGCAACGTTGGCCGTTTGAACTGAGGAACACTGTGAGTTTTGACATCGACTGAGAATGTGTTACCAAATTTAAACGAACTTGAATCTCTTAAAATCGAGACCGGTTATTATAAACCTCAACAACACAGTCTCGTAGCACCTAATAGATCGATGCTAGCTCACACGAGCTCCAAGATATGACCTTGCAAATATCACTTATTTCATGCTGAAGGGGCTTTGAGGGACACTTCGGCCCGGAGTCATCGACGGTGTTCGTATGACTATACATGGCGAATGAGGTTTCCACTAGTGTTTACCCAGCTATTCGAAGCTATTGGAACAAATGGTTCGATGCTATGACTGACGGTTGGAAAGATACACAATGTTGGCCATTTAAACTGAGGAACACTTTGAGTTCTGACATTGATCGAGAATGTGTTGCCAAATTTAAACGAACTTAAATCTCTTAAAACTAAGATAGCCTATTGTAGGCCCCAACAACAGGGTCTTGTAGCACCTAATGGATCCATGCTACCTCACACGAGCTCCAAGATATGACCCCGCAAAGATCACTGATTTCATGTTGAAGGGACCTTGAGGGACACTTCAGCTTGAAGTGATCGACAATGTTCGAATGACTGTGTGTGGCGAACAAGGTGGCCACTAGCGTTTACCCAGACATTTGGAGCTGTTGGAATAGACAGTTTGATGTTACAACCGATGGTTGGAAAGATACGCAATGTTGGTCGTTTGAACTGAGGAACACTTTGAGTTCTGACATTGACCAAGAATGTGTTGCCAAATTTAAACGAACCTGAATCTCTAAAAATTGAGACAGGTTATTGTAGGCCCCGACAACATCGTCCTGTAGCACCTAACATATCAATGCTACCTTGTAAAGTGGAAAGATATGCAACGTTGGCTGTTTGAACTGAGGAACACTTTGAGTTCTGACATTGACCAAGAATGTGTTGCCAAATTTAAACAAACTTGAATCTCTAAAAACTGAGATAGGTTATTGTAGGCCTTGGAAACACGGTCTTGTAGCACTTGATGGATTGATGCTACCTTGCATGAGATCTGAGATATGACCCCACAAAGATCACCAATTTCATGTTGAAGGGACCTTGATGGACACTTCAGCCCAGAGTCGTTGGCGGCGTTCGAACGACTGTGTGTAGCCATTTGAACATTTTTCCTTTGTTTTCTTTGATTCAATGTCCATCAAAAGGTTGGTCTCAAAAAAAGTTTTGTAGTCATGCTTGCTTCATCATTCTGCGTATCTCTAATACCAAGGCAGTAGACTAGAGTATCTCTGGCATCGCTGGTAGTAGAGAACTAGTGTAAGTCTCCTGGGTCAAACCATTGGTTTGGGAATATCCCGAGAATGATACATACGACTGGAAGTCGATTACTTCTTATCTCTACACCAATTTACATTTTTGAATCTACTACCATCAAGAGAAGATCGGTGCATCTATATATCAAACAACCCTTTCATTCTCAAATGGGAGAAAAAATTCTCATTTGAGAACAGAATTTTAGGATCTATAATAAACTCAATCCTTGTTGTTATAATCATATTTGGACAATCTCACTAATTGAGCTCCTCAATCTTTTACAAGTCATTCATATAACATAATATATATATATATTCAATTGAGAGAATCAAAACAAGGATAACCAATTCATTACAATATTAATTAGTAAAGAGCAAGGCAAACTTAAATAATATCACAGCAGGCATTAGAAATCCAAATTCTAATTAGGAGTTTTAAGCAAAGTGAGTAAGGTCCTAGATAGGGACATTACAGATCCACACATTGTTCAGTAGATACCTCCAAGAACCCACATACATGGGAGTAGGTTTGAAGTAAGACTAAGATTGTTTATCGGTTAAAAATATTACTATGTTGTACTTTTGATTAACATCCAATGATTGGATGTGAAATTCACAAATTTGATTATATTACCATTGGTTCTATTTCAAATTCTAGAAAAAATGGATATTTGACATATGTTCATAAATTTCAATCAACACCATTTTAAAATAACACATTAGTTTATTTTTACACATTGAGACTATCATCAATAGGAATTGAACTGAAATTGACATAGGTCATAGGAAATAAATGCCCCAACTATTTGCTATCTTCTGCATTTTGAGTTTCTTATTACAATCAGGAGAAGAATATTACTCTCCAAATGGTTTTGGACAGTAACATTTGTACTTCCTCTTCAAATATTTCTTCCCTCATATTGTTGCCTATTGATACCGACAAAGTGAATCTAGGCATTTCTACCATGTAATGGGAGAAAAATGGTTTCCTAATTGATATGTGTCTAAATAATACATGCAAGAACCTTTTCTTTGATATTGCTCACTAACCCTTTACAGTTCAGAAAATGTTTACAAAAATTGGCATGTACTTGCATGAGGACATTATATATTACAGAAATCCCGCATAGAAGTAGTTGGCAAGCCGCTCAAAAAGTAGTAATTGATAGCAAGTGAGATAATGCAAATGCTTTAATAAACCACTATCTTCTTTACTCAAGCAACATCTGGTTCATCTACTCGACTGGGGCATGTTTGGGAACATACAGTCTCCATTTAAACTCAAGTCTCTGGAAGCAGTTATATTTGTTAGTGGAGGAGATACACCCATTGGATCTGCAATAACTTTATGCTCACTGGAATTTCCATTTCTCTTCAATTGGGATACTCTTTCCAAAATTGCATCTACCCTTTTACTAATTTGGGAAATCAATGGGTCTATTTGTGGACCTCCAAGGAGTTGGTCACCTAAATGAGAACCTTGAGATTAATTAGGAACTTCTCTACGAAAGAGATCAGTACCTTGAGAAGCTCTCCACTTGTCAATTGAATTAAAACCTTGGACCATAGATGGCTGCCCTTTGTTGTAAAATGAGGAATGAGACTACCTTGCCAAAGGTGGCAATGAACTTACATTTGAGGGATAATGCCCAACATGAGTAACCTGGTTTCCCAAGTCTTGTAAATGCAAGGCCATTAACGAATAGGCATTTCTAATAGAAATATTTGTGGTGCTAGAATGAAGTGCATGACCAAATTCTTTGCTTGCTAATGAACCAATTTGAGGCTTCTTTTCACATTGCTCTGTGGATAATTCCATAGCACTTGTTACTTCTCTATCTAAATTTTTTGTGTCAGTGTACATGTGCACAGAAGAGCTTCTATCACTACTTGAGCTACTAGCAGATGGTGAGTACTCATCATCATCATCTGACATAGTCTCACACGCATATCTTACTTCTTTCCTTTGTTGCTTTCCCCTTCCTAGCTCTTCCTCCTTATCTGTAACTTCTATCCAAGAAGCTCTTCCCACTCTTTTCCATTAACTGTGGGCTTTGTCTCTTCGTCCTGAGTAATTGTCATATCTTGGATGGCACCAAGATAACCATTTTCTTCTGAAATGTCCTTTTCTCTCACATTAATATCTCTATTAAGAAGATTTTCTATATCTTCCTATGTATATTGAATAGATGTAGCTGCAATCCCATGTTCATCAAGAATATTCCTTGCACCATTGAGTAATATATCATGCAATTCCTTAATAGTTTCATTCTTAACAGAATTCATAACTAGATTTTCCATAGCCAATTTTCTTCTTGATCGTTGCAATATTTTCTCCTCAACTGAACATTTTGTAATCAGTTGATATAAAATCATATTTTTCTCTTGGCCAATCCCGTGGGCTTGTGATTGAGCCTGTAGATCCACAAAAGGGTTGAAATATGGATCTGGTGGAGGAGTAGTATTAGCAAGAAGTCATTCACTAACATCTCATCTTTATAACAACTAAATTTGGATTCACTAGAAGCATTAGTTCTAAAAAAAAAATAGTAAAATATACCATATATAATGACTGTGTCAGCACTCGGCTACATCATATAATAAGTTGAAATTAGATAATCATAGAACACTTTGTAAAGTACAGCCTACATATCATATACAACCACATCAAATGAGTTCAAATTAATATTTAGAATCTTGGACTGCATCAAGAAAGACATACCAAATTGATCCCAAGGCCACCAGCCCAAGTTGAAATAAGAAAAGAAAATATGGTGCTGCCTGCGCTATTAAAGTTCTTGATTCGTTGTTGTCTTTCAGATGTTGAAGTTTTCCCATCAATTCTAAAATCAAGAATAGAGAAAACCGAGATAGACTTTTGTAGGCCCCAGCAACACAGTCCCTTAGCAACTGATGGATTGATTCTACCTCACACGAGCTCTGAGATATGGCCCCACAAAATTGCTAATTTCATGCTTAAGTGACCTTGAGGGACACTTCGACTCGGAGTCATCGGCGGGGATCGAACAACTGTGCATGGTGAACGAGGTTGCCACTAGCATTTACCTAACCATTCAAAGCTATTGGAACAAATGGCTCATTGCTACGACCAACTGTTGGAAGGATACGTAATGTTGGCCGTTTGAATTGAGGAACACTGTGAGTTCTGACATCAACCGAGAATGTGTTGCCGATTTTAAACGAAGTTGAATCTCTAAAAATTGAGACAGGATTTTGTAGGCCCCGACAACATAGTCCTGTGGAAAATAATGGATTGATGCTACCTTGCATGAGCTTGAAGATATGGCCCCACAAAGATCACTGATTTCATGCTTAAGTGACCTTGAGGGACACTTTGGCTCAGAGTCGTCGGTGGGGATCGAATGACTGTGCGTGGTGAACGAGATTTCCACTAGTGTTTACCCAGCCATTTGAAGCTATTGGAATAGATAGTTCATTTTTACGACTGATGGTTGGAAGGATACGCAACATTGGACATTTGAACTGAGGAACACTATGAGTTCTGACATCGACCGAGAATGTGTTGCCAATTTTAAACAAAGTTGAATCTCTAAAAATTGAGACAGGATTTTGTAGGCCTTGGCAACACGGTCTTGTAGAAACTGACAGATCGATGCTACCTCACATGAATTCTGAGATATGGCCCCACAAATATTGTTGATTTCATGCTTAGGTGACCTTGAGGGACACTTTGGCATGAAGTCGTCAGCGGGGATCGAATGACTGTGCATGGTGAAAGAGGTTGCCAATAGCATTTAACTGGCCATTCAGAGCTATTGGAATAGATAGTTCATTGCTACGATCGAAAGTTGGAAGGATATGCAATGTTGACCATTTGAACTGAGGAACATTGTGACTTCTAACATCGATCGAGAATGTGTTGCCAATTTTAAATGAAGTTGAATCTCTGAAAACCAAGATAGAATTTTGTGGACCACAACAACACGGTCCCATAGCAATTGACAGATCGATGCTACCTTGTACGAGCTCCGAGATATGGCCCCGCAAAGATTGCTAATTTCATGCTTAAGTGACCTTGAGGGACACTTTAGCCCAGAGTTGTCGGTGGGGATTGAACGACTGTGCGTGGTGAATGAGATTGCCACTAGCATTTACCTGGCCATTCAAAGCTATTGGAATAGATAGTTTGTTTCTATGATCGATGGTTGGAAGGATACGCAATGTTGGCCGTTTGAACTGAGGAACACTGTGAGTTCTGACATCGACCAAAAATGTGTTGCCGATTTTAAACAAAGTTGAATCTCTAAAAAATGAGATAGGCTTTTGTAGGCCCCGGTAATACGGTCCTGTAGAAATTGATGAATTGATGCTAGCTCGCACAAGCTCCGAGATATGACCCCACAAAGATCGCTGATTTCATGCTTAAGCAACCTTGAGGGACAGTTTGACCCAGAGTCATCGACGGGGATTGAACGACTATGTGTGGCGAATGAGGTTGCCACTAGCATTTACCCAACCATTCAAAGATGTTGGAATAGATGGTTCAATGCTAAGACCGACGATTGGAAGGATACACAACATTGGCCATTTGAACTGAGGAACACTATGACTTCTGACATCGACCGAGAATGTGTTGCCGAATTTAAATGAAGTTGAATCTCTCAAAACTGAGATAAGATTTTGATGGCCCAGGCAACATGGTCTCATAGCAACTAACAGATTGATGCTATCTCACACGAGCTCCAAGATATGACCCCGCAAAGATTGAGGATTTCATGCTTAAGTGACCTTGAGGAACACTTCGACCTGAAGTCATTGGCGGTGATCGAATGACTGTGCATGGTGAATGAGGTTGCCACTAGCATTTACCTGGCCATTCAAAGCTATTGCAATAGATAGTTCTATGCTACAACTGACGGTTGGAAGGATACGCAACGTTGACCATTTGAACTGAGGAGCACTATGACTTCTGACATTGACCGAGAATGTGTTGCAGAATTTAAATGAAGTTGAATTTCTCAAAATTGAGACTGGCTTTTGAAGGCCCAGGCAACATGGTCCTGTAGAAACTGACGGATCAATGCTAGATTGCACGAGCTCTAAGATATGACCCCACAAAGATTGATAATTTCATGCTTAAGTGACCTTGAGGGACACTTCAGCCCAGAGTCATCGGCGATGATCGAACGAATGTGCATGGGGAATGAAGTTTCCACTAGCGTTTACCCAACCATTCGGAGCTGTTGGAATAGACAGTCCGATGCTATGACCGATGGTTGGAAGGATACGCAATGTTGGCCGTTTGAATTGAGGAACACTGTAAGTTCTGACATCGACTGAGAATGTGTTGCCGAATTTAAACAAAGTTGAATCTCTAAAAATAGAGACAAAATTTTGTAGGCCCTGACAAGACGGTCCTGTAGCAACTGATGGATCGATGTTAGCTCGTACAAGCTCCGAGATATGACCCCGCAAAGATCATCAATTTCATGCTTAAGCAACCTTGAGGGACACTTCAGCTCAGAGTCATCGGCGGCAATCGAACGATTGTGCATGGTGAACGAGGTTGCCACTAGCGTTTACCCAGCCATTCAGAGTTGTTGGAATAGATGGTTCGATGCTACAATCGACGGTTGGAAGGATATGCAATGTTGGACATTTTAAGTGAGGAACACTGTAACTTCTAACATCGACCAAGAATGTGTTGCCGAATTTAAACGAAGTTGAATCTCTAAAAACTGAGACAAAATTTTGTAGGCCCCGACAACACGGTCCTATAGCAACTGATGGATTGATGATAACTTGTAGAAGGGAATGTCATGTACGATTCCTCGGAGATCTCCCTGAAGCTTCCTTGATTCATTGATGGAGATATTTTTCAATTGCCAATAATCTTGAGGATGGAGATGCCTGCATTTTTTAGCGGGTAGATGATAGTCCATATTTTCCCCGTTGTCAAAGAATGTAGTCCTTACAAGTATTTCAAAGGAGGACAAGTGCATACCATCCTTCCATCACGTATGAATAAGAAAATACAAGTCTTATGCAATGATTTTGTCACCAATTTTCCAGCAAAGGCATCTAGACCTGAAAAGGGAAACTGTGTGAAACAAGGAATAGAATAGCTGCAAGGGAAGAAGGTAAAACCTAGTAATGGAATCAAGCCTTGTATACAATCCAATCCCATACCTTTGCATTTGAGAATTCTAAGAAACTTAACCTGCAAAAAATTCCAGTCAGTTGTTCATACAAGCATAAAATCCATGGCTCCAAAAGCTTCTAGGGCTACCACAACTATTAAAGCAGATGGTATGAAATGAGAGAATGAAGTAAAGGCTTCTCCAAAGAAGAGAAAAGAAAAGAAAGTGATGTTAAAGCCCACAAAGGATTCAACAATCAAAGCCATAAAATCTGAGAATAAGAAGAAGAAGAGGATGAGAAGTGTAGAAAGCTACAAGAGGTTTATATACAAGGTGTTGAAACAAGTGCATCCCTCCAAGGGAATATCCAGTGCTGCCATGGATATCAAGGATAGCTTCATGATTCATATTTTTGATAAGATTACTCATTAGGCTGCTTCTCTACTGAAATATAACAAGATCGTGACACTTTCCTCCAGAGAAATTGAGACTGCTGTCAAGTTTGTTATGCCTGGAGAGCTGGCTAGGCATGCTACTTCTGAAGGAAGTAAGGCTGTTACCAAGTTTTCTACTGCTCTGGGTTAGGTTTTGTTGGAATATTTTAGGTTTTTTTTATGTGGTTTTTATGACACCTATAATGGCCTATAAGGCCATTCCATGCAATGAAAATGGCAAATATGTAATAAGTCCTAAAAGGCCTAATAGGCCTTATGACCAAAATAAGAGCCTAGGATGGAATTTGGTGTTCCAAGTTTATAATAGTTTAGATTTGATTTTAATAATGCTTAATAAGTTTCTAGGAGTCCATCAAATATGCCAAAGTTCCATTGTACGACATAGGAGGTTGTGTGTATGGACTGCAACAAAAAAATAAGAAAATCTCAAAATTTTTGCAAGTTTGTTTAATGTCTTACTTGTTTTGAAGTTGAAAAATATAATTTGGATTGATTGATAATGTTTTAGGAGTATTTTCTTACAAGATTGAAGACATTTCATATGTTTCTTGCATTGATTTGAATCAGATTTTAAATCACTATTTTCAACACTATCACGGTTTGGGGTTCCTAAATCACTATTTTGATTGGAATCCAATAAAGATGAGCATCATGCCATGAAAGTAAAGGCCTAAATTTCATGGAATGAGCATATGTAACATTTACAATACAAATCTAATGCTTTGGTGTGCAGACAAGTGAAAGAAGAAGTGATCACAGTCAGCAAATGGTGGAAAACACATTGAATTTCATGGCAAGGGTATAGCACCAGAAGATTGGTCTTAAGGATAGGGATATCTGCTGATTTGGATCATCTTTTATTTTTCATTTAAAGGTTAATCAATAACCGTTTGAACCTGGAAGTGATTGGAGGGCATCGATTTGAGAAACCCTTGGTTTAAGGGTTTGAAGAGACCAAATTTGGGGTTATAGGAGGTCTGAGTATAATTCCTTCGGTATTTAGAGGTTTTATGACATAATAAGACACTGTCTATAGTTTGAAGTTTTGGGGTTAATTATTTCATATAGTTCCTTTGTTAAATCACTCACTTTTGATGCATTTTTGGAGCCATAGGGGTGAGCAGTAGTACACGCTCCAAAAAAACCATACATTTCCTTTGGATATGACAATGTACTAAGAAAAGTGTACTGAAAAAAGTAATTTTTTTGATTAGTCATTTGGAAAGTTTTAGAGATAAGTGGCATTTTCCTTCGTTGCAGGGCTACTAGACATGGCAATTCATTGATCCATCCCCTTTATGTATTTTTTGTCACTTGGGGATGGATCCAAACCTTGTAACTTAGTATTCTAACATTGGAAATGCAGAAAAGAAGAATAGTTTGCAAGTTGAGAGTGATTGAAGGAGTTTGATGAGTTTGAAGGGTGCATAAGGGTCATGAAATTGGTGCAAGGGTACAACAGTAGACATTATAGCCTTTGAAGGGGGGTATTTTATGCATGAATCCATCATAGGATGGTCAAATGATGGTGAATCAACTTTGGTTTAGTTTCTATGGGCTGGGAGATGAGACATTGGGCGAGCCCTAGTTTCTAGGGGGTTTTGGGACAAATTTGGGGCTTTTACATCTAGAAGTGTCAAATATTCAAATTGATGGTAGAATCCTCTAATTAGAGTCATTTTAAGACACTTTTGAAAGTGGCAAGGTCTGGGAGCGAATCCTTAATAGGGCTGCTTTGTTAATTGAGCCTATTAGGCCTAGTTGGCAAACATGAATTAGCAATTTTAAGGTGTGATGTTCCAAAACACATAGTCTTTGTTTTGACATATGTTATGAAACTTGAAAAAGGGCATTAAAATACTTTGATCACCATTTGAAGAGGTGATCAATAATTTGGTTGATGGAACCAATTGGCAAGCTTAAACAAGCATGAACCAAGAACTTTTTTGATATGGAGGATATGGAGTTGCTGAAGGAAACGTAAGGTGTGGAGTCTTTTAGGTTTTGTTGGAATATTTTAGGTTTTTTGTACATGGTGTTTATGGCAGACTTGTTTAGAAGTTGGTTTTGGCTTTGGGTTTATGTTAAAATGGGCCTATCTGGATAAACCAAAATGTAAACCTTCTGTTTCAGAGAGGGAGAAGTTGGAAAGGAAATGAGATAGTGCATCATTGAATTGAGTTGGCTCCTTAAGGCTCTTCCATGGCCTTCCAAGTATTATGTGCCTGCAAGTCATTGGCATAACAACATAAAGTTTTTTTTATTAATAATGAGAAATATTTTTACAACTCAGCTCAATAGGAGCACTAGAGGAAAGAGATGAGTAGAGAAAACCTTCTGGTATTGCCCCAAAAAATAGAAGAGAAAGGTTATCATTAAATCTTACAAACTTCCTGTTATACATACGGGGTAATGCATGAGCAATTTACCATCCACCCAATTTACAGTGCTATATAAATTTGACATGTTACGATATTTTGTATCTCCATTTAGTCCAATGAACCAATTGGGTCTACCCTACCCTTGATTGTCTCAAGTATTACCTCATGGTCTGACTCACGAACCTTCCAAAGAGTTTTATTATGTGGTCTTCCCCCATATCTGATCAAGTGGACATTTGATGCAACAAAAAGGTTTGAATAATGAAGAGTCTTTCTGTGTGTCTCCCAATCCTTGAACAACCACAACCTAGGGTTCTTCATAGCATACCATCTAAGCCATGTACCAGTTACAACCATTTCTCCTATATGGTATTCTAATTCTTCACCATCGATAGCCGAGTAATCCAATTTCTTTTTTGCCTCAACACAATGACACAAATAATAATATGTCCCTTCTTCATTGTCTTCAGCTGCAATAACAACAAAAACATGGCCTGTAATGATATAAACATAATGAGGATATTAGTTTACTAAATATTTATGATAAAGTACTAAATTTGAGATTATTTGTATGTGGATAATTTTACCTGGTTGTACTAGATCAGATAAGCGATCAAAGTTAATGGATGATTCCATTTCTATCAGTTGTAGTGATTCATGGGGATGATAGGAGGCAAGTGGACTCAAAATACATGTATACCATTCGTCAACCCATTCCTTTGACTCACACCCATCCCAATCTTCATCTATACATGATGAACAAAAGCACGCCATATGTCGTGTGTGGATACTCCATGAACCTACATTACAACTTCTGAAAGAGTGTATCTCACTCGATCCTGTTAATGTACAACAATCCTCATATGGTGCAATGTTAGTTTCATCCATCAACCAAAAAAATCTACGAACCGTAGACTCACCTTCATTACCTGGACCCATTGTAGCATTACACTACTAGACAATACATCCCACATCTAACAATGTTGCTTTCTCTTTGTACTTTAATTCTTCACATGCTAAGGCTCTTTTAATACATGCACATGCACCATCGTGCTCTCCCTTTCCATGATTGGCTTCTATGAAATTCCACATATATTGAATTCCAGTAATCTTATGCATCCTGCACAACCAATAAGACATCTGAGAATTCTTGAATTGTGATGCACAATTATTTGACCATATGATATGTCGATGATATTTTATGCCCCTGTTTGCCAAATGACCATAAAATAGTTGAAAGCAACCATGTACAAACTCTGTAGAATGTGAGTGATCATCACTGATATAAAAATGATACTCCCTCAATATCTTTCTTTTCTCCTCTGTACTATTCGGTGCATGCATGAATGCTATATGAACAAATATAGAAACCTGTTGAGACCTATAATACTTTTCTTGCACCTCATTTTGAGGTTGTAGTGTGTAGTTCTCTACAAAGTCCACAACTAAAACAATGGTATCAAGTGGGAATGTGTCCTTGCACAACTTGAATTGCATATCCAACCATCACACTCTATGTGTATGCCTTGCATACTCATAAATAATTTTTTTACAAAAAATGTCCATGAACTGATACACTGGAATTTTTTCAATTACTAAATCACATCTTTTAGCCTCTTTTCCATCTTTTAGATTGTATGTTACGATCTTATATTTTCCAAATTCCACTATTTCATTACCGATTGCATGTGTACTCTCCATATGTTGACAAATTGGCAAACATCGCAAACCTCCGCAATCTATGCATGTACCATTCAAGCATGAGAGCTTGTAAAATTGTTGACCATCCACTCTTTCACATTAAATGGTAGATATTAATTCCCTTGAAGATCTACGTGGGACATTTATGTTACAATCCTGAAAAACATTGTTAGAGTGCAAATCTACACATATATTCCTATAAACTTCAAAATGGTTAGAAAATTCAATATGTACCCTACAACAACAAGTTGTGCGTGTGTGATTTATCTTCACATAAAAAGGTTTACACATTTCAAAATATCTTTGACTAATTTTAATTTGAGGATACATATGCATAAAATTTGCAAAGAATTGTGTCTGAGTTGAATCCAAAAAATGTGTTGGATGTGGAACACAAATTTGACTACCAATCCTCCTTCTTACAACATCTCTTTGATTAGGAGATACCTGTGTATTATTCTTCCAAAATTCTTCAATCAAGGATTTCAAAGCTTCAACAATTGCTTTATCTTTTTGTGGTAGTCTACCGAAAAACACCCATAACTCATTACTATCTTTCGTGCATGATGTAGAACCCACACTCTCATAGGAAGTCATTAGATTCTTTACAATAGATTTTTCACTTGACTCATCCATCATTCTTAGCCCAAGAATCTTCATGATGGGCCTAAATTTCAGATTTCTCATCATTTCAATAAATAGGTGACATCTTCCTATCATGTTTAAATTCTCAAAAAATGATCTCCAAATATGATTAGCATTTCTTTGACAAGTACGCTTGAGAATCTTATCAGGCATTGCTTGCAAAATGTTAGTATCAATATCAATCAAATATTTTGGCTTTCTAGAAATAATTCTAGGAGCATCAAAAACATTATGTGTGAATTGCGTACCATCTTGAGTGCCTTCAACATGAGACGATGTTGTGCCTACACCTTGGGATGTAGACAATGGTGTGCCTTCAATATGATACAAGGGGGTACATACACCTTAGGATGTAGACAATGGTGTGCCCACACCTTCGGAAGTAGACAATGGTGTGCCTTCAACATGATACATTGGTGTGCCTCCAACATTGGATGATGATGTCGCTTACACTTGGGACCTCATAGATGATGTGTCTGCATCTTCATAATTCAATTGTCTTGTTGCATGCAAGTTTCTCATTCATTGTCTTTTTGTTTCGAATTCCAATTCTCTCTCACTTTTTATTGATGTTTCATGTTCCTCATCTAAAGAAAAATCTTCTTCTATGGTATCTAATTTTTTTTGTTCACGAAGTTGTCTCATTCTTTCCATTTTATTCTCTTTGTCTCTTTCATGCTCTTTCGGTGTTAAATTCTTTGCTTGTTTCCTTGGCATGATGATGATTTCTACATATGAATTGATTACAATTTTAAAAATATAATATAAATGTAAAATAATAAGTCAAATTATAATATAAACCTCTTACAATATGACAAATTATAATATAAATTTATTACAATTATATCAAATTCTCTATAGAAAAAGTCTATATCATACCAATTATAAACCAAAACACTCTTTATTCACATTTGACATGTAAAAAAATAAAAAACTTACCTCAATCGATAAATTTTGCTAATAATATATTGAAATTCACAATTTGATGTTGATTTTTAAACAATAAGATGGTGCAAATTGATAGAGTATTCTTCTTTGTAACTATCAACACCATGCAAAGCGAATATTTGTCGGATAACACACAAAACTCAGACAACATACAAAAAAAGTGGGCTTCTTTCATGAGATCCTTGGCAAAGTAGACCATTTATTTGAGTTTTGCATACAGCGAGTGCGCTATAGCGTGTTCTATGCAAAACAAAAAAGTGTTATTCATACTCT
Source organism: Chamaecyparis obtusa (assembly GCA_027943335.1). NCBI lineage: Eukaryota > Viridiplantae > Streptophyta > Pinopsida > Cupressales > Cupressaceae > Chamaecyparis > Chamaecyparis obtusa. Next base: position 267,067 of record BSBK01004004.1, read on the forward strand.
TAAATAGGGCATGCACCCTATGCAAAACAAGAAAAAGGGAGAGATAGAGAGAGAGAGAGAGAGAAAAGGGGAGAGAGACAAAGAATGGAGAGAGTGGGAGAGAAGGGGAAGGAGAGGGAGAGAGAGAGTATGAGAGAGAGAGAGAGAGAGAGAGGTGGGAGAGAGCATATGTGTGTGTGTGTGAGAGAGAGGGGGTGAAATAGGGTAATAATAAAAAATATAGAGGGTAGGAAGTGTTGGCACTTCAATTTTCAAAGCATAAAATCTTGTAATTCCTTACAAAATTGAAGTATATATATGTGATCCTGAAGTTGAGAAAATTTTGCTACAAAAAATCCAGAAAAATCTTGCAAAATTACCAGGGTTTCTTTAAAATCTAGCAGGCCCTAATTGGAAAACCAGGCCTAAAAAAACCCTAAGTGCCTTTGTCTTCATTAAACCCTAGGTTGATTTTTTAGTTTCTATTTTGTCGTTACCATTTACAAATCACTTAAGTCCTAAAGGCCCATGTGTTTTAGAAATGTCACTACGCGAGGTCATGTTAGTAACACTTTTTATCACCTAAGCCCGACCCCTTTTAATTTTTCCTAAGTCTAAGCCCGGTGATATTTTTGAATATTCCTAAAGTCCTAAGTGTTTTATTTCCTAATGTTTCAGCACTATAGTCCACTTTGAATCTGGAATCTAGATCTAACGGCTATCGCTTGTTCGCATAGAATCTTTTCAAGCTATGCGATCATGTGACAATCATCGATTCTACCTTTTCCTAAGCGCTTTCATAAGGTGGGTCCACTGCAAGGTGTTTACATATGGACTTTTTTGATTGGTTATAATATTTTCTGATGTGGAAACCTCCATTAAGACTGTCGCTCAATGAGAAAAGTTTGTATGTCCTCTTACTAGATATTGTGATGTGGCAGCTCCTCACTGGTTAAGTAAGATGGGCCTGGCTTCATGAGGATCTGCAGGACTGACAATCTGCAGATGATCCAATGGTGGTCGCATGTTTGCATGGAATCTTTTGAGCCTATGCGATCATACGACAACCGTTGATTTTACTTTATTCTCAGGCATAAGAGCAAGGTGGGTCCGGTGCCAGGTGTACACACATGGCCGTTGATGATTGGTCAAAGGTAATCATTTCTTGAGAATTTTGAGGGAAAGGTTGGTGAATATTTGCACATTATTTTCCTGTTAAAAATTATTATAATTCTATCGTGTTTCTTTCACACCAATTGTATAAAATCTGCAAACCCTAAAATGCCGCCTAGGAAGGAATTGTCTAGCAAAACTGATTACAGTAAGAGGGGTCTACATGAAGATTTACTACAGTTATTACCTAGCTCAACAATTGATTTAGTAAAATTCAAACAATTAATGCCAAAGGAACCTAGGATAAAGGTAGGAGATGGCTTGTATGATAAGGGCAATTATATTAGGGATGCTAAGATTGGTATGCTCAATGCGAGTGGCATCTCTAATATCACTGGTTTAAGATTATTCACAGTAGGGTTCAACCAGAGAAATGCCTCTGTCCCTACCAGTAATATATGGAAATTTGACCCAGGAAAGCTTATGGTGCTTGACGTTTTCCTAGATGCAGACCTAATAATTCAGGTTACAAAGAATTGTGACCCTATTACTAAGGAGATCAAGGATGCTAGAGGACAACTATTGATGACAATTTCTGCTGAGGAAATCATGATGGTTTTTAGGCTGAGTGATCCCTCAAATGACCTAGAAAAAAATAATTATGAAGAATTGAGGGAAGTATATAATGCACAGAGGAATTATCTAAGAAATGGTCCTATGAAGGAGTTTTGTGGTAAGGTTGGAAAAATGATTGTCATAGGGCCAAGTACACAGGAGCCCTTCAAAATATATTATTTTGATATAAGAGAAAGAGGTGCATACTGGTCACTATGTCAGATCTTTGGGGAAGATGCTGAAGAAAAAATGCCAATACATTTGATGTATATGATGGTCCAGGTTTTACATCTACACTTGTCAGTTACATTTGATTATGCCCCTTTCATCGCTGAATTGATTCATAATGGATTAATAGGAATCTAGAAAAGAAAAGTTGATAAGTGATTCTACTGGTACTCCTTCATGATGTACATGTTCTTGTTTAAAGGTGCTAGTTATTTTGAGAAAGAAATGGATTTGTTAAAACATAGGGATGGTGAGGACATGCCAATCCAATTGTGGAACCTTAGCATGACATGGGACAAAAAATATAGTAGTTTCATACAATTTGATAAATGTTTTGTAGCTAGATTGAGGCTATTGTTTGTTCATGAGAGCCCAAGAGTCCCAAATGCCTTGGCCGAACTTGTCAGGCCAGAAATTTTTTCCAAAGACCTCAAAATAGTACATAATTGGGGGGATGTCATCTTCTATGCTTATTCTACTATTATTAGATTATATGGTTTTAGAGGGGCTCCATTTATATTGCCATATCAAGTTCCCCTTAAGATTGGAATTGCAAATTTCTTCAGACAACTGGGAGATATTGAGAAGAACACTCTCGTAGGAAAAGGTAGAGGAACTTTGTTCCCAAATATTACAATTTCCCACTAGTTTGTGATTACAAAGGGTGGATGGATTCATATGGATAAGTTATTGGAACCATATCATATGGCTACTACAGTTGCTAGGACAGTAGACCCAGATGGGTTTTACAATGAAATGTTTAAAAAGAAGGTTAGATGCTCAGCAATAAACCACATTTTCAACTTCCCTGAGGACATTATCAGGAATGTCCCAAGATTACAGGATCAAGAAATCAGAAACGAAAAGTGGTTGGTATATAAAAAGACATTGGACTTTGTTTGACAGTTTGATCCAGGATATGATCCCCTAAAAAGTATCAATCCTATGGGAAAGAAGATAGATACTCTCATGGAAAATTTTAAGGAAATCTATCAAACCTTAAATGAGAAAAAAGAGAAAACCATCAATGAGAATCCAGAGAAAGCTCAATTAATATTGAGCAAAACTACATTTGCAATGGTGTTGCCTCTTGGCAAATATATGGTGCAGAAAAAGACTGGTTACAATGTGATAATCCCAGAATCTAACATGAGAAAACAAACAAAGAAAAAGGAGGATATCCCTTCTACATCACAGCAGGTGAAGAAACACAAGGAGGTTGTGAGGGTTACAAACACACCTCAGGATCAACCAACTGAGAAAATTCTTGATTTCTCACCTCCTACCAAGAAACAAAAGTTAGAAGAGAGGCCTCAAGATAAATAAGAAGAGTACTATCTTTCCCAATCACCTTTGAATATCAAGGATGATCAAGAGATCACAGAGCAAGCACAAAAAATGGGATCTCAAGGTCAAATTTTTATGACTTATGAAGAGATTAATGAAGGAGTGCCAGAGAAACCAAAAGAGCCTGAACTAGGCCTGACAGTGGGACAAATGGTAAGAATAGAACTAGAACCTATAGTCAAGCAAGCATGTGATGAGTTTTTAGCTGATGATGCCTTTGTGAAGGCTAGGGCTTTTATGAAATTTCTATGGAAGTTGAACATGAATCAGTTTGAAGAAACCTGTGAAAAAAGGCATAAGGAGAATCCAGAAAAGGATCTTAAAATCATAGAAACTGAAGTGAGGAAGGAGATGACAGAAAAGTTTGAAAAAACTACTCTGGAGCAGGGAAGAGAGCTAGTGAGAAATGTAGGAGTACTTATCCTCCCAGAATGGGATCTAGTTGATGCAATAGTCCTTGATGCAGTTAGGAAACAAACCACACCTATGCACAAGACCAAGGAAGAAGCAGGACATGCCATTAAGGGAGTTTCTTTCAGTAATGATCATCAAGCTTTGGTCATGTGGTCTTTAAAAAGGGATGAAAAGAACAAAGGAAAACAGATGACTAGGGATGCTCTCATTGGTGGCCTTATAGTTAAAAGGGTTACTGACACTTCTATGACTGAAGCATTGGGTATGGTGGTAGCCACAACCCAGCTTGTAGAAAAGGTAGCAGAGAAGGAAGCTAAGGAGAAAGAAGAGCTCACAACAAGATTTGAAACTATGCTAAAAGCTTATGGGGATTTAAAACATGGAATGTTTGAGAAGGACAAATTAATTGCATACTTGAAGAAAAGGTTGGGAGAAGAAGGTCCAATTCAAGCATCAGGACAGTTGCAAATTTCTTCTTCCCCTAATGGGCCTTCTTCTTCAAGTCCTATTGTTGAATATCCCTTATCCCCTTTTCCTCCTTCCATGAGCAATGAAGAAATAGAATAGAGAGAAAAGAAGAGATATGAGAAAAGAATAAAAGATACAATTTTACACTTTGTTGCTAATATAAAACTAAAAGAAATTTATAAGAGTGCTAAGCAGTTATTTGACATTTTGACCTCTTTTAAGAAAAAGGTAGCCACTGTAGGCCAAATTTTGGATAAGTGAGTTCCTAGGGAGAATATGTTGAAATCATTCTTTGATTCAATTAAAGATCAGGGTATTATGAATTTTCAATTGACAAATACTTATAAAATTGTTAAAACCCTTTTTGATTTTGAAGTAAATAGGGAGGGGTTGAAGAGGAAGGCAAAACTCTTAAGAGTTAGAATATTAAAGGACAATTTCCAAATATTCCCTGGTCTTGTCAAAGTAGATGGAACCATGGAGGACAGGGAACAATGGTTGGAACAAATTAATAATGGGGTATTGGCTAAAATATATATTGTTTTGGGTACAGAAAATAATATTTCTTTTATACAAGTGATTGAGATGCTACAAGATGCTAGAATACACTTCACTAAAGTGATGAAAGAGGTTCACCAAGTGGTTACTGGCTGGGACAAAATCCTACCAAAAAGGGATGAGATTATGGCTTTTGATTGGCCAAGTGAGGATACTTTTACATCTTGGGAAGCAACATATCTTGTAGAGAGTGAGAAAGAAGAAGAAACATCTGTAGAGGAAGTAACAAGTGGTGATGCCCCAATCTCTTGAAAGCAAAAAAAATAGTGCTAGAAACACCAAGCAGTTGGAGCAAGCATGAATGCTACACCTGGCATGTTTTGAATTGACATTGGGAGTTGTTAAAATTTTGTGCGCTCATCTGAGTGATCAATTTTGCAAAATTGTAATAGAAGGATGTTATATTTACCTTCTTTGTCTTTTTTGGAAAAGATCTGAAGCTTGTTGCAATACTTATTTTCTATAAAAGGATTACCAGGATCATTGAAAAAGGATAGAAACTTGAGCATTCTTACGGACAAGTTTTGAGTCTAAGATACAGTAGACCGTATTAGGTCCATTTTTGTAAGAAAGCAATATTGCTGGTTCAAGTTAAATCTAGACAGTTTGCATTTTAAAGAATTTTGTGTACATGATATTGATATAGCATTTGAATAAAATCCAAAGTTCAAATCTCTCCTATGTGTATCTCTCTTTGAGTTATGAATTATTG
>BSBK01004005.1:0-2500 GCA_027943335.1 Chamaecyparis obtusa
TTCGTGGAATGCACAACTGATTCCCTCTGAATAGCATATCATCCTGTATGATGAAATCCAACCATTTTGTCCTGTCTAGAGTAACAGGTTCTGTACAAGCTTTCCAAGCTTCACCAAAATTAGGATCCTCTGGATACAAATTCTTGAGTTCTTTGAACCCAACCACTTCAATCTGCATTTCTGTCAGCAATAGTTGTCTTCTGCTAAGAGCATCTACAACCCTATTAGACTTTCCACTCCTGTGTTTCAAAACAAATGTATAACTCTGCAAAAACTCAACCTATTTCAAATGCCTTTGATTCAATTTTTCTTGACTATTCAAATATTGCAAAGCTTGATGATCAGTATACAAAAAAAAAACTCCTTAGGAAGTAGATAATGTCTCCACTTTTTTAATGCCTGAACTATAGCATAAAATTCTTGATCATAAACAGAATATTTCCTCTTGGCATCATTTAACTTCTCACTGAAATAAGCAATAGGTTTACCTTCTTGGCTCATAACAGGTCCTATTGCAGTACCACTAGCATCACAATCTACTTGAAACACCTTATTGAAATCTAGAAGTGCTAAAATAGGTTATTCTGTAACTTTTTTTTTCAATAATTGAAAACTTTTTTCTGCTCCTTTAGTCCACTTAAACTCTTTTCTATCCCCTCTCATTATTTTAGTCAAGGGTCCACAAATACTGCTAAAATTTCTGATAAAATTTCTGTAAAAGCTAGCTAGACCATGAAAAGATCTTACCTCAGTAGCACTCCTTGGAGTAGGCCATTCAAGGATAGCCTATACCTTCTCTGGGTCCATTTTTAAACCTTCTGCTGAAACTACAAATCTCAAATACACTAACTCTTTCTTCACAAAACTGCACTTCTTCACATTAATCAACAATTTCTCTTCTCTCAACTTCTCAAATACCATACGAATATGGATCATATACTCATCCAATGTCTTACTAAAGATCAAAATATCATCTAGGTAAACAATAACAAACTTACCCAGAAATTCTTTCAGAACCTCGTTCATGAGCCGCATGAAAGTGCTCGGTGCATTGGTTAGCCCAAAAGGCATGACTAACCACTCATATAGTCCTTCCTTTGTCTTGAAGGTAGTCTTCCATTCATCTCCTTCTCTGATCCGAATCTGGTGATATCCACTCTTCAGATCTATCTTTGAGAAATACACAGCTCCACTCAAAATGTCCATAATATTATCCATTCATGGCAATGGAAACCTATACTTGATTGTGATCTTTATTATTGCTCTGGAATCTGTACACATCTTCCATTCTCTATTCTTCTTTGGTGCTAATACCGCTGGTATAGCACAGGGACTCAGACTCTCATGGATCAATCCTTTCTGTAACAGTTCATGTACTTGTCTGTTCAACTCCTCACTTTCTGCAGGTGTCATTCTGTGTGCTGCCTTATTCGGCAAACTCGCTCCTGGGATCAAGTCCATCTGATGACTGATCTTCTTGACTGGTGGTAATCCATCAGGCACGTTATCGGAAATAATATCCTGAAACTCATTCAACAAATCTGCAACTTCTAAAGGAACATCTTCTACTTTCTCTTTACCAGCTTTTGGAATTAAAGAAAAACATACATGCTCATACCTCATACCATTTAGAAAATTTCTTCCATCAACAAAAATTATCCTTGCATTACCATATACCTTTTCTTCAGTCTCCTTCAATGGTTTTAGCTTATGCCGCACTCCATCCTTTGTCAGGGAATAGGTATTCGCACGACCATCATGTACAACACATCTGTCAAACTGCCATGGTCTACCCAACAACATATGACATGCATCCATAGATATGATATCACACAATACCCCATCTTGGTATCCGCCAATCTTGAACTTCAGCAGGCATTGTTCATTGACCATGACCTTGTGGTCATCCTATACCCAGGCAATTCGATATGGATGTGGGTGTTTCTGTCTCTTGAGCTTCAACTTTGTCACCATCTCTTCTGACACCAAATTGTCAGTGCTCCCACTATCAATGATCACGTCACAACATTTACCTTCACACTTGCACCTAGTGCGAAACAGGCTCCTCCTTTGCTCAGGTTCATTCTCACCACTCAACAGGACTCTTCTGTTAATCAACGTTTCTCCTCTCTCAGCATCTTCAGAATTTGATGATCTGGCATCTTCATCTACATGTGCAACTCTGTCCTGGCTTTCATTTCTTCTGTCTGTTCTACCTTGGCGCTGAGGACATTCAAATGCCCTATGACCTTCTCCACAGTGAAAACATGTTCCACGGAAGCCTCCTCTTCCAGATCCTTGTCCTCTTCCTCTTCCTCTCTAATCTCTATTATTCTGATCCTGGAAGTGATTGGAATTATTTCCATGTTGATTCGGACTGCTACTGGCCTCATCGTTCTTTTTTAGATCTTCATTTCGGCCACCATATGACCGTCCACCAGATTGTCCACCACGACCTCTTCCGTTTTGTCTGCTCTCAAACTTTTTGTTCAGCTTTTCC
>BSBK01004005.1:7500-32500 GCA_027943335.1 Chamaecyparis obtusa
TAATAGTTAAAAAAATACCTCTTTGATCTCCTTAATCTATTGATCAAGACCTCCAATCATATCATAAGTAGAATTTGGCACTTTCTCCACCTTCATTAGGTTCACCAAAGGATCTAATTTTCTAGGTAAAATCAAACTAAGAAGAAAATGAAATTTAAGAAAGAAACAAAAAGAAAAATCTATACAGAAACAAAACTAGATAGTGGCATAGATCAAAGTTGCAATGTTTGTGCAATACCTATAGGGAAACTCACTCTTCTCACCATTATTTTTGGAAAAGAAATCCTTGAATTTGTGCAAAGCATAATGATCAAGTGAGAGAACCTTGATTTGGATCACTGGGAAATAAATCTTTCTTCCTACCTTGTCATGGCCAAATCTGATACATCTTCATAGGAAATGGGTTAATAAAAATATTGTATCCCAATATGTAATCTTGGCTAGAATGATTGATACCATAGACCAAGAATTTGGGATTTGAGACTAAGCATTTGGGGTTTCCAAAATATGGTGCAATGCAACCCACTACTGGCCTAATCTTACATCTTTCCAAGAAAGGGAAATATTCATATCAAAATAGAGAGTAAGAAACATTGTTATAAGACAATGAGTATCCATGAAAAGAGTAATATAAAGTATGAAGGGACTACATACAAGGAATGGTATTAAAAGAAGGGGTCAAAATAGAGACTAGTGGACAAATGACAAAAAGATAAGAGAGAAGGCTTGTGAGAATGCTGATGGAGATAGAGAGAAATCAGTAGAAGGACACATGAAGAGTTTTCAACAAGAGAATCAAGTTGAGATGAGGGGTAGATGAACATAAAGGAAGAGATTCTACATGAAGATGAGAAGAAAACTACAAAAGAGCAGTCAGATATGAAGGGGAAGAGAGAGAAACAAATAGGCACGCATGGGCCTATTAAGGGAAGAACTCATGAAGTTGGGAGAGAGATTTCAAAGGTTTTTGATGAATTTGTTGGATGTATGGGTGAAGGAATCCAGATTGGGATAGTTAGATGTCGTTTGAAAGTTACTCTTGAGAGGAAAGAGGACAGGGCTATGAAAGAAACCATAGATGAAGTATTTGCATGCCAAGGAGAATGGCATTGGGAAGATGAGTTGAGGAAGGTCTCAAGGATGAAGGAGACCATGAGGAGTAAAGAGTTGAAACTCTTGAAAGATGACAAGGTTAAGGGGACATGAAGTTGGCATATAGGAGTTGAGAAGAAGGTTGTGTGGCCTGTGAGGAGGGTAGTTGCAAAGAGGAAGTTGATGGATGGGAGACTTTCTAAAAAAGGTCAAGGAATGGATTATGAGAATACCTAACAAGTTTCTCAAGTTAAGGAGAGGCTAAGTCCACAAGGGCTTCATGGAGAAGAAGACTTATGGGAAAGGTTTGAAGCCATATTAACAAGATGGAAAGATAAGGGAGGAATGCTGAAAGAACATGAAGAAAGGAAGTATGAAGGTATTGAGAAGGTAGTAGGAGTCTCAAATGAAGAGACCAGACATGAAGTTGCAGGAGATACTAGTCATGATAGGGCTAGAAGTACATAATTGTCTCCAAGGATGGAGATCATACAAGAAGAAGTTGATGAACAAGTGGAAGGGAAGAGGTTGAATCCAATGTATCTATGGATACACAAACAAATGATACTTTTTATTTCTAATCCTTTTGTTGCAAGTTGATAGGAATGTTCTATGGATGATCCTCTAGATGACCAAGAGGAAGACATTGGTATAAATGGTGAAAGGATGAGTACTTGGTACAAGTACACAATGATTTCATTTTCTCTCAGAGAAGAGTCACTGAGTAGGTTGGGTCTTGAAGTCATTAGGTTGAAGAGGAATCTAAGAGTGTTGTTACAAAACAAAGGAGACAAGTATCATTCTCCTATAGAGATTCTTGTTTGTCAACTAGTCTCTGCATCACTCCCGACCTAATCTTAGATCTTTCCAAGAAAGGGAAACATTCATATCAAAATAGAGAGTAAGAAACATTGTTATAAGATAGTGAGTATCCATGAAAAGAGTAATATAAATTATGAAGGGACTACATACAAGGAATGGTATTAAAAGAAGGGGTCAAAATAGAGACAAAGAGAGGACAATGGTTTCAATAATAAGTGACATATATGATAGCACATGAATAATGAATAGATAATTCAATATAGATCCAATGTTTGAAGTGGTGTATCCTCTATAACAAAACATTCATATGTTATGAAAGAACATTAAATACAAAGCCAACCACATAGATGCAAGATGACATGAAAAACATGAAGAAACTATTGATAAACAATAAATGGGGGAAATGGACAATAAGGGGAAGTGAATAGAGAATGTTGTGAACAATGAAAATAATCAAAGTTACAAATTTTGGATAATCAAGGTAAGATTAAAGCTATCCATTGCTTGGGAAGTGAGCAAAATCAAAGATAAACTATGAGATCAAAAAATAGTGATCTAGAATGACAGCAAAGATCAATCGATAATAACCCATTAGTTAATGATGACAATTCAAGCATCAAAATGATACTATCCTATTGAAGGAATGATAAGAATTGTATGCATAGAGAATAGGACTTGAGTGTACCTAGGGAGGGGTACTTTTCCTTGAGGAATAAGACTTATGAAAGTGTCTGGAAATTGGATCTTCATTGAAGGTAAGTGAATTTAGTGAAGAACTTAGGAAAAGAACTAGAACAACAACATATTGACTTATTAGAACAAGGTTGAGGGATGCCTCTTCATCAGAAGGGGTACTGATCCATGTGGAATAGGACTAGTAGGCTATTTTTGACCATTGAATCTACGTCATTGGTTTAGTTTGAGTTTCACTTGGTTTTGAGATTAGTTTAATATTATCTAATTAACAAGGTTAACCACATGAAGGTGGAAGCTCACCCCACCCCCCCCACCCTAAAATCACTCTAAATTCCCCATTAGCATCTAATAAAATTCATTCATTCATCAATTTTTGAAATATATTATTCAATCATTATAATCACATAACATTCATCAATACATAAAATTCATTAACACACAACATTCATGAATATTTCATTAACACATCATTCATCAACATTTACTAGTACAAAATAACATTCATTAAGGCAACGTTCTTTCATTAGCAAAAAAGGTTATTTACAATCATTTTTTTTTTAAGGTAAAGGCTAAGCGAAGCATCAATATCTATGTCATTCCCCTCCTCTACTACTTCTGATCTCAACACATGTCTCCTCATGTGTTGAGGAATACGAGGCTGTTGCGCCAAAGGGGGTTCAGCTGCAATAATAACTACATGGGTTAAATTCACAACATTTTATATTAGTGTTACAAGTATTTCATTAATTAAAAGAACTATAAATAAAAAATAAATTAAAAGAACAAAACAAAAATTTTCTTTACCTGTGACAGTGCCACATTATCTACAATAACATTTTCATCATCCCCAAAGTCAACATGGTGATCACTCTAAACATCCTCCACTCATTCAACATGACATTCTATATGCTCAAAAATATACACAAAAAAGGTTACACCAATTTAAATTTAAGATGTTAAATTGTCTTTATAATTACATAAGTAATTTTCAATAGCAAATGAACACCTCCATCACTGCGATGCACATTAGGGCCTTCTTCATGCGATGCAAGTTCCATGTTAGGATTATGAGGCTGCATTGCAATGTCATGCACATTGTTATCATTGTTTTCTTTTAAAAAACAAAAATAGTCAATTTATGTTCGAAATTAACACCAAATAGATTATTTCTCAAGTATTCAATTTCAAATATTTCTTATTTGGCCTATTTACCTATTGAACCGATGCATGAGACTCTTGGGTTGGGCCACTAGAAGATTGGTGTAGGCGTTCAACCATGACTTCATAGCCTTCCTTGAAGACAATTTTTTTGTGTTCTTCTATGGCCTCTAAATTAAATTCTGAGCCCTACATTTTTGGCTTAATATTGTGAATTCTCCAGGTATTGTTTGATTAAAAAAATTATTTGCAATTTATAAAAAAAATAATCTAGAATTTCATTTACGGCTACTTACGATTCATGCTTAAACTTTTGAATAACCACCAAAGTCAAGTTTGTTCTTGCCAATCTTTTGTAGTCTAGCCTTTGTAGCCTTTGATGTGTCCTGCAACCTATGAAAAGTTTACAATATGTTAGATTATATAGATATAAAAATCACTAATTAGTACATAATTACATTCTACTAGTTAATACTATTAAATACCTTCTTTTCTCATTTGGTGGTGTAATTCCTCTTTGAGTATCCCCTTTCTCCTTTGCATCCAAAATGAATGCATTCCAATGCCTCACTGAAATAAAGGGAGGACGCTCATACTTTGGGTTCTGGACTAGAATCCTTCTATATGAGTCCCTCACATCCTTAAGATGTTTGACAACTTTTTCAAAATTTTCTTCTCCTAAAAAATGTTACTACCAAACTCATCCTCTAAATCTTTTATGAGTTTTTCTTTTAATTTTTTATCTTGTAAGTTCCACCTTTTAAGAAAAAACACAAAATTGTTAGATAGAAAAATTAACTAAAGTTGCATACCTTGAATATAGTAAAAGAAATGGAATGAAAGGAAAAATATTGTACCAATTAATGATATGAAATAAAAATAGTGGGATAGGGTTAGTTCACTTATGATGTTCCACCTTGTACATATGGTGGACCCAAATATCTTTAATGTCAATTCATAAAGCATTTTATAAGAATAATCGTTCCCTAAAAAAATGTCATGGGATCATCAATCTAAAACTTGTTATAAATAATTAAATTACAATTATAATATAAATAATAATAATTTTAAAGTACCTGGAAGCTTAAGAAATTTTAAAGGAATCAATTCTTTATCATCCATCAACAATGACATCTGCATAACTCTCGTGCTACCAACACGGGTAGCGCCAGGAAACAATGGTAATTATCACCAATACAAGTACTCTGATCTATATCTAGCATAGCAGCCAGTGTATCTCCTACTACACAAAATTAATCCACTATGAAATGCACCCAAGATTAAAGTACAAATTATCAAATCATAATTAACAAAAAATCAAATATAGCAAAACAAAGATTTACCAGGCGTAGACTATGAAGATGTCAATGTTTGCATGCTCCTTATTGAAATTGCAGTTAGAAATCTCGAAGGGTTAGTCCTCATAGGAGGAGTCACCTACACTTGATGACCTGAACAATACATTGTTAACAAAGACATTCTGAAATAATAAAAGTAAGAATAGATTTTGATAAAGTTTGAGTGAAGATTTTCTTAGAAATTTTGAGTTAGTTGTAACTGTACCTTTTCCTCTAGCTGTATCTATAGTATCAGTAAGTCCAATGAAAAATGTACATTTCTAATCAGTAAGTCCAATGAAGTTTGTGAATGTCCAAAGAAAAAATTCATTTTAACTTGTTAACTTAAGGATTATTTTACTTGAGGTGGGATTTGTGCTAGTACCAACCTCACCGCGATGTCCATGACAAGGTACTTGATGATGAACTACAACTAATTTAGAACTTGATTGAAGCATATGTGATTTAAGATCACCGAGCTGATTGATTAGATATGTAATATGATTAAATTAGTATTATGTTGTCATTGATGTCAACTAGTTTGACAACACTTATCTTGTAAGTTACTATACCGAAACATCTGTAGAGAAGGAGTGAAAGAGATGAAGAACAAAAATATCTACATAAGGAAGATGGATATCACAGATGAGGATAATGAATAAACTAAGTAACTTGTTGACAAGTCTATGACCTTATGATATTGACTTGATTATGTTTCATTCATCTATGATGAGGAAAAGAGTTGAAAGACACAAAGTAGTGTTGTTGGTTGATGAAGCATTTTAGTATACACTGACAAAATGTAGTGTATACCGAGCACAGTATAAACTGAGCTTGTGTTCACCGACACATTTCTTTGTTAATCGAGAAGAACAAAATGAACTAAATGACTAGTTTAGCTGATAAGATTGATGAGCTAGAAAGTGTATAATTTTGAGGTAACAGATAATGTTTGTTACACAAGATCGACGACTAACAAAATTTAGGAAAGATCTAAAGGATGAGAATCAAATGTGTTATTGACACAAGTGCCGAGGTATGTTTAAGAGGCAAAATCAACGAAGATGATTAAGCACCAAAATCTAATGGAGCAGAAGAAAATGGTTTACATGTCTATATAAGAGATTGGAGATTTCATAAGTTAGTGTAATGCCGGAAGGAGACTATAGAATTATCGCGTGAACAAGTTTTCATGCATTCTAATCATACAAGTTAAGGAAAACCCTACTACAGAGCATTACTGAGTGACAAAGAGTAATTACCAATGGATAGTAAGTTGATATATTATTGAATCAAGAATGTTACATTGATTAGAAAGATTTGTATGAGCTGAATATTGATCTGTATATCCGCAATTGAAGTTGTAATAGATTGGATCACCTACTGTTACATATTTAACCATTGTACATAGTCAAATCTCTTAACCGAGTGGACTAAAAAAGTCTTATTATGTATCATTCATAGAATGAACATTGTTATCCTGTCAACCCCAAAGTGACCGCTGGTTGGACAATAACGGTTGGTCTAAAATCCTCTAACAAGGTCACACCTAACAGTGTGTTTGTAACCTTTAACAGGGTTGGGTCTTCACCGACCTCACTTCAGAAGAGTGAATATTTTGGGTTGCCAGTCCCAGGTGGTTTTTCCCTTTATAGGGTTTCCACGTTAAATCTCTTGTGTTATGTGTTGATTGTGATATTTGTTTGATGTCATATTTTCTTGTTGCATATTTGAGTTGATCGGTAACTACTATATATTTTAGACTGGTAATCGGTAAAAGCATAGATAGTACAATATTTTCAATTACCGAGTATTAGAAGTTTTAAGTATTTTTTTTTAAATTATACATTTTGTATTGGGACACTGAATAACTGATTCACCCCCCTCTCAGTTATTCTAACAATTGGTATCAGAGCATTGGTTTCTTAGAGGAGAGTTTTAAGGACTTCAGTACAAAGATCTCAAGATGTATAAGAGGGAAGTGCCAAAGCTGAACAAAGAGAACTTCATAGTATGATAGAGCTGGATGAAGTTGCACATATCTGGAATTGGGAATGCTACACTGGAATTGATGGAGAATGGCTTTATAGAACCAACCCCTGGTCCCCTGACACTTGATCAACTGAAAGACAGGCATGAACACAATGTTACTATGATGGAAATTGTTGCTACCTATACCGATGCCAAATTTGAAGATATTAAAAGCTGCACTACTGCAAAAGCCATGTGGGATAAAATTTCTCAAGTTTACAGTGGAGATGCGAATGTTAAAAGAGCCAGAGCAGAGAGCTTAAGGGGAAGATTCGATGATATGAAGATGAAGGAAGGTGAGAATATTGTGCAATATACAAATAGACTGAAAGAGGTAGTACATGCTATTAGAGCATCTGATGGAGTCATTAGTGAAGAAATAGTTGTAAGCAAAATACTCATAACCTTATTGCCAGTTTACGCAATCAGAATATCTGCTATTCATGAAACAAGGTCCGCATCTGGTAATGTACTTACACTTGACAATCTGATTGGTAAACTTACAACCTTTGAATTAAATAACTTTGACAACAGTGTTGTTCCATCTATGGAATCCACTTTCATGTATTCTCTAAAGATCGGTAAGTCTAGTAGGAATAATAAGAATGATGATAGTGATAACAATATTGATGACGAGCTTGATGAACTTGAAGCTTACCCAAAGGTAAAGGAAGGTATAGAGGAAAGCTACCTTTGGAATGCTTTAATTGTAAAGAGGTTGGCCACATCACTGCTAGATGTCCACATAAGAAAGATGATGAGAGAACCAAAGACTGATCTGAAGGAAGCTATGGGAGAAGATTCAACAGAGGCTGCCAACACAATAGAGATAACTGAGACAACAATGATAAAGGAAAAAAGGTATGTTACATAGCCAAAGATAATGAATCTGAATTTGATTTTGATGATGATGTAGAAGTTGTATTTGTTTCTATGAAAGATGATTTGGAGGAAGAATAAAAATATGTAGAAATAATGCTGATCTCTAAAGTTAACAAAAATAATACATTGATCATAGACAGTGGCTGTACACATCACATGAATGGTGATGAGGAGAAATTTGATCAAATTGAAGAATACAATGGAGGATCAGTTAAGATGGGTAATGATACACCCTATATGGTAAGAGGTAAAGGATCCTTAATGATAAATGATATGATAAAATGTGATAATGCTTACTGGGTAGATGGACTAAAATATAACTTGTTAAGTGTGGCACAACTGGACAATTCAGGTCACTAAGTTTCTTTTGAGAGCAAGAAAGTGAAAATCTTTGATGATGGAGGAAGACTAGTTGGAACTGGAGCACAATCAAGAGGTAATCTATTTTATCTTGATACTGATGAGTCTTCTTGCTTGATGAGGAAAAATGAAGATGCTTGGTTGTGGCATAAAAGGTTATGCCATGTGAATTTTGATAACATGCTAATTAAGATCAGTAAAAGGAAAAGAGTTAGAGGCCTGCCTAACTTGTCAAAACCTAATCATGTTATGTGTCATGAATGTCAAAAAGGGAAGATGACTAAATCTAGTTTCAAAAGTAAGGATTATTCAACAAAGAAGATACTTGAGTTGGTTCATACCGACCTATGTGGTCCTATGAGAACTAAAAGTTATTATGGTGATAGATACTTTATTCTTTTTGTTGATGACTATACTAGATTAATGACTCTTATGTTCTTAAAAGAAAAATCTAAAGTATTTAAGATGTTCAAGTGGTATAAAGCTAAGGTAGAAAAAGAGACTGGTAAGGAATTGAAATGCCTAAGATCTGATAGAGGAGGTGAATTTATGATGAATTTACTAATTTATGTAATGAGCATGGTATTAAAAGATAGGTCTCTGCACCGAGGACACCTCAGTAGAATGGGATTGCTGAAAGAAGGAACATGTCAATAGTTGACTATGCAAGAACACTGATGCTGCAAAAGAATGTTGCTCAGACATACTGGAGGGAAGCTGTTAGTATAGCTATTTATGTTTTGAACTGAGTGAAACTAAAGAAGGACACTAACAAGACACCCTATGAGTTGTGGTTTGTACACAACCTACTGTAAGTTATTTCAAGATTTTTGGAAGCAAATGTTTTATTTTGAAAGATGAGAGAAATGGTAAATTTGACTCAAAAGGTGATGAAGGGATATTTCTAGGATATTCCAATAAAAGCAAAGCATATAAGTGTCTGAATAAAACTACTAATAAAATGATTGAAAGCACTAATGTCTGAGTTGATGAGTTTGATGAGAAGAATGCAAAGGAAAGTACAAAGGAACTAGAAGACTATGGTAGATTCACTTACATTGAACATACATAGTATCTACCAAAGCCGTAGCTTGAGATAACTGGTCAATAGGAAAATAATACCAAACAATAGGAAAGAGAAACCGACGAGCAGGATAGCCCTACCGAGCAAGCAGATGAACCTGCACAGGATGAAAAAGAAAGAAGAAATAGGATACTGGTGAGTTTTGTCAGAAGACACCATCCTAAATCACAAATTATTAGAGACAAACAAGCTGGCATGCAAACAAGGAGCAAAGCAAGACAAGGTCTAGTTTGTGATTATGAACCAAAAAATGTAAAATTTACATTAGAAAATGATGAATGGGTTAATGCAATGAAGGAGGAAATAGAAAAAATAGAGAAGAAAAAAACCTGGACCTTAGTACCCCGACCTAAAGATAAGAATGTTATTGGTACTAAGTGGATATTTAGGAACAAGAAGAATGAGAATGGAGAAGTAACAAGAAATAAAGCTAAATTGGTATGCAAAGGATATGCACAAGAGGAAGGCATAGACTATGGTGAAACCGTTGCACCTATTGCTAGATTGGAAGGAGTCAGAATGCTACTTGCATATGCTACACACAAGAAATTCAAAGTTTATCAAATGGATGTCAAGTCAGCATTTATGAATGGAATACTTGAAGAAGAAGTCTACATAGAACAACTTGAAGGGTTCATTGATCTAGAAAAGAAAGATATGGTATGTATATTACATAAAGATTTATATGGTTTGAAGCAAGCACCAAGAGCCTAGTATGAGAGGCTGTATACTTATTTGTTAAGTATATGATTTGTAAGAATAAGTGAGAACAACAATCTGTATATGAAAGGAGATACTGATGATACAATTCTTAATGTTGAGATATTTGTGGATGATATTGTATTTGGAGGTCAAGATCAAATATGTAAAGCCTCTGATGATGAAATGAGAAGTGAATTTGAGATGTCTATGTTCAGAGAGATTAAGTTCTTTCTTGGACTACAAGTGATTCAGTAGAGTGATGGGATATTCATCACACAATCTAAATACATAAAGGAAGTATTGAAAATATTTGGCATGGAAGATGCTAAACCTATGGGAACACCAATGGCTACTTGGATAAAAATTGACTAAGGAAGATGAAACTAAAAAAGTGAACTAGACACTATACCGATCAATGATTGGTAAGTTAATTTATGTAGTACACAGTAGACTAGATATAGCACATGTTGTGGGAATAGTTGCTAGATTTTTTTCTAACCCTAGAGAATCACACATGATTGCTACTAAAAGAATCTTAAGATACCTGAAGAAAATAGAAGACTATGGATTATGGTATCCTAAGGAAGGCAACTTTGAACTCAGAGTCTATACCACAACTCAATCGGTAAACTTACAACCTTTGAATTGAATAACTTTGACAATAGTGTTGTTCCATCTATGGAATCCACTTTCATGTCTTCTTTGAAGATTGATAAGTTTAGTAGGAATAATAAAAATGATGATTGTGATAGCAATACCGATGATGAGCTTGATGAACTTGAAGCTCTTATGGCCAGAAGGTTACCCAAAGGTAAAGGAAGGTATAGAGGAAAGCTACCTTTGGCATGCTTTAATTGTAAAGAGGTTGGCCACATCGCTACTAGATGTCCACATAAGAAAGATGATGAGAGAACCAAAGACTAATCTGAAGGAATCTATGGGAGAAGATTCAATAGAGGCTACCGATACAACAGAGATAACCGAGACAATAATGATAAAGGAAAAAAGTTATGTTACATAGCTGAAGATAATGAATTTGAATCTGATTCTGATGATGATGTAGAAGTTGTATTTGTTGCTATGAAAGATGACTCAGAGGAAGAAGAAAAAAATGTAGAAACAACACTGATCTCTAAAGTTAACAAAAATAATAAATGGATCATAGATAGTGGCTGTACACATCACATGAGTGGCGATGAGGAGAAATTTGATCAACTTGAAGAATACAATGGAGGATCAGTTAAGACGGGTAATGATACACCTTGTATGGTAAGAGGTAAAGGATCCTTAATGATAAATGATATGATAAAATGTGATAATACTTATTGGGTAGATGGACTGAACTATAACTTGTTAAGTGTGGCACAACTAGACAATTCAAGTCACCAAGTTGCTTTTGAGAGCAAGAAAGTGAAAATCTTTGATGATGGAGGAAGACTAGTTGGAACTAGAGCACAATCAAGAGGTAATCTATTTTATCTTGATACTGATGAGTCTTCTTGCTTGATGATGAAAAATGAAGATGCTTGGTTGTGGCATAAAAGGTTATGCCATGTGAATTTTGATAACATGATTAAGATCAGTAAAAGGAAAAGAGTTAGAGGTCTGCCTAACTTGTCAAAACCTAATCATGTTATGTGTCATGAATGTCAAAAAGGGAAGATGACTAAATCTAGTTTCAAAAGTAAGGATTATTCAACAAAGAAGATACTTGAGTTGGTTCATACCAACCTATGTGGTCCTCTAAGAACTCAAAGTTATTATGGTGATAGATACTTTATTCTTTTTGTTGATGACTAGACTAGATTGATGACTGTTATGTTCTTAAAAGAAAAATCTAAAGCATTTAAGATGTTCAAGTGGTATAAAGCTAAGGTAGAAAAAGAGACTGGTAAGGAATTAAAATGCCTAAGATCTGATAGAGGAGGTGAATTTATCTTTGATGAATTTACTAATTTCTATAATGAGCATGGTAGTAAAAGACAGGTCTCTGCACTGAGGACACCTTAGTAGAATGGGATTGCTGAAAGAAGGAATAGGTCAATAGTTAACTGTGCAAGAACATTGATGCTGTAAAAGAATATTG
Organism: Chamaecyparis obtusa; assembly: GCA_027943335.1. Lineage (NCBI taxonomy): Eukaryota > Viridiplantae > Streptophyta > Pinopsida > Cupressales > Cupressaceae > Chamaecyparis > Chamaecyparis obtusa. The sequence continues at coordinate 19,751 of BSBK01004005.1, forward strand.
CTTAGACATACTAGAGGGAAGCTATCAGTACAACTATTTATGTTTTGAACAAAGTGCAACTAAAGAAGGACACTAACAAGACACCCTATGAGTTGTGGTTTGGACACAAACCTACTGTAAGTTATTTCAAAATTTTTGGAAGTAAATGTTTTATTTTGAAAGATGAGAGAAATGGTAAATTTGACTCAAAAGGTGATGAAGAGATATTTCTAGGATATTCCAGTAAAAGAAAAGCATATAAGTGTCTGAATAAAACTACTAATAAAATGATTGAAAGCACTAATGTCTGAGTTGATGAGTTTGATGAGAAGAATTTAGAGGAAAGTACAAAGGAACTAGAAGACTACTGTAGATTCACTTACATTGAACATCTAGAGTATCTACCAAAGCCGTAGCCTGAGATAACCAGTTAGCAGGAAAAAAATACCGAACAATAGGAAAGAGAAATCGACGAGTAGGATGGCCCTACCGAGCAAGAAAATGAACCTGAATAGGATGGACAAGAAAGAAGAAATAGGATATTGGTGAGTTTTGTCAGAAGACACCATCCTGAATCACAAATTATTAGAGACAAACAAGCTGGCATGCAAACAAGGAGAAAAGCAAGATAAGGTACATGTCTAGTTTGTGACTATGAACTGAAAAATGTAAAAGTTGCATTAGAAAATGATGAATGGGTTAATGAAATGGAGGAAATAGAACAAATAGAGAAGAACAAAACTTGGACCTTAGTACCCCGACCTAAAGATAAGAATGTTATCGGTACTAAGTGGATATTCAGGAACAAGTAGAATGATAATGGAGAAGTAACAAGAAATAAAGCTAGATTGGTATGCAAAGGATATGCACACAAGGAATGTATTATGGTTAAAACTTTGCACCTATTGCTATATTGGAAGGAGTCAAAATGCTACTTGCATATGCTGCACAGAAGAAATTCAAAGTTTATCAAATGAATGTCAAGTCAGTATTTTTGAATGGAATACTTGAAGAAGAAGTCTACATAGAACAACCTAAAGGGTTTGTTGATCCAGAAAAGAAAGATATGGTATGTAGATTACATAAAGCTTTGTATGGTTTGAAGCAAGCACCAAGAGCCTAGTATGAGAGGCTACATACTTATTTGTTAAGTATAAGATTTGTAAGAACAAGTGAGAACAACAATCTGTATATGAAAGGAGATACTTATGATACAATTCTTATTGTTGATATATTTGTGGATGATATTATATTTAGAGGTCAAGATAAAATATGTAAAGCCTTTGCTGATGAAATGAGAAGTGAATTTGAGATGTCTATGTTCAGAGAGATTAAGTTCTTTCTTGGACTACAAGTGATTTAGTAGAGTGATGGGATATTCATCACACAATCTAAATACATAAAGGAAGTATTGAAAACATTTGGCATGGAAGATGCTAAACCTATGGGAACACTGATGGCTACTTGGATGCAAACTGACTAAGGAAGATGAAACTACAGAAGTGAACTAGACACTATACCGATCAATGATTGGTAAGTTAATGTATGTAGTACATAGTAGACCAGATATAGCACATGCTGTGGGAATAGTTGCTAGATTTTTTTCTAACCCTAGAGAATCACACATGATTGCTACTAAAAGAATCTTAAGATACCTAAAGAAAACAAAAGACTATGGATTATGGTATCCTAAGGAAGGCAAGTTTGAACTCAGAGTCTATACCGACGCTGATTGGGTTGGAAATGTGGATGACAGAAAAAGCACCATCGGAGGAGCATTTTTATTTGGTGAAAGACTTGTTACATGGACAAGTAAGAAGTAGGCTTGCATTTCTCAGTCTACAACCGAAGTAGAGTATGTTGCTACTACTACAAATTGTTCAAACATTGCATATATTAAGCAAGTTGTGGAAGGTATGAATGAGATAATCACTGAGTTGGTGATTATATACTGTGATAACACCAGTGCAATAAACATTTCAAAGAATCTAGTGATGCACTCTAAAAAAAAGCATATATCAATCAAGTATCACTACTTGAGAGAACAAGTACAGGAGAAGCAAGTTAAGCTAGCATTTGTTATGTCAAAAGAACAACTTGCAGATATATTTACAAAGGCTCTACCAAAGGATACATTTGAGTACTTAAGGACTAGACTTGGGGTCTGTTTCCTATCTATTGGTCACTAATGTGATTTGCATGTTGCATCAGCCTAATCTTATCAGAAGATCATTCATGTTGATGTAGGATAGTTCACACTTTGGATCATGTCTAAAGCTATGGAAAGTACTGGAATAGATTGGCATATCAGTATATAGAGATACAAAGGATGCATTGGACAACAGAGAGTTAGTTAGCTACTAAAGAGCTATTTGTTTATTTGTTTCTTTGGTATTGTTGTCAAAGGGAGAGATAGACAATATGAAACAATATGCACTGATGAGAACTATCTGAGGGAGAGACAACTTGAAGAATGGAGAGCATTAAAGATCAGTTACTAAGAATAGGAGAGTTGAAAAGATCATATTTGCAGATTGACAAAGCTATATTTTGTAATGTTGTTGAGTAACATAGTGATTAAACATATTAAGATAGGGAGAGCTTGTACAACATTTGTTCACAGTGTTGTAGAATACATATTTGGTATGTGTATGGTATATTTCATATTACTTGAGTTGCCATCAATGCCAAAGGGAGAGATTGATGAACTACAACTGATTTAGAACTTGATTGAAGCATCTGTGATTTAAGATCACCGAGCTAATTGATTAGATATGTAATATGATTAAATTAGTATTATGTTATCATTGATGTCAACTAGTTTGACAACACTTATCTTGTAAGTTATGTTAGAGTAATCATACTTTATGCTTATTAATTAAATCACTTTGGCTTAATTAATTAAGTCATTTATTACTCTATTTACTTAAGCTATCTTTTAGGTGCATTATAATTAATATATTTATTAATTATAATGTGCAACCTAGCTTTATTTTTTGCTTTATAGCTTTAGGGTTTTATTGTTCACCTATATGGTTGAACCCTTTGTACAATCTTTTTTAGATAATCTTGGAATACAATTGCTCTTTGCATGTCCATAAGATGTCTCTGGCTTTTTGGCCTCCATAGATTTTTCTTGCTTCTGTTCTTTGCTTCTTCCATGTGACAGGGTTATGCATGCATGTGTTCTTGGGAGATTAGTATTTCACCTAATCTAACATGGTATCAGAGCCATCTTGCTGCTCGCTGTTCGTGTTTTGTTGAACTGTTTCAGAAGCATGAGGTTTTCAAGGGTTTCAGAAGTTTTTTTGTGGATCTGGGGGGAGCCAAAATTTGGCTCACCTTGGGCAAAAATGGACACCACCATTGTGTTCGGAAGGCCCAAGAACCCCTAAATCCATATAAAACTTGTTCATTTTGGACACAGTGGCATCAGAGGCAAAAAATTTTTAGCCTCAGGATTGCACGCATCCCGAGGTGGGCCGTACAAGCTGCACGCATATCAAAAAAAAATTAAAAAAGTGCAGGGGCGCTGCGGTCCCCGCACCGCCCACCCGCCACCGGCCCCGGCCGCTTCCCGCGGGCACCACCGGCGCCGTAGTGTCACCGCCGGTGACTGTGGTGACCACCAGCGGTTACCCGTGGTGTCACCGCCCGTCACTGCGGTGACCGCTGCGGTCACTGCCGCAGGTCCCGCCTTACCCGCCGGCATTTTTTATGGGGTTGCCTTTTTTATTTTGCAATTTTTTTTGCATGGCTTGTTTTCTAAGCCCGCCTGTGCAAGCTCGGCCTCCAGGGCCTTAACTTCTTCATCTGGAGGCGTATTTGGGAGTTTTTTATATCATCGAAAAGCTCTTTCCGAGATGAACGCAATTATGGAGGTTTCTTTTTGAGTTTTTTGCCTCATTTTTTGTACCATGCCTTCGAAGGTAGGACTACTTTTTTGCCTTCCTGGAGCACCTGATGCTTTTTTTGGCATAACTTGCTCATACGGAGGAGTTAGTGGGCGAACAAGACATCATCAGAAAGATGATTCCGAGATGGTCGTTTTATATGGAGTGATTTTTTCTAGATTCTTCTTTCATTTTTTGCACCAGGCTATTGAATTCAGAGGTTTTCTTTTTTAGGTGCCTGCCAGAGCACCTGTCACTGTTTTTGCCGTAACTTGAGCATACGATGGCATTTTTTGCCAAACGAGATATTGACGGAAAGCTGGTTTTGAGACCGTTCTATTTTTTTTAGTTTGGTTGTTTTATTTTTCCATTTGCAGGGGTTTTCTGCCAGTCAAAGTCATGGGTACTTTTTGCATTCCGGACACTATATCTCTCACATACGGGCTCAGTTTTCGGAAAACTTGGTATTTTCAGAAAGCTTGTTCAGTGTACTTTTCAGTTTCAGAGGTCTTTTTTCTAGATTCTATACCAGGTTCTTCCTCCATTGAGTTTTTATTTTCTGCACTTGGATGGACTACTTGGCTTTTACAGGTCCACGGATCTCCATTCTTGGGATGACTTCTGCTTCTGTTCTCACTATTCTTCTTTCCTTCTTCTTTTGAGTATTGTATATATCTCCACTGTTGCATTCTTTTCTGTAAACGCACTGAGATAAAGTGCCTGCTTTTACATATCTGGGATCTTGTACTCCTTGTGTTTGTTTGTACTCGCACTCAGTTATAAAGTGCCATGGGGGGTTATGATGTTTTGCCTTTTGTGCTCATCCACCTTTGTCAAGTGAGTGTACCTTCCATGACATTAGCCCATGCTGTGTGTCCAGAAGATCTATTCTTCTTCTTCGACACCGCCCTTTATCCTGTGCGTGTACTTCTGTTGCACTGTTGGTGTTCCTGATTCTTCTTCTTGCAGATATTTTTGGCATTGCATTTCAGTGTTCCTGTCACCCCTCTCCCTGTTTAGCATTATGGGAGGGGTTCACCTGTTGGTTCTATTGCTTCCTTGGTTCGGTTGAGTGATCTACGTATTTAATTTTTGTTCTTATGTACTAGGCGGATGTAGTGGCTAGGCACCTATGCATTTCAGTGAGATGGATCATCTACTATATAGACACTCGTTCATTCCTTTTTTGGAGGTCACCTCTTCGATTGATCAGCTCTTCAGACTTTGTCTTCTCTACCTGGTCATGCACTATTTCAGTGGGGGTTCCAGCAGTATTCTTCTGACAGTGTTTGCAGCTTCATGCTTTGGAGATGCTTCATGCTCTTTCTTGTTCCTTTCTTTGGGACATTCCCTAGATTGTAGGCTTTGTTTCCTTCATCTAGTTTATTTCTTGTACTTGGGTACCTGATCAGGCCTTGTTGCCGGGACCCATTGCTCTTTCTTGCATTTTTGCTTTCATAGCTATGCTAGGTTAGCTTCCCTCTTGAGCTACGCTTAAGGGGGGGTGTTAGAGTAATCATACTTTATGCTTATTAATTAAATCACTTTGGTTTAATTAATTAAGTCATTTATTACTCTATTTACTTAAGCTATCTTTTAGGTGCATTATAATTAATATATTTATTAATTATAATGTGCAACCTAGCTTTATTTTTTGCTTTATAGCTTTAGGGTTTTATTGTTCACCTATATGGTTGAACCCTTTGTACAATCTTTTTTAGATAATCTTGGAATACAATTGCTCTTTGCATGTCCATAAGATGTCTCTGGCTTTTTGGCCTCCATAGATTTTTCTTGCTTCTATTCTTTGCTTCTTCCATGTGACAGGGTTATGCATGCAGGTGTTCTTGGAAGATTAGTATTTCACCTAATCTAACAAGTTACTATACCGAAACATCTATAGAGAAGGAGTGAAAGAGATGAAGAACATAAATATCTACATGAGGAAGATGGATATGACAGATGAGGATAAAGAATACACTGAGTAACTTGTTGATGAGTCTATGACCTTATGATATTGACTTGATTATGTTTCATTCATCTATGATGAGGAAAAGAGATGAAAGATACAAAGCAGTGTTGTCGGTTGATGAAGCATTTCAGTATACACCGATAGAATGTAGTGTATATTGAGCACAATGTAAACCGAGCTTGTGTTCACCGATGCATTTCTTTGTTAACCGAGAAGAACAAAATGAACTAAATGACTAGTTTAGCTAATAAGATTGATGAGTTGGAAAGTGTATGATTTTGAGGTAACAGATAATGTTTGTTACACAAGATCGATGGCTAACAAAATTTAGGAAAGATCTAAAGGATGAGAATCAAACATGTTATTGACATAAGTGCCATGGTATGTTTAAGAGGCAAAATAAATGAAGATGATTAAGTGGAAAAATTTGATGGAGCAGAAGAAAATGGTTTACATGTCTATATAAGAGATTGGAGATTTCATAAGTTAGTGTAATGCCGAAAGGAGGAGACTACAGAATTATCACGTGAACAAGTTTTCATGCATTCTGATCATATAGGTTAAGGAGAACCCTACTGTAGAGCATTACCAAATGACAAAGAGTAATTACTGACAGACAGTAAGTTGATATATTATTGAATCAGGAATGTTACACTGATCAGAAAGATTTGTATGAGCTGAATATTGATCTGTATATCCACAATTGAAGTTGTAATAGATCAGATCACCTACTGTTACATATTTAACCATTATACACAATCAAATCTCTTAATCGAGTGGACTAAGAAAGTCTTATTATGTATCATTCATAGAATGAACATTGTTATCCTGTCAACCCCAGAGTGACTGCTGGTTGGACAATAACGGTTGGTCTAAAATCCTCTAACAAGGTCACACCTAACAGTGTGTTTGTAACCTCTAATAGGGTTGGGTCTTCACTGACCTCACTTCAGAAGAGTGAATATTTTGGGTTGCCAGTCCTAGGTGGTTTTTCCCTTCATAGGGTTTCCATGTTAAATCTCTTGTGTTATGTGTTGATTGTGATATTTGTTTGATGTCATATTTGCTTGTTGCATATTTGAGTTGATCGGTAACTACTATATGTTTTAGACTGGTAATCGATAAAAGCATAGACAGTACAATATTTTCAGTTATCGAGTATCAAAAGTTTTAAGTATTTGTTTTTGGATTATACATTTTGTATTGCGACACTGGATAACTGATTCACCCCACTCTTAGATATTCTAACACTTGAGCAAACAAAAAATCCTATAACAAGAACACACAAATATTTTAGTTCATAAAATAAAAGAGTATAAAATAGAAACCTTTATTGAACTTTTATTATAACTAAAGATTCATTACTGCTTACTTCTTAATGAAATTCTTGCCACATCAATTCCTCTTTCCTCTTCAGTGTCTCCTCGGTTGGGTTTGGATCGACCCAAATGTCAAGAATTTATGCACTAACTTTTTTAAAATATTTTCTTAACCATATTTACTGGGTTAGGGATATTTGGGATATCCTTATCCATATCTACAACTATTGCCTCTATTGGTTCAAGCATTTTTCCCCTATCCTAAACATCAATTTGTGATAGGAATATATGTAAAACTATCAAAATAACTCCAAAACCTTAAAGAAAAGAACATAATAATATAACATTTTTCAACTATCTAATTTGTACAATTATAATAAGGTTTACCTTTGATGAAGAATGGGTGGGAGGAGCATCCCAGTGGCCTCTATCATGTGGTGGATCCATGTCATCCTGTGACAAAGATTAAATATAAAAACTTTAGTGAAGTGAAAGCAATAGACTTAGTAAAAAAAACTTATTAATTAAACGGTATATTGGAGTCATAAACTAGAGGTTAGTTTAAATGATATATAATACTTACCACCTCCATGATAGTAAATTTATTTGTATCTATGAGATTCAAATGGTAATCTATTAATATTTCTTCCCCTGCACTTATTGATTTTATCGCACATAGAAAGAAAAACATGATTCCCCTCACACGCCTTGAATATGCAATTAGGTTACTTATTAGTTGATCCAAGTCACATACTATTTATAAAACCCAAAATATTCCCTATTTATTTTGGTCTCCCATCAATGTACATAAAAAATCATTTACTTTGATCATTTTCTTTCCATTGTATATAGTTTGTTGACAGTGCATACCCACATATTTTTTTTTTATAGCAAACAATCTGCATTCAATTATTGTAATTGTAACAAGGTTTGACATACTCCATCAATTCAAAAACTTTTTTGTAACATACCTTTATGTCATCCATGGAAAATAGGCCCAAACCATGTAATGAGGATGGAGCTATGTGTTAGGAATAGTCCCAAGAGATAATTGAGAGGGGGGGGGGGGGGGTGGTGAATCAGTTATCTACAAGATTCAATTCTTTGTCCAATTAAGTATATTGAACATAAACACAATGAAATAACACTTAACACAACACCACAATTTTTTTTACGGGGAAACCCAAATAGGTAAAAACCTCGGTGGGAATTGACACCCACAAAGAACTGTACTAGTGTATTATGATCCCCGTAGAAGATCTTGCAACCCTGTTAGGAGTTGATCTTTACAACGCAATAAGTGTAGTGACCTAGTCAAGGGTCAGACCCTGTTAGGAGTCTTTTACAATTAACCCTATTAGGGGTGAGGACACATTGTTTGAGAGCACACTGCTCAAAGGGGTGAAGGTTGCAACCTTCTGTTTAACAGATACACACTATATTCAGATCTTGGTGAACTGCACGTAAAATTTTTGTCTTGATTAGTTCCAATGAATAAAATATACTTTGTATTATGTTACATCGACCTTTTGCTGATGGCTCAACACTTCACACTCTCTGCTCTGCTCTTGTCTTTCAACTATAAGCCATACTTAGCAATTAAAATGACTGCCTATAAATATCTATCTAAATGATATAATCAAGTTGGCCTATTAAAACCATCTTGAAATCATATTAGAGAAATAATACAACTCTCCAATAACATCTCATTCAGCTCTACTAAGCACACAACATAAATTAGGACTACACAATTCCATGTGAGTAGACACAACACTACACACAGTTGGCTCTACTAAATTAACTCCAACTTTCTTCTTTGCTAAATTATGTTATGCACTCTTAACCAAACATCCTTAAATCTCTTCTTAACATAAATCCAAGTGTGCATACTGAGATGATAGGCACAACTACCACAATCATATAAACACTGTCGGCTCTTCCAGGTATACTCAAGAAATTGTGACTGTCAACTAGAGACTTCATAACTCAACCTGTATTGCATATCTAACTTTGCATCTATGAACATAACATCATACATATGTCTAAAACATAAATATAAATGCACAAGGCTCTACTACAACCATACTGCAAATCATATATAGAATTATTCCTGGGACCTGTCAGAAACACTCACTGATATACATAACTATACTACTATCTTTACTTAGAATCAACCTCTACATCTATGATATAATGTTGATAACATATCCATGTAGCATATGCTCAAATCTCTCTCCATCAAGCTTCCACACATGCTTCTTACCATATGTTTTTATCAATGACAAACATACAGTCAACAATTTGGCTTGCTAGAAAATCTCCAACAATCTCCCCCTTTGGCATTGATGGCAACATATGGAATGAAAAAAACCATCAATCCAAATGAACAATCTTTTTATAATATTCTCCACTTCCTCAAAAAAACTCCCCTAAGGATGAATCCTCCATCTCTTACTATTTTTCATGACTATATACTCCCCCTTTGACATCAATGGCAAAGGGCACCAAACTATTTAAGCATCAGTACTACTCCTGTGGTAGAGTAGTCAACCTTTCATTAGTCACTAAGGAATGATGCATTCTTGCTATCTCTAATTAGATTTAGGGAAGGGAATTAGTCCCATCTTCTCCCTGAGATACTCAAAAGTATCCTTAGGTAAAGGCTTTGTGAATATGTCTGCTAGTTGATCTTTTGTTCTCACATAGTCCACCTTTACTTCTTTCTCTACTACTTTTTCTCTTAGGAAGTGATATTTTATCTCAATGTGTTGTGTCTTTGCATGTATCATAGGGTTTTTTGACATATTGATAGTGATAGTGTTATCACAATTAATAACAATAGGATAATCAATCTAAATACCAAAATCCTTTATCATCTGCTTGATTCACACAATTGTGGAACAATTCGATGCCGTTGCTACATATTCTACTTCTGCTATTGATTGAGAGATACAATTTTGCTTCTTTCTTTTCCAAGTGACAAGTCTATCACCAAGAAATAATGCTCCTCCTGAGGTACTCTTTCTATCATCCACACATCTTGCCCAACCTACATATGTATATACAAGAAGCTCTACATTCTCTGAATTGGGATACCATAAACCATAGTCTAAGGTTCCATTCAAATATCTAAATGTTCTTTTTACTACCATGAGATGCCTTTGCTTAGGTTCTGCTACAAATCTTCCAACAATACCAATTGCATTGGAAATGTATGGTCTGGTTTGAGTAAGATATATAAGTTTACCAATCATAGACTTATACAAGGTTATGTCTACTGCTGGTGAATCATCTTCTTTTGAAAGCTTGCATCTAGTTACCATAAGAGTACTTATTGGCTTGCAATCATCCATCGTGAATTTCTTCAAGATCTCTTTCACATACTTGGTCTGATTTATGAATATACCTTTGTCTGTCTGTTGCACATTCAATCCCAAAAAGTACTTGATAGGTCCAATCATGATCATCTCAAGTTTGCTCTACATCTCAGCAAATTTAGCACTAAGCTTTTCATTACCACCAAAGATAATGTCATCAACAAATATGGAAACTAAAAATAATCCATTAGATGTTTCTCTTATGAATAAATTACAATTTTTTCCTCCTTTCTTGAATCCAATCTTTGTCAAATATCCATCAAGTATTTCATACCATGCTCTAGGGGCTTGCTTAAGTCCATAGAGGGCTTTCTTCAATCTGCATACCATATTAGGTCTGTCTAATAGGGTGAATCTTTCAAGCTGCTCTATGTATACTTCCTCCTTCAAATCTCCATTTAGGAATGTTGACTTAACATCCATCTGGTATACCTTAAAATTTTTGAAGGTAGCATAGGCTAGGAATAACTTTATGGCTTCCAATCTTCTTACAGGGGAAAATGTATCTGAATAATCAATTCCTTCTCTTTGTGCATATCCTTTACACACTAGTCTTGCTTTGTTTCTTACCACTATTCCATCTTCATTCATCTTATTTCTGAATATCCATTTTGTTCCTATTACATTCTTATCACTAGGTCTAGGGACCAATTCCCATGTGTCATTCTTAATTATCTGATCTAGCTCTTCTTTTATTACTTCATGCCAATTTGAATCATTACATGCATCTTCAACACTTAAGGGTTCAATATGTGATAGTAAACATATCTCTTCATTTGCTGTGGAACTCTTTGCTTTTGATCTTGTCATGACTTTGCTACTCTAATCTCCAATGATGTATTCCTTTTAATGATATCTAGATGTTAATTTAGGAACATTAGGTGTGACTTTCTTATTTTCCTTTTGTGTTTCTTCTTCACTTGTTTCAGGGTCATTGAATAGAACCTCTATGCTTTCAAACATTTCTTCAACAACTGCTTCACTATTGGTAGGTTTAGGTTCTTCTTCAATCATAGGTGCATAATCATGGCATCTCTCTTGAATCATAAATTTCTCATCAATTTTAATATGAGAACTTTCAATGATCTTCTTCAATCTCATATTAAAGCATCTATAAGCTTTGCTTTTAGTAGAGCAACCAAGAAAAATACTTTCATCACTTGTTGCATCAAACTTGCCAATTGCTTCGTCTCTCTTGATGTAGCACTTGCTTCCAAATATTCTGAAGTATTTTACTATAGGTACATTCCCAAACCACAACTCATAAGGTATTTTGTCTACGCCTGGCCTTAATTGAATTTTATTGATAGTATAGACTGCAGTATTGACCGCATCTCTCCAATAGGTGTGTACGACCTTTCCTTCAATCATGATGGTGCACATTGTGTCAAGAATGATCCTATTCATTCTCTTTGCAGTTCCATTCTCTTGAGGGGTTCTAGGGGTACTTAGCTATTTCTTTATCCCATGTTCTTCATAGTGCTCATAAAATTTGTCAGAGGTGAATTCTCCTCCTCTATCTGATCTCAGACATTTAATCTTCAATCCATACTCAGTTTCAACCTTAGCTTTGAATATTTTTAACTTGTCAAATTCTTCTGATTTGTCCTTTAAGAATGCAACCCACATCATTCTAGAATAATCATCAACAAACAAAATGAAATACCTTTCACCATAGTATGATCTTGTTTGAGTTGGTCCACATAGGTCTGGATGTATCAGATCCAACTTGTTCCCTATCAAATTATGCTTTCTTTTGAATGAATTCCTAACATGCTTTCCCATCACACATTACCTACATATTTCATCAAATGGTTTTGCAATGCTAGGAAGATCTCTTATTGTCTTTACATTACTTATCTTTACTATGTTATCAAAATTGATATGACATAGTCTTTTGTGCCATAACCAACTATCATCTACTTTAGCAACAAAACAACTTGCTTGAGGATTAAGCTAAAAAAATTTACCTTTAGTCTTTGAACCTGATGCAATAATTTCTCCTTCTTTGTTATTAATGATGCATTTGTTATCTTTGAACTCCAACCGGTAACCTTTGTCAAGAATCTGTCCAACACTTAGTAGGTTATGTTGCAAACCATCAACATATAGAACATCATCAGTGCTATTCTTTCCATCCAGGGTGATGGCTCCTCTACCAATAATAGGTTTAGGAGCATTTTCTCCAAATCTAACCATGCCTCCTTTGT
>BSBK01004005.1:37500-92500 GCA_027943335.1 Chamaecyparis obtusa
GATGAAGGGTGCTCCCCTTAATACCACAAACACATAACAGAAATAGAGAAATAACAACAAAATGCAAGAACAGAAAATTGGTTTCTTATTATCTCCACAAATGTGGAATTACAAACTTTCAGAATTACAATATGCAAAGCCACATGGGCATTCCCTTACAATATTCTGTAGGACAAAGCCTCGAGCTACTACCCAGATCTACTACCCAGAACTAATCTGAACTACCTAAGACAATAATACAGCCTTCCTTATATAGGCAATTTTTCCACCGGCTGGGAAGGTTCCAGAATTTTAGCCAATAAGGCCGACCAAACTTAGAATTATTTTATTTTACATTTTATTACATCATAGTCGGCTCAAGATAACCTTTGAAACCCGAACAAAAATTTTGAAGAAAATTATTTTCTGCCATTTCAGGTGACCCAACTTCCGAAGACCATAAGTCATCGCCAGTTGACCCGCTCGGCTATTATAACCCCATTTCGAAAATGCCACGAAGCGCTCTACAGGCTTGACTTGCGCAAGCGCCCATCACCCAAATTTTTGACCTCATCCGGGGCCTCTAAAGTGTTCAAAACTGAGTTCGAAGTTTCTGTATCCTGCTGCCAATACCGAAAATCTTCAATATCTTCAAAACTACACCTGATCTAGCCATGAAACTTTGCTGGCAGACTTATATGACCAAAATGAACTAGCACATACAAAATTTACCAAAAAATAGTAACTTTCCATAAATAGCAGCTCTGCACAAAATAGCCCTTATTGAATATAAAAATAGAAATATTTTTGGGTGATGCAAGATTGATCTTACACCCAGGATGCTCCTGCATCAGACACCTGGGGTAATTTGAGAAGTGACCCTGTCACGACTCAGGTGTGCAGAGGAAAACCAAGACGGTTAACCTCCTCCTTTGTTAGCCATGATGAATCTTCAACAGGTCGTCCTTCCCACTTGACCAGATATTCTTCATATGTCCTATTCCTTGTGCTTCTGCCAACACGACTGTCTAGTATATCTTCAATCTCCTTAGTGTCTGAACTAGTTGCTGGAATACTCCACTGTGCCGCTGTGATCTCATCTTCAACACCTCCCTCATGATACTCTGTCAGATCTGAAATGTTAAACACTGGTGAAATATTTAGCTCGGTAGGCAATTCTACCTCATATGCATTTCCTGAATCATGTTTCTTCAATATCCTGCATGGTCTAAACTTCTTCATTTTTAGCTTTTTATATGTACCAACTCGAAACCGCTCCTTCCGCAAATGAACCATGACTTCATCACCAACTTGAAATTCCTTATACCTCCTTTTCTCATCTTCCTTAGCCTTATACTGTGCGTTCATCTTGGTAATATGCTTCCTCACCTCCCCATGGATGTTCTTCAAGTGTTCTGCAAAATCCTCAGCTTCAGCACTACTTATTTCTCCTTTATCTATCTTCCTCAATTCAGATGCATTTCTTGGACTACTTCCATATACAATTTTGAATGGTGATTTACCAGTGCTCCTATTGATAGAATTATTGTATGCAAATTCTGCCTGTGGTAAAATCAAATCCCATCTTGTTGGCTTATCTCCAACCAAACATCTCAGCAAATTTCTCAAACTCCTATTCACCACCTCTGTCTGTCCATCAGTCTGTGGATGATGTGATGAACTAAACTTCAAATCTGTCTTCAACTTCTTCCACAATGTACGCCAGAAATAGCCAACAAACTTAGTATCTCGATCTAAAACTATGGTCTTTGGCAAACCATGTAGTCTCACTACTTCTCTGAAAAATAATTCTGCTACATGAACAGCATCATTAGTCTTCTTGCAGGGAATGAAATGTGCCATCTTTGAAAATCTGTCAACCACCACAAAAATTGAATCATGTCCCCGCTGAGTCCTCGGTAAACCAAGAACAAAGTCCATACTGATATCCTCCCAAGGCTTCTCTGGTACGGGTAATGGCTGATACAACCCTATATTTTGCTTCACTCCTTTCGCCATCTGACATACTCTGCAACTCTGTACAAACTTCTTCACATCTTGCTGCAATTGTGGCCAATAATAATTTTCACTAACCAAAGAAAGGGTTTTGTCATGACCAAAATGTCCAGCCAATCCTCCGCTATGCTTCTCCTTGATGAGATTCTCCCTCATACAAATTCGTGGAATGCACAACTGACTCCCTCTGAATAGCATATCATCCTGGATGATGAAATCCAACCATTTCGTCCTGTCTAGAGTAACAGGTTCTGTACAAGCTTTCCAAGCTTCACCAAAATCAGGATCCTCTGGATACAAATTCTTGAGTTCCTTGAACCCAACCACTTCAATCTGCATTTCTGTCAGCAATAGTTGCCTTCTGCTAAGAGCATCTGCAACCCTATTAGACTTTCCACTCCTGTGTTTCAAAATAAATGTATAACTCTGCAAAAACTCAACCCATTTCAAATGCCTTTGATTCAATTTTCCTTGACTATTCAAATATTGCAAAGCTTGATGATCAGTATACAAAACAAACTCCTTAGGAAGTAGATAATATCTCCACTTCTTTAATGCCTGAACTATAGCATAAAATTCTTGATCATAAACAGAATATTTCCTCTTGGCATCATTTAACTTCTCACTGAAATAAACAACAAGTTTACCTTCTTGGCTCATAACAGCTCCTATTGCAGTACCACTAGCATCACAATCTACTTGAAACACATTATTGAAATCTAGAAGTGCTAAAACAGGTTGTTCTGTAACTTTTTGTTTCAATAATTGAAAACTCTTTTCTGCTCTTTTAGTCCACTTAAACTCTTTTCTATCCCCTCTCATTGTTTCAGTCAAGGGTCCACAAATACTGCTAAAATTTCTAATAAACTTTCTGTAAAAGCTAGCTAGACCATGAAAAGATCTTACCTCAGTAGCACTCCTTGGAGTAGGCCATTCAAGGATAGCCTGTACCTTCTTTGGGTCCATTTTTAGACCTTCTCCTGAAACTACAAACCCCAAATACACCAACTCTTTCTTCACAAAACTGCACTTCTTCAAATTAATCAACAATTTCTCTTCTCTCAACTTCTCAAGTACCATACGAATATGCATCATATGCTCATCCAATGTCTTACTAAAGATCAAAATATCATCTAGGTAAACAATGACAAACTTACCCAGAAATTCTTTCAGAACCTCGTTCATGAGCCGCATGAAAGTGCTCAGTGCATTGGTTAGCCCAAAAGGCATGACTAACCAGTCATACAGTCCTTCCTTTGTCTTGAAGGCAGTCTTCCATTCATCTTCTTCTCTGATCCGAATCTGGTGATATCCACTTTTCAGATCTATCTTTGAGAAATACACAGCCCCACTCAAATAGTCCATAATATCGTCCATTCGTGGCAATGGAAACCTATACTTGATTGTGATCTTGTTTATTGCTCTGGAATCTGTACACATCCTCCACTCTCCATTCTTTTTTGGTGCTAATACCGCTGGTATAGCACAGGGACTCAGACTTTCTCAAATCAACCCTTTTTGTAACAACTCATGTACTTGCCTGTTCAACTCTTCACTTTCTGCAGGTGTCATTCTGTGTGCTGCCTTGTTCGGCAAGCTCACTCCCTGGATCAAGTCCATCTGATGACTGATCTTCCTGACTGGTGGTAATCCATCAGGCACGTTATCGGATACAATATCTTGAAACTCATTCAACAAATCTGTAACTTCTACAGGAACATCTTCTACTTCCTCTTTGCCAGCTTTTAGAATTAAAGCAAAACACACATGCTCATGCCTCATACCATCTAGGAATTTCCTTCCATCAACAAATGTTATTCTTGCATTACCACATACCTTTTCTTCGGTCTCCTTCAATGGCTTTAGCTTATGTCGCACTCCATCCTTTGTCAGGGAATAGGTATTCGCACGACCATCATGTACAGCACATCTGTCAAACTGCCACGGTCTACCCAATAACATATGACATGCATCCATAGAGATGATATCACATAGTACCTCATCTTGGTACCCGCCGATCTTGAACTTCACTAGGCATTGTTCATTGACCATGACCTTGTGGTCATCCTGTACCCAGGCAATCCGATATGGATGTGGGTGTTTGTGTCTTTTGAGCTTCAACTTTGTCACCATCTCTTCTGAAACCAAATTGTCAGTGCTTCCACTATCAATAATCACATCACAACATTTACCTTCACACTTGCACCTGGTGCGAAACAAGCTCCTTCTTTGCTCAGGTTCATTCTCACCACTCAATAGGACTCTTCTGTTAATCAACGTTTCTCCTCTTTCAGCATCTTCAGAATTTGATGATCTGACATCTTCATCTACATGTGCAACTCTGGCCTGGCTTTCATTTCTCCTGTCTGTTCTACCTTGGCACTGAGGACATTCAAATGCCCTATGACCTTCTTCTCCACAGTGAAAACATGTTCCACGGAAGCCACCTCTTCCAGATCCTTGTCCTCTTCCTCTTCCTCTCTGATCTCTATTATTCTGATCCTGGAAGTGATTGAAATTATTTCCTCGCTGATTCTAACTGCTACTGGCCTCATCCTTTTTTTTCGAATCTTCATTTCGGCCACCATATGACCGTCCACCAGATCGTCCACCGCGACCTCTTCCGTTTTGTCTTCTCTCAAACTTCTTGTTCAGCTTTTCCTCTACTTTTAGGGCAAACTGGTATGCCTCTTCAATACTGTTCATTCGAACCAGATTCAGCTCCTCCTGAATGCTTGGCCTTAACCCATTAAGGTATTGGGCAACTTTCTCCTTATCAGCTTTTGCATGGCCTATTCTGATGAGGAGTCGATAGAACTCCTCTGTATACTCTTGAACAGATCTTCCCGCTTGCTTCAAACTTTGCATTTTCTTTAGTAGATCAAGCTCATAATCAACAAGAATGAACTGTCGCTTCAATTTATCCACCATCCGATCCCATCTTGTGATTTTATCTTTCCCTCTTCTATTTCGCTCCAATTGAATTTTTTGCCACCAGATCTTCGCATGACCTTTCAGTCTGGCCTTCGCAAATTTGACCCTATCATGATCCTCGACATCTTCATACTCAAAATATTCTTCACATTCATTGATCCAGTCGATCAATTCCTCTGGGTTAAGATTTCCAAAAAATGTAGGAACCTCAATCTTAGGTCTTTTCTAAATCTTGGAAATCGCCCGAAAAAGTCTTTCTTCCTCCTGGTTCACAATTTCAACTTCTCCTTCTTGATATTCTTCTTCGGCTTCATCCTCACTTTCTTCTCTGACATTAAGATTCATTCCTCTACGAATCTCTTCTTGCAATGCTCGCACTTGTCTCTGCAGCTCTCTAACCTTAGGTGTCACAGCACCAGCTCTTCCGCCACGTTCTTTTCGTGGAGGCATTTTCGTGATACGCACTGAAACCCTAACCACGGTCCTGGTGCAAACTGTCTCACAGTCGGTGATCTGTTTACACACTCAGAAAATCCTGCTCTGATACCACTTGATGAAGGGTGCTCCCCTTAATACCACAAACACATAACAGAAATAGAGAAATAACAACAAAATGCAAGAACAGAAAATTAGCTTCTTATTATCTCCACAAATGTGGAATTACAAACTTTCAGAATTACAATATGCAAAGCCACATGGGCATTCCCTTACAATATTCTGTAGGACAAAGCCTCGAGCTACTACCCAGATCTACTACCCAGAACTAATCTGAACTGCCTAAGACAATAATACAGCCTTCCTTATATAGGCAATTTTTTCACCGCCTGGGAAGGTTCCAAAATTTTAGCCAATAAGGCCGACCAAACTTAGAATTATTTTATTTTACATTTTATTACATCATAGTCAGCTCAAGATAACCTTTGAAACCCGAACAGAAATTTTGAAGAAAATTATTTTCTGCCATTTCAGGTGACCCAACTTCCGAAGACCATAAGTCATCGCCAGTTGACCCGCTCGGCTATTATAACCCCATTTCGGAAATGCCACGAAGTGCTCTACAGGCTTGAGCCACGCAAGCGCCCATCACCCAAATTTTTGACCTCATCCGGGGCCTCTAAAGCCTTCAAAACTGAGTTCAAAGTTTCTGTATCCTGCTGCTAATACCGAAAATCTTTAATATCTTCAAAACTACACCTGATCTAGCCATGAAACTTTGCTGGCAGACTTATATGACCAAAATGAACCTCCAAGAAAGAAATCAGATCATTCTGAGCACATACGAAATTTACCAAAAAATAGTAACTTTCCATAAATAGCAGCTCTGCACAAAATAGCCCTTATTGAATATAAAAACAGAAATATTTTTGGGTGATGCAAGATTGCTCTTACACCCAGGATGCTCCTGCATCAACTTTCTCATGTTAATGAGTGACCATTTTGTTGACATCATTCAATCCATATCGTCATCCAATCAAGATTATTCATAATATACAAATATAGTGCATCCCACTCTCGACCAACTATATAAAAAAATAGAGGTCAATTAGAAATAACGTATATTTAAGATTTATAAGAATTAATTAGCTACAATAACATCTTATAATTACCTCTCACTTTTGTCAATCTACCTTTCCCCATCAAGTACTCCCTTTTAAATTTTATTAACAGAGTTGGGATCCCAAATACTATCTACATGGATCTTTGCTGCAAACTTAAGAAGATATTCACTAATGTACACCATGGTCTGGTATACCATATATCCCTCCACTATAGAACCCTCAGGATGTGCTCTTTGTTGAACCAAGCCCTTTAAAAATTTCAAGTTCCTTTCAACCATCCACATTGACCTAGTTTGTACAGGTCCACACAATTGAATCTCCTCAACTTGATGTATGAGGTAGTGTTCTTGTGCATTGAAAAAAGTTGAAGGTAGACACTTTTGCATTTCACACATAAAATAAATTTTTTTTCTCTTCCAATATTTTATATCTTCTTTATTGATTTTTTTTTATGACAACCACCTCATGTATTTTTCAAGATCACATATAACTTGTTTGACACTATTGTCAAAGTGGTGTGAGAGAGATAGAAGTAGAACATATTGCAATAATTGTAAAATGATATTTTTAATATTTTATAAAATAATACAATGAAAACTACATGCAGTATAAAAATATATAGTGAATACATAATAACATGAATTACCTTAATAAATGTATACCAATTGCGTGTTTTCTGTTAGAAATATTCAGGAATTAACCGAGTTACTGAGAGGGGAGGGGTGAATCAGTAACTCCAAATTTTCTTATAATTTTAACATGTAATTTACTTTCTAACTTTTGCATACAGAAAGCATGAAACTTACAAACATTCACAATAATGACACATAGATTTGGTTACCCAGAAACCTTCCAAAAGAAAGTAAAACTGGGGTGGGGATGAAACCCACAAAGCTTTAATACTGCAGAATAAAGTTGGCCGGTTAAGGCTTACAATTTGATCACTTCTGATGATCTGCCCTGTTAGGAGCAATAAAGATTGCTAAATCCACCTTGTTAAAGGATTTACAAACATACAATGAAGTATGCACTCGGTAAAGAGATTATTACAAAGACTGTTAAGTCTACCCGGTTAAAGGATTTAGTACTGATTCACCTGTTAGAATGAAACAGTAGATCTCTGCTTTGCAACTGGATTGCTGATTGAGATTCGCTGATGTACTGATCACCTTCTGTGATGAATTTGTCTTTGCTGTACCTTATACTTCTGAAGCCTTCTGTAATTCACTTATCTCTGCCTTTCTTTCTCTTTCACATCTATTCTATATATTTCATTACATCTTTTATTTTTACAACATTGTTTATATACAAGTCTCAAATAATTAATTACAATTACAATTACATAGTCGGCTTGATAAATAAACATAAGTGCTACTAAGTCGGCCCAAGTATGGTTACTCGGTTCCTTCAAACTGACTCGGTGACTTTTTGATACTCGGCGTCCACTGCATTACTCGGCATCGTCATGCACTCAGTAGAAGTGAAGGCACGGTTCATACTGATCACTCGGTAGGTTTTGAACTCGGTAAGTACTGGTGACTCGGTAGACATGATGTTACTTGATTTACATTGTCTTGATCGGTTTGTACTAACTTGCTCGGTTTGCACTGTCTGCTCGGTTTGCACTATCTGCTCGGTTTGCACTGTCTGCTCGGTTTGCACTGTCTGCTCGGTTTGCACTGTCTGCTCGGTTTGCACTGTCTGCTTGGTTTGCATTGTCTGCTCGATTTGCATCCAGAATGCAAATAAGTGTTGTCACTAGTGGCAATTCTGCTTAATGCCAACAGTTTTCATCCTTGGCCCAAATTCACTTTTCTTTGATATGAGGTTATTTATGTTCATAGAAAATCTTGTGGGAAATCAAATTTTTTGTATGACTTCTTTTATAGCATTGCTCTGCTACTTTGACAATAAGCAAGGAAGGACACTTATATCAGTCTGGTCTCCATTGTTATTTGATCGAATGACATTTCTCATTGCATGGTTGGATTCTTCAGTGACACTAAAATTTTTGACAGTTTTTTCTTTGTCACACCTTCTATCAAATATTTTCTATAATGTATCTCTTACATTCTTTCCAATATGCATTATATCAAACAAATGCATGATTGAGAGTTGTGCGTAGTACACAAACCTACTAAATTGTGTAGGATAACTTTTTAGTCCTTTTGAAAGTTGGTCATTAATGCCTTGACGACCTTCATGAGTATCAATTACATTATTAGTAAACAAAATACTATCAAAATATAAATTTCAAACAAAAACTATTAGATGGAATGACATTACCTCGATGATTTATTCTATTGTATTCCAACTTTAATAGGTGAGGTGTCATTCTTTGTGGCTTTGATGTAGTCTATTCTTTCCCATTGAAAAAATGTTTTTCAGTAATTTGGTACTTATGATTTCTGTGGAGAAAGTGCCTATAGTCATCGAACAGTTGCTTTCCTAAACTTTTTGAATGACGAGATTTTATCTTTGGACCACAAACTAGACATGCAAATTTTTCTTTTGTCTAAAGACCTACAAGATTGTGTATAATTAGATTAAATATGTTAATTTTGATAATTAAAATTATCATGCGTAACTTAAAAATACCAAAAAAATGTGTTAGCATTATAACATACCAAAAAAAAAGTTTTAACAAGAGAACATACCACAAAAATGTGTTAGCCCAAGGGCATCATATATTTTCCATACAAGCATTGCGTAGAATTAAAATTGTCTTTGTCCTATTGGTCTAGAGATGTCATACATAGTGAGCCCATTCCATAATACCATCAACTCGTTGATAAATGGCTCAATATATACATTCATATATTTAACTTGGTACTTACCTAGTTGAATGAACAAAACCATTACATAATTATTATGACCATTTTGATGGGGTACTTATTGATCCTTTTTTATAAAGGCTCAAAAATTAGGCATAATTCACAGCTTAGGGATTGGACATCTGACTGAGAAGTTTATCCTCCATATAAAAAATTATTTAATATGTCAATCCAGGGACGTGTTACTTGAAATGGGGTAGAAAGATATATGCACCAAGTACTACTAAACCATACATTCTACAATTGCTGCAGGAAACAAATGCTGGAAGGAAACTATTCTATGACTGTAGAAAGTAAATGCTTGAAAAAAAACTAAAATATAGCTATAGAAAAGAAAATAATGGAATGGAAATTGTAGAAGTAAAGATGCTAGAAAAATATGAAGACTTGCAAACTAAGCTATTATGCTTTAGCTTCTTTGCCACTTTGGCTGCATGAAGCGATAGCTAACCTATGGCTTTAGCTACAGGAACAGTTCAACACTAATACTGAAATAACATAAATACAAGAAAGTGAACTTAACTAAAATAAATCTAACTAACTATGAATTCCTCACCAAGTGGGCCCCCTTAGATGAGTACCCAAACACTCAATTACACAAAGTTAAATCTCAATACTTTATTTTCTCATTAATTGAATAACTTATTACAAAGATATATAAAAATTAGTAAACAACAAAATGAAACTATATTGCAAATAAATTGACAATGCCTTTTTTCTCATGTAAGAGTGGAGCTTTATTTAAAGAGAAAACTTCTAACAACTAACTAATTGTAATACCTCTCCTATGGTGATACTTAGACTTTGTTGATTTGGACATTTTCATTATGATGGTCGGAACTATACATTTACATTTATGTTCAATGGATGATGATATGATAGATGTGCTCATTTATGGTTATTATTTATATGCTTATGAGATTAGAAAACCATCTATTTTTATATGTTTTATAGATCTAACCCAAGGATTTGAATCTAACCATTATCATGATGTTTTATGTTTTATGGACATGTGTCTAATGTGTTTTCATGACTCAGGACGAAGTCGTAGTTACTCACTTAGTTGAGGTCCACATGATGTATCGATCCTGGTCATCTACTTGCATATATCTGATTTGCATATCCATATGTATATATATGTATCTCTTCTTGGTGATGCAGGATTGCAGGTACCGGGTATTGTCTCCACCTGGCTTCACAGGTCTGAGCGATCCCTCAAAATCCTTGATCGTTGTTGTTGTTATGGAGATATCACCAGGTTCCACAGGAAGAAAAAATCACCTTTGATCCTTTTATCCTTAGGTGGGAAGTGTCGAGTCAATCCCTTGTGTGGATGTCTTATGTGATCTCATAGTTGTTGGATTGGTGGATCTGGTAGCTAGTTCTTGTCTTCATGGTATGTTCAATGTTGTTAGTAGATTTTGATAGATATGACTTAGTAATTTATCGTTATAAGAAGTTATGTATATACATACTAGTGTGTTGTTGGGAACGAGTTAGTATGTGATTTAAATTGTGTGATTTAATATCATTAATAATAAATAATATATGTTATAACAATGTTATTTTTAATATTTAACATTAATAATGAGCCTTATTTATGGTATTATTTTATAATACTAATAATGAGAAAGAGTCTATAGCAATAAAAATAATGGTAGGTTTCATCTTATATATATATCGCTATTAGATTTGGTAAGAATATGGATTTGAAAATAATATGTTTTATAATAATAATATATGTACACATAGGCATATGGGTGCACACATATGCATATGCATACATATATTTATATACAATTATTGGTAGGTAATTATTATATTATATTAATGAATAATTAAAGTAGCTTATGATGTGATTGTACTTAATAATTATTATTATTTAACTTTCCTAAAGTAAAGGAAATATAAATTTAATTATGTTAATAGATTATAGTTTTATAAATTAATTTATCCCTTTACGAGAATAAGTTTTCACAACCGTATTATTAACGATTGAGAGGTTGGGATGGTTGCACAGTTGGGTTACTCATGCAACCACCTCCTCCATTTTATTTACAGGAAAGATTTCCTGTGGGGAGGGAGAGGATAGAAAATATTATTATTGAAGGAGAAAATTTGGGATATTGAAAAAGTTTTGGCATTTGGATTTTGGCAAATAGAGGCTGGAGATTCCATTCAGGAAGAGTTTGAGGCTTGCTGGAAGGAGACGGAGAGGAAGGATTCATCTTGATCAACCGGATTCCACAGGACTCCAGGTTGGATCCCATCCTCAGAAATAGATTTAGTTTAATAGTATGAATGTGGTTTTGTTTTGTTTTTAAGATTTGTTGAAAGATTCTTTATGTGGTATTATTATTGCAAAACATATGTGTAATATTGTAGTATTATTGTACGGTGTAAAGTTAATATATTAATGTGTTTTGTAATAATATATTATTGCAGAAGTTGATACATTAAAGTATTCTGCAATAATGTATTATTACAAAATGTTGAAGTATTAGATGTATTATTATAGTATGTGAAACATTATTGCATTATTGGTAATAGTGTGTATATTATGATATTATTTTGCCGGTCATTTGTACATTATATAAATGTTGTGTTATGAATGCTATAGTAATTTATTATTCTTTCATTTGTCAATGGTAATATTTTGTCAAAATAATATATATATGTTTCAATAAAATTATTGGAGTTCTTTTCTTGTTATAAACAAATAAATAAATTATTATATAGTTATAAAATATATGTTTCTAAAAAAATAATAAACAAAAAAAAAGAGGGGGGGTTAAAAAGTAAAATTTTAATGGAAAATGTTTTGGGGAAGTGGGGGCCACCACCTTCCCCACTCCCCTACGACATCTTCTCGTAGTAGCAGGCACTGCTACGGTAGTACCTGACTGCTACAGCAGCAGGTACTGCAGTAGCAGTACCTTGCTACGTCCGTAGACTAGGGAAGTACGCGGGTGCTTGGTAAATGGGGTGCGGGGCCCGTAGGGTCCCCCCCATGAGTCATTGTTTTTTTTTGAAACCAAATTTGTATTTGGTATTTGTAAAATTTATTTTAGATTTTAATGATTATTTATTTTCTATCAAATTTAGTTATTGATTTATAGTATTTAATAGTTTAGGTAGGTTGGTTTATAAATATTGGATGTATAAATGAAAACTGTCTTAGTTAATTTAGATTTTTTTTGTAATAGTAGCTTTATACAAGTATAACATAACATTTAAGTATAAGTTTATGTATTTTAAATTTCTTATACTTTAAGTTATACTTGTATAAAGGGATTAGGTACCTTTCGGATTGAATGGGATAGGTTTCAATTTCATAGGAGTTAAGTTGCAACTCCTAGATTTTAGATTTTTAACAAAATCAGACTTACTCTATTTCCAACTTAGAATGAACTTTATGGAGTGTTATCTTTGGTATATGGAATATTGTGAAAACCTTAAAATTGTCCATTCCTTGTTTAGTGGAAGTTATGTTCAGTGCATTTAGATGCCTTAATAGGGATAGAATGTGTGTAAGGAGCAGTTTAGGGTTTAGAGTCTTCTAAGAGGATCAAGACATTCTAAACATCCTTAAACGTACCTAATTTCTCTAAACATCCATAAACTATCCTATTATTTCCAATTCTTTGTAGTAGTTTTCAAATGTGTTTACAATGTGCTTCTACTATGTGTATGATGTAATTGTGATGTATGGGTTGAGGGTAGAAAACCTAACGACACCTAGTGAGTGGCTCTCAGTGCGGGGCCGGGGCCCTAAAGTGGCTAGAACTAGGATAACCAGCTGAAGAGTTATTTAACAAGTGAAAACTTAATTAAACTGATGGGAATGGGTTAAAATATTAAAAAGATTAAATGTGCCTCGTCCATGCCATTAGTGCTAGTAAAGGCTATGGATGGGAGTAGGAGAAGGTACCTATGCGTAGGTACGATCAAATGGCACTTATCTGTACGAAATGCATTCGATCCTGCATGTGCCTACTTGGGGGCCGGGGCCCGAAGTGGCTAGTACCAGGACAACCCAAGGAGTGAGGGCTATGCGATGACACTCACTTAGGTTGTTGCTTAGAGTTTCTACCCAAGCCTTAGAACCTTTTGGGGAAAGATTTATACTTTGATCATCTTTTATTTTCTATTTGGGAAAGGTTACCCAACCCTAGGTTTGGCCTAGCTATGCCTTCTTTTTGGACCTTGGTGTTTATCTCCTAGCACGGGGGAGTGGGCCTTTGGGTATCCACATGGTTGGGTGGTAAATATTTTATCGAGGTATCTTTTGTGGATGCAGTGTTTGAAGATTCATGCTTGCTTATGTACCAGTTTTTGAAGAATAAAAGCTTTGTGATGTAAAGTTATTGTTGCCTCCTGAGTGGAGATGAATGTAGTGTAATCATTGATATAATTTAAAACGATGTATCTGGAATGGGTAGATTTAGGAAAAAGGGAAAGGGAGATGTGAACTTTATGTTTAAGATGTATGTTGGAAAAGAAAAGGATTTTTGTAACATTCCAAATTATGTAACATGCTTTCATTATTGTTGTTTAAGTGAAGCTATTGAAAAACCAAATGTAGTATATTTTTAATGTATCAAATGAGTTGGATAAATTTTATAAGTTACATTGTTCATAAAGGATACTTAAGAATATAGATGATTTTTAAATGGAAAGTTGAAATGAAAATATTTTGTATTTCTTAAAGATATGATGCAGTTTGCTTTGAGAAATAAATCTTGTTGTTAGTTTACTTAATGGATTTGAATGAATCATGCATTTAAATGAAAAGGGAACCTTGGGAGGAATCTAAGTTTAAGTTTGGTTCACATAATTCTTTTTAAAGTTCAAAATTTTTCATAAATTATTACTTAGGTTTTCTTTAACAAAGAGAATCTTTGTTCTCTTCCCCGATTCCCTTGCGGGGCATGACACTAATCATGCTGCATAAATAGGTGGAGCTTTTATTACAACACTACCAATAGAAAGGAAGAAAGCTATAAAATCAAAAACCTAATAGATCTAGAAAAGAAGAAAGAGTCACTTCGACAATAGATCTAACTTCCCACTCTCTCCTATATTTCTTCAAAGAATTCATTATGTTGTCTTAGTCCTTGCTCGATAACTACCACCTTGATCATCCAGAAACCACTTGCTAGTGTTGCGCTAATGTTTTTCCATTGGAGTTTGCTGTAAGACCGGGTCGAGAGTCCAGCACATGGGTGCATTTTACCTGGTCAAGATGATGGTTGCTATAATGATGCACTACACCTTAGATGTTAGGATAAAGACATTCATGGTAATAAACACCAAAACACGCATGCATTATCTATGTTTAAATAAATAATTTACTTATAAAGACATAATCATAATTTCAAAGTAAGTGATATAACATATCCATCCAAGTGTAGCATATTAAGTGTGTTTAAAACTATAAGAAAAGTCTAGTGGTTGAATGACACATAATATTTGTACTAAGCATAAAGTCTTTGAGAAAATATGATAAAAAAAAGAAAAAGGACCTAGAAGAAGCTATCCTAGGGTAACTAAAATATGGCATTAATATGCCTCATCATTTCCCCCTACGAAGACTAGTACCGGTTCTCAGGAACTGAGACATTTCAGATCTTTGCAAGCACCTGAAGATCCCCTTTCTGAGTCTCACCACTCATAGAGCTACATACATGCCAGTAGAATTTGTTTGTCCACTCTATTTTGATACATTGACTCAGCTCTAACTATTCATCCACCTCATTGTCCACACAACTATATAATGACCATAAGAGAAAAGGAGGCTGTAAGGTAAGAGGTAAACATTTCTTAGGTCCTAGTTGTCATCCTAGCTATATATACCATTGAACTTGTTACATTG
Organism: Chamaecyparis obtusa; assembly: GCA_027943335.1. Taxonomy (NCBI): domain Eukaryota; kingdom Viridiplantae; phylum Streptophyta; class Pinopsida; order Cupressales; family Cupressaceae; genus Chamaecyparis; species Chamaecyparis obtusa. The sequence goes on from BSBK01004005.1 coordinate 52,698, forward strand.
CAGTTCGAAGATTGATGAGACTATGATGCTCTGTCTTCTTTAATGTCATTGTTAACCTGCTCCATCATTGGCTTAGTCCTTTTGCTACCCCGTTTCCTTTTGATAATGAGAGTTGCTCAAACTCTGTAAAAACCTATTCTCGGTTGCCTAGGATCCTCTCTCTATGTGTTGAGTCATGTAGTCCATAGACTATTTCCATCCAATCCTAGCATAACCGATGGGGAGAGCCACTTTTTGGATGTAGGGGAAGTGTGATTGATTTCTCAATTCCCCTATATTTTCTTAGTTGTTCCCCATAGTTTATTTCATTTCTTGCCCAAGAAAGAAGAGAAGACATGTGAATATCACCAACAAATAGAAGAGGTTTTCAATCGGTAATGGAGGGAACTGTTGCCCAAAATTTCATATCTATTCATTTTGGTCATAGGCTAAATTTAATCCCTGGTCTACATTTTAAACCTGCGAGCACCTCAAAACTTTCATGGTTTTCTGCTTGTTCTCCTGGTCTCTGTAAATCTCTTTCCCTCTGGTCTATAGGTTTAAATTTTAAAAAAGTAGCCGTTGGCCCCAAAAAACCTCTAAAACCCTAAGCCTGTTATGTTTCATCATTACCTTTTCGACCGCTTAAGTGATTTCTATTTCCACGTGCTCTTTATTTCTTTCTTAGTTCATGGAATCTCTTATTCCTAGTGGTTAACCCCTTAACACCCAGCGACCTGGCGGGCGGTTACGGTTTGTTTGGCGGTCTCGATTTCCTAGCGGATTAAAGCTCAAATAAGATCTACAGTTCTCGCTATACCGTTGGGTGAAGATGATGTCTCTTTGAGCATTGTGGTATAATGATGACCATCGATCCTCCTCTTTAGCGTAGCACTTCTGTGTCAGTGGGTCCACTGCCACGTAGTCCGAGTTGTACACTTCTGATTGGTCAAAGGTTGGTGATGTGGATTTCTATCAACGGGCTATCTTTCCTTAAGATATAATGGTTGGCATGTGATCTGATGGAATATTCCTGGCCCATGAGATCATGTGCCAACCGTTGATCTTACTTTATCTCCAAGCTCTGTTAGGTGGGTCCTCTTAGTCTGACGTGCTCGCGTTCCATTGGCTGGTTGGGTTGTGATGTGGAAGTCTATCAGTGGGCCCGTGGTCTTTGGCTTATGAGGTGGGTTAAGATCCAAGCAAGATCTATGGTTCTCATTATACTGTTGAAGTAATATGCGTGATCTTTAGCATCATGGTATAACAACAACTGTCTGATGAAGGATTTAGAATGCCGTGGGTCTGATGTGCTACCTGGTGTTGACATGCTTGATTCTTATTGGTTGCTAGGCAGAACTGTTGGCACTTGTCAGTGGGTCTGGTTGTTAGAGGATTCATAGAGTTGATGAAGATCTACAGTTGTCACTTGATCACAAGGAATCTTCTAAGCCCTTGCGATCATGCGACAACTATCCGATGAGAATCTTAGTAGGTCATGGGTCCGATGTGCCATGTCATGCTAAAGTGTTCACTTTTCATTGGCTTTTGACTGGGGATGTGCCATTTGACTTTTCAAAGGGGCTTGCGACTATTTTAGGAATGATCTAGGCCGTTCATCTACCGGGGAAGGATAATATCGATGACCATGTTTTAAGATTAGACCAGCTAGTTGTTATTTTCAAATTTAAATATTTTTATAGGGTTTCTTGTTGTTGGTTGATTACGCGGTTGCGGGTAGCTCAGAATTGATAGTTCCAAGATGGTTGTAGTTGGGAGGATGATGAAGAATATTTGATGGCCGTCACGTATGATTTCTCAGGGTACCATGTTGATATTCTTGCACCGAAGAAACATTAAAGGGTGGTGCCACCTATGGCCTTCTGTACTTCAAAATATAAATACCAAGAGTAGGATCAGATTTTGAGCATTCATGATGAGCCCGATTTGTAGATAGATGGGATGGACATGCAAATATGACATCTGACCAGTTGAGATATTTCCATAAATTTATGATCAGACATGATAGTTTTAGGGTTTCTAATTATTTTATGTCAAATCATATGCAACCCTAATTAGGTTTTAACTCTTGCCTATGTGCAAAAGGGAGATGTATATAATGTTTTTGGAGCTTTTTAGAGCTTAGAGTTGACAATTGTAAAGAAGGATTTTCTTTCTCAGAATTTATCTATGGCATCCTTTCTGCCCTCTGATTTTTGCAGTTTGTAACTTTCGTTGATGGTTTAGATATTGCAAAGGTACTTTGTGACATTTTCTCTGTCCCTATACCCTTCTTGTCTGAATTTTGTCTTATTGAACTGAGTATTTGAATGTTTTTAGTGATATCTTAGGGTTCTTGATCCCTCTTTCTTTCTGTAGTCTATGTGTATGCTTGTGAATGATTTGATTTGAATTCTCTTGTGGGTATACTTCCACCCCTGGCAATTTGTCTTATTCTTATACCCAATTGCAGAGGTGAATGTCTATTTGCAGGTTATAGTTTGTGTCTAAGCTCTTGGGAGTGCTATTGCCTTGTGAAATTATCTCTTTCCCTACATAGCATCTCTCTACTATAGACCCTTCTATAAAATATTGATGGAAGCCTATTTAGTGAGTTGTGATCTCCTAGACCTAAGCTTATGTATTGATTTCACCCTCTATACTACAATTCATACCATATTTTTGGTGTATCACATAGTAGGTAGTTTTCTTTCAGTCATTTCCCTTTCAAGCACTCCTTCTATCCCTTTCCCTTCAAAGATTTACTTTCCTATCAAGAAGTAAATTAAGGTGATTATCCAAGAGGAACCAGCCTAGAACCTGGAGGTCTCATCTCAGTTAGCATAGATCCCACAACCTGGAGATGATTCCCATGTTATACTAGGTTATCAAGATCAAGAGAGCTTGAAACAAGGGTGCAAACTTAGTGTATAGCAATTATGGCACTCCCAGTGGGACTAGAGGCAGATTTATGTTCAAAGGTGTTACTAAGATCATATTCAAATTTAGAAGACACCCCACCTTGGGCATAACAATTCTGACAACAAAAGGAGTTCATTTTAAAAGATTATGCTATCTCTGATATATTGACTGCATAATATAGACTTTTAGAAGTTTTCTATCAAGTATATCTAGCGACTCCGCTGATTTCATAGATCTAGGATAAACTTGTTCAAAGTTTATGAGAAAGATTGAGACTAGAAGCTCTAAGCCTATTGAATTTGCAGATTTGCCCTTAAAAAGAGGCTACAAAGGTAGATCTACTTAGAGAACATCTCTTGCAAGGAGAGTATAGTCTACACCCCTTGATCCTTCTAAAAGGAGACCTTTTCCCTTTCATCTCAGAAGAAGAGGAAGATCTCTAACCAGAGATCTAGAAGAAGATTCAAATCTAGGATCAAATACAACTCACACAGTTGTCATTGAGCAAGTTTCTCAGTCCCTACAATGGCTAGATAGTTTGCTTTTGCACCTTTCAACCAAGGGAGTCCATTAGCCTTTGCTCAACATCATGATGTGCCCTTGGTGGCACTAAAGAGTCTACCTAATTTCATAGGTGAAGGACAAACCATTTCTTTTGAGCATATAAGAGATGTGACCACTATCTACAGCATACACAATATAACTCAAGAAGATGTGGCCACCAAATTATTAGCAGCCTCTCTCAAAGGTAAGGCTCTTGAATAGTTTAGAAAATTAACTATTGGCTCCATTACTTCATTGGATGAATTAGGGGATGCATTAAGTAAACATTTTGAGGATAAATCAAACAATTTGTCTTCGGTTGAGTAGTTGACAACCATTAAAAGAGATCCTCAAGAACAAATGACAGATTATAATAATAGATTCCTCAAGACATGGAATAGGATTCTAGTCTCAGTGAGGCCATTAGCTGACCATGCTTTGTTATATTTCTTGCAAAGTCTGAATCATCAGATTTCTATCATGATCCAATCTATGGGTGGTACCTCTTTACCCCAAGTTTTTGATATAGCTGTTAGAGCTGAAAATTGTTTAATTCAGGAAGGTATGATAGCTAGAAGGCCTCCCATGCCCATCTTTCCTAGCCTTAGCCCATTGCACCTCCACAAGTACCCCCATTTACCCCTATTCCCACCATATTAGCACATTAGGCTAGTACAATTGGTCATGAGCTAAAAGCAAGCCTCTCTCAAGAGTTGCAAGAAATAAAGAATAGTCAACAAACTAGTCAGCAAGAAATGGAAAATTTGCTACAAAATTTGACTAAAGAGGTCACAAATCTAAAGAGGCAAGGGTAGAGAATCGGACCACCCTTTCAACCACAAGGCCAAGGTCCTAATCAGTAATATAAGAATCAAGGACAACCTTATCAACAAAATAGGCCACCATACCAAGGAGGCTATCAAGGACAAAGACAAAATTTCAACCAAAGACCATTCCAACCATACAACCCTGCACCTATTAATTCTATGAATCCAGTTAGGGATATGGTCCCTAGTCAAAACAATATGGCTATGGATAATGAATGGTGTTTCCCTTGTAATTAGCCTCATAATCAGGCTACATGTTCAAATGGATGGATGAACCAAGAATTGATGGTTTAAAATGCCTCACAAGCTCAATCAGAGGCTTCTGCCAGTAGATCAGTTCCTCAACAAGAACCACAAGATAATGAGACTGCTCTCTTCAATTGGGAGTAGCAAGACTTCAATGGAGTCATTGGTGAACCTTCCATTGCTACCAACATAAGGTGAAAGAGAAGAGATCAAGATATGGAGTGGGTAGACTTTGGTACTAAGGAAACTACATCTATAGAGCCACTCTAGCAAGCCACTCCTATCACATTTAAGATGGCTCCTGCCATTACAAGCAAAGAGGGCCAGACTCCCAAAGAAGTGGAGCCCATCATATTAAAAGCACAACAAAGAGTACACACTATGACACCTTTCAATATTGTAGACAACACGAAGAAGGTGAACATTACCATGTCTATGTGGGACTCTTTGGCTATTCCAAGGCAACTTGAGATTTTGAAGAAAACCATGACCGAAATGACTACTCCTCAGCCTACAAAAGAAGCTGCAAAGCCAATGTTGGTCAACACTAATCAAGAGAAGGAGGGTCCAAGTTACAACTCCTAAGGCAATACCACTCAAGGTAGGAACTCAAAACCACCTCCCTTTTATGTATCCTTAATTATTGGAAAATCCTTAGTACATAATTGCATGGTAGATAGTGGAGCTACTAGTACTGTAATGCCCGAAAAGGTGGCTGACCAATTAGGACTCAAATATGAACCCCTCCAAAAGAAGGTTAAACAACTTGATGGATCCTCAGTTAACACTATAGGTGTAGCTAAGGATACCAGTCTAATCCTTCATGCTAGTTCTAATTTTTCTATCCTACTTGATATATATATCATAGATCTCCCTGCTTTATTTTCTATATGTCTATCAAGGGAGTTAATAGCCAAAATAGGAGGCTACCTATCTTCTGACTGGTCCCACATGATTTTTCACACAAGATATGGTACCAAGGTCACCATTAAATGAGAATCATTAGCAACACACCATATAGAGCCATATGTATCCAACGCCATCAATGCAAGATGCCCTATATTTTATGACAGTGATTTCCCAACTATCAAAGAAGCAAGCACTAAAACATAAAGTATCCCTGATATTTTCCTTGATGAACTAGAGTCAGAAAAGGTTTTTGAAGCCCAAGAGAATGTCATTTGGAATGTTGTTTTGGGAAGTTATTTGATACAAGAAAGTGGATCCATAGAGCCAAGTCTTCTCAAGGAAGACACTGATTTAGAGGGTCAGGAAAATTTGGTTTGGGAATTTTTTTTTGATGGAGCTAGAAGTAGACATGGTTCTAGTGGTGGTGCTATGCTAGTATCCCCAAAAGGAGAAAGATACTATACAACTTTTAGATTTAGTTTCTCTTGCACCAGCAACGTTGTAGAGTATGAAAGCCTTGTGAATAGACTGGAATGGGCTAGGAAAAGAGGGCTTAAGGCCTTAAAAGTTTATGGTGATAGTGAATTAGTAGTCAGGCAAGTGAGAGGGATAAGTGAAACCAAAAATGATACTTTGAGAGCATACAAACATAGAGTTTGGGATGCAATTGAAGATTTTTGCACTTTCAATATTGTTGCTATCCCTAGGAGGCTAAACCAAAATGCAGATAGATTAGCTGCTATTGGGTCTCAATATGACATCCCCAAGAGCATTTCAAAAGAAATAGACCAACAACATGTCAAAGTGATTGTCAGACCCTCTATCCCTGACAATGATATTATTGGCAAGTGTTTGATAATGATGAGCAAATTCTGCAATTCTTATTTAAAGAAGACGTCTTCTCAAAACATAATCAAGATAGGCTATCACAAAACTATGGTGACCAAGTGATACAACTTAAGTCTAATAAGATGCTTAGAGGTCTTTTAGAGACTATCTTCAACAAGGATGATCAAGTTAAGAAGAATAAAGCTGGCCTGGTAGTTCAACAAGAACATTGTGTTGAATTAGAGTTGGAACCAGGTAAAAGTTTACAATTTGGAAAGGTAAACACTGATTTGGAAAAGCAAGCTTACACCCAATTATTTAGAGAATTTAGTGATGTTTTTGCATGGCAATATGAGGACCTCAAAGGTTTTAATCCAGCCCTTGCTCAACACACTATTGAATTAGAGCCTAATGCCAAACTAGTAAGACAAAAAAAAAGGCCTGTTAATCCCAAGCTTGAGCCACTTATGCATAGAGAGGTGCTCAAATTGATAGAAAGTGGTATCATCTACCCCATCAAACATAATAGTTGGGTTTCCAACCTTGTTCCTATAAGGAAGAAGAATGAGGAGTTGAGATTATGTGTTGATTTTAGGGATCTCAACAGGGCTTCTCTAAAAGACCGCCATCCATTACCCTCTATGGAACAAATCTTACAATGTGTCTCTAGATCCAAGAGATTTTCATTATTGGATGGCTATTAAGGATACAATCAGATCTTGGTTAATGAAGAGGATCAATATAAGACTACATTTACAACCAAGTGGGGAACCATGGCTTGTCAAAAGATGCCCTTTGGTTTGTCAAATGCAGGTGCTACATTTCAAAAGGCAATTGATATGGCCTTGAAAAGTCTCATGTACAAATTTTTACTAGTCTACTTAGATGACATAACTGTCTATTCTAAACATGCAGCAGATCATATCAAACATCTGAGGAAAATCTTTGAAAGATGTAGAGAATTTGGGATATATCTTAATCCCAAGAAATCTGTGTTTGCAGTCCATGAAGGAAAATTGATAGGATATATAGTATCCAAGAAAGGAATTAAAGTAGACCCTGAGAGGATTGCAACCATTCTAGAGCTACCATTTCCACATCATAAGAAAAGTCTCCAATCTTTCATAGGAAAGATTAATTTTGTTAGGCATTTTTTGCCTAATATTGCTGATTTATTAAAACCTTTGACAACCATGTTAAAGAAGAGTTCAACTTTCAGTTGGACTAAAGAAGGAAAAGCTAATTTCCAAGCTATCAAAGAGGCCCTGACAGAAGATCCTGCTTTATTAAACCCAAATTTTAGTAAGGATTTTATCTTTTATGCTTATGGAGGTCATGATGCTATATCTGTAATGCTGACTCAAGAAAATTCAGAAGCATTGGAGTAGCCTATTTCTTTCTTTAGCAAAGGTTTAGAAGAATATGAACAAAGATATTCTTTTGTGGAAAAACATGTACTTGCTATGGTAAAGAGCCTTAAAAAGTTTAGATATCTATTGACCCACAACAAGGTACATTTGAAGGTTACTCATCCAAGTGTCAAAGAGTTTTTGCTTTCCAAGGACCTAAATGAAAAAAGAGCTGGTTGGATTCCAAGGTAATGGAATATGACATTGATATCCAAACCACCAAGTTGGTTAGAGGAAGAGGTCTTTGTGAACATATGGCAGGGGATGAAAGTTTAGAGAAAATAGAACAAATAGATGCATCTCTTGTTGTGCATTCTATAGAGGAACATGCCAAGGCATCAGGTTGGTTGCCTAATATGGTTGATTACTTGAAGATAAGATAATGTCCTACAGGTCTAGATTTAGCAAAAAGAAGATATTATAGGTTACAATCTATTCCTTTTGTGCTGATAGATGAGGTTCTTTTCAGAAAGGATCACAATGGTATCCTTTTAAGGTGTATTGATTCGCAAAAGATAGGTAATGTTCTATTTGAATTTCATGATGGACCTTCTGGAGGTCACTTTTCTCCCAAGAGTACTACTTTTAAAATCATGAGGGCTAGATACTATTGGCCATCTATCTTTAAGGATAGTCATGATCATGTGAGAAAATGCATCAATTGTGCTATGTTTGTAGGAAAAGAAAGATTTGTAGCTCTGCCCCTTCAGCCAATCAAAACAGAGAAACCATTCATGAAATGGGGCATAGACTTTATTGGCATGATTAACCCTCCATCTAATGTGGGACACAAGTGGATAATCACTGCAACTAATTATTTCACCAGATGGACAGAGGCAGTTTCCTTAAAAGAATCAAATGAGAGTGTTGTCTTAACTTTTTATGATGATATAATTCACAGATTTGGCACTCCAGACTCTATAATATAAGATAATGCATTGGCATTCATAGGCCTTAAGGTCTCAGAATGGGCAATAAAAAATGGCATCTATCTAAATACAAGTTCAAATTACTACCCTCAAGGCAATGGTTTAGAAGAATCAACTAACAAGAACTTGATTAGGATAATCAAGAAAACTCTGCAGGATAACCAAAGAGATTGGCATACTAAATTGAAGTCTGCCTTATGGTTAGACAAGATCACTCCAAAGAAGATTATTGGGAATTCTCCTTATGTGTTGGTATATGGTAAGGAGGCTAAGTTGTCCATTTAAATTGAATTGCCAGCTTTGGACTTGGCTACTCAATATGCCCTGTTTGAAGAAGGAGATCCCTTACAAATTAGGTATGCTCAGCTGATAAAGTTAGAAGAACTCAGAGACAAATCCATGAAAGATATGGAGTTCCATCAGATTTAGACAAAGAAGAGTTTTGATAAAAGAGCCAGGGCTAGAAGCTTCAAAGTTGGAGATGTAGTTCTCAAATGGGATGAATTTAGATCAAGGCCTGGCAGACATACAAAATTTGAGTCCTTTTGGGGTGGACCATTTGTTATTATAGATTGCAAGGGGCCTAATGCCTTTTAGTTATCAACTCTTGGAGGAGATGCCTTGCCTATTTCAACTAATGGTTTCCACTTGAAGCCTTTCTTTGAGGTTAATTCCTCCTTGTAAATCTCTGTGATTATGTTTCTTGCTTTCTTTCCTTGCTTTCTAGGTTAAATTATCTTGCTTTCCAAAAAGTGCCCGTGCATAGTTTTTTGTCTTTTAGCTCCATGTCTCTCTCTGTCAAGTGAATTTTATATTTCAAGTGATGACCCTATGCCCAATGGATAGTTTAAGGCCATTGATAATGTCTAGTAGGCTGACATCTAGCAGAAATTGCCAAAATGTTGCCCAAAATTTCATATCTATTCATTTTGGTCATAGGATAAATTTAGTCCCTAGTCTGCATTTTAACCCTGCCGAGCACCTCAAAAAGTTTCATGGTTTTTTGCCTGTTCTCTTGGTCTCTGCAAATCTCTTGCCCTCTGGTCTATAGGTTTAAATTTTAAAAAAGTAGCCATTGGCCCCAAAAAACCCCTAAAACCCTAAGCCTGTTATGTTTCACTATTACCTTTTTGGTTGCTTAAGTGATTTCTATTTCCACGTGCTCTTTATTTCTTTCTTCAGTCATGGAATCTCTTATTCCTAGCGGTTAACCCCTTAACACCCATCAACCTGGTGGGTGGTTACGGTTTGTTTGGCGGTCTCGGTTTCCTAACAGGTTAAAGCTTAGACAAGATCTATGGTTCTCGCTATACCGTTGGGTGAAGATGATGTCTCTTTAAGCATTGCGGTATAACAATGACCATCGATCCTCCTCTTTAACGGAGTGCTTCTGTGTCAGTGGGTCCATTGCCACATAGTTCAAGTTGTACACTTTTGATTGGTCAAAGGTTCATGATGTGGATTTCTGTTAGTGGGCTATCTTTCCTTAAGATCTAATGGCTGGTGTGTGATCTGATGGAATATTCCTGGCCCATGAGATCATGTGCCAACTGTTGATCTTACTTTATCTCCAAGCTCTGTTAGGTGGGTCCCCTTAGTCAAATGTGCTTGCATTCCATTGGCTAGCTGGGTTGTGATGTGGAAGTCTATTAGTGGGCCCATGGTCTTTAGCTTATGAGGTAGGTTAAGATCCGAGCAAGATCTATGGTTCTTGTTATACTGTTGAAGTAATATGCGTGATCTTTAGCATCATGATATAATGAAAACCATCTGATGAAGGATTTAGAATGTCATGGGTCCGATGTGCTACCTAGCACTGACATGCTTGATTCTTATTGGTTGCTAGGCAAAACTGTTGGCACTTGTTAGTGGGTCCAGTTGTCAGAGGATTCATAGAGTTGATGAAGATCTACGGTTGTCACTTGATCGCAAGGAATTTTCTGAGCCCTTGTGATCATGAGACAACCATCCGATGAGAATCTTAGTGGGTCATGGGTCTGATGTGCCATGTCATGCTGAAGTGTTCACTTTTCATTGGCTTTCGACTGGTGATGTGGCATTTGACTTTTCAAAGGGGCTTGCGACTGTTTCAGGAATGATCTGGGCCATTCATCTATTGGGAAAGGATAATATCGATGGCCATGTTTTAAGATTACACTAGCTAGCTGTTATTTTCAAATTTAAATATTTTTACAGGGTTTCTTGTTGGTTCTTGCTGTTGGTTGATTACGCGGTTGTGGGTAGCTCAGAATTGATAGTTCTAGGACCGTTGCAGTTGGGAGGATGATGAAGAATATCTGATGGCTATCACGTATGATTTATCAGGGTACCATGTTGATATTCTCATGTCGAAGAAACATTAAAGGGTGGTGCCACCAATGGCTTTTTATACTTCAAAATACAAAAAACAAGACCAAGATTGGATTTTGAGCATTCATGATGAGCTCGACTTGCAGAGAGATGGGATGGACATGCAAATATGATATTTGATCAGTTGAGATATTTCCATACATTTATGATTAGACATGATAGTTTTAGGGTTTTTGATTATTTTATGTCAAATCATATGCAACCCTAATTAGGTTTTGACTCCTGCTGCGTGCAAAAGAGAGATGTATATAATGTTTTTGGAGCTTTTTAGAGCTCAGAGTTGACAATTGTAAAGAAGGATTTTCTTTCTTAGAATTTATCTATGGCATCCTTTCTGCCCTATGATTTCTGTAGTTTGTAACTTTCGTTGATGGTTCAGATATTGCGAAGGTACTTTGTGACATTTTATTTGTCCCTATACCCTTCTTGTTTGAATTTTCTCTTATTGAACTAAGTATTTGAATGTTTTCAGTGATATCTTAGGGTTCTTGATCCCTCTTTCTTTTTGCAGTCTATGTGTATGCCTGTGAATGATTTGATTTGAATGCTCTTGTGGGTATACTTCCACCCCTAGCAATCTGTCTCATTCTTATACCCAATTACAGAGGTGAATGTTTGTTTGCAGGTTATAGTTTGTGTCTAAGCTCTTGGGAGTGCTATTGCCTTGTGAAATTCTCTCTTTCCCTGCATAGCATCTCTCTACTGTAGACCCTTCTATAAAATATTGATGCAAGCCTATTTAGTGAGTTGTGATCTCCTAGACCTAAGCTTATGTATTGATTTCACCCTCTATACTACAATTCATACCATATTTTTGGTGTATCACCTAGTAGGTAGTTTGCTTTCAGTCATTTTCCTTTCAAGCACTCATTCTATCCCTTTCCCTTGAAAGATTTTCTTTCCTATCAAGAAGAAAATTAAGGTGATTATCCAAGAGGAACTAGCCTAGAACTTGGAGGTCTCATCTCAGTTAGCATACGTCCCACAACCTGGAGATGATTCCCATGTTATACTAGGTTATCAAGACCAAGAGAGCTTGAAACAAGGGTGCAAACTTAGTGTATAATAGGAACATCATAATTGTGCAAGTAAAGCTCACATAGGAGGCTCCTAATATAGTCAGGTGACTCTTCATATGTAGCCACAAATTCCTGGGGCAAGCTTATGTCTGTGTTTAAGTCTCTAAGGATGCTCATTAATTTAAACATTAAAAACTGCTCTTTTAAACACAAGGCATAGACCCTAGGAGGTGGTCTGCATCTTATTAGTTTAGGAATTATTTCTGTGATTGAGTCTAATTTCCCTGGCAAAATTTGAATTTCCTATTGTTTTCTTCCTATTTCCTTTTTCTGGTTATCCCTTTCTAGGTCCCACATTGACTTTTTATATTGTATTTTTGTAAAATAGTCAATGGAGAGGGAGTGGATTGTTACCTCTTTTTGGTTTCTTGATGGAACATGCTCTGCTGCTTTCTTGAATTTTTCTTTTTCATGAACTGCTAACTCATTAGATGTTGATCCCCGAGCATCATTCCCTTGAATGTCTTCTTGCTGAGAAGAAGGCACATTGGTGGTTTCTTTTTGCTCTGCTTCTTTTTGCAATGTTTCCTTATTTGGATTCTTGGCTGCAGGATCCTGTTCCATCACGTCATGACACCTTGCGAATGGGATGTCTGCTTTCGGTTGTTCCTCCAAGGGTTCCTCAATAGGAACATCAGGGGTAGAACCAATTATCACAAGTGAGTCCTTTTCTATTTTTTTTTATGTTCAAACAAACACTTCACCATAGTGGGGTGTCAATTGGTGCTGTAGGACACTTCTATGAGGTCCTTTTCTTTGTGACAAGAGCAGCTGTAGGAGGAACAGTAACTATAGGAGCAATAGGGACCTATCATTCATAACATACTTCATCATTTTTTATTTTCCCTTTTCTTTCTTCTGGACAATCTGCTCTACCCTTGGATTCTAGAAATATGTGGGAACCTCAGTTTCACTGCCCCCTAGGCTAGGGTTTAGATTACCAGATGCCACATTTTATTTATTAGCTCTCGAAGGAGAAGGTTTTTTGTGAGACTCTTCTAGAATAGTAGACTCAAAATTTTTAGAAATGGACTCATCAGGGATATATCCCTGCTCTTCTTGAATTATGGGTCATGGCCCTTCATAGTGTAATTGTACATGAGGTGCTGCGATAAACTCATCCTAGGTCATGGGAGTCATATCTCATATAGACCTTTCTACCAATAGTCTTATTAACCCATGGTGGGTGACAAAATAATGCCTCCCCTTCCTAACTTTCTCAGAAGTCAAATTCAATAGCGAATAAAGAAAATTGGGTACATTTACTAGGTGACCATGTCACAAATGACTCAAAAGCATAAAATGTATGACATGTAAGAAAGAAAACTATCCCTCACAAGTAATGTAGCTTATAATATGAATTGATAATTGAGGTACTCACCTAGAAGAGATGTTCTTTTGGCACCCTGTTTACTACATTCTAGTCCAGTGTCTATGGGCAAATAAAATTTAGCTCAGGTTTTTTGTGCATTGTGCTCATGTGGAAAGGTTTCTCTACTGGTAGGAAGTCTCAAAACTTCTACAACTCATGCTTCAGAAGCCTCTACTCACAACTCTTTCACATATGCAACCCTATTGCTGTAGGTCCATAGAAAGTCTAGTACTACAACCTTTTCATAACCACATAACCTCACAAAATATGTAAGCTAGCCTATCTAGTTGAAAACTTGGGCGCTGGCCTGATCTTGCAACATGGATGTATGATTTTATGACTCATGTCGTATGGGTTGCCCACCCATTCTATTGCTGAGAAATTTTGTAACCTTAAAAACTCCTAATATTTTCAACTCCAACTACCTTCCCAACAATTCTTCCCTTTGTTATACCAATGTTCTTTTACCCCGTATTCTGCTGAACCAGGGCTGGATGATCAACCCATTGAGATTTCTAGTTCATTTAATGGGTAGTCTGGACAAATGGCAGAGGTATTTTGAAAACTTTGGAAAGATTGGAGCTAGAAATTTGGATTTTAAAAACAAGGCTATTAGGGAATTTTGTATGTAGTGGGTTGTTAAATCAATTGGTTGAAATGACTGCGCAGTACAACTTTGCATATTAATAATGGCAGATTTCAGAAAGGGTATTTATTACAACACACAACTAAATGAACTATTTATTGCAACACACAACTAAATAGACTGCCCCCATGAAAAATGGTGTAGGTGTCCACACATTCTTGGTTTGTAAGTACAATAGTACTTGGATGGATCACTAAATTAATTACGATGCAACTAATATTGATGTCAAATTAAGTAAAAAAACATTTTAAACAATAAATGAATGTGAACCTGGGAGTATAAATTTTTTTAAATGCCCAAATTTTGAAAGATTAGATGACATGGGCCAAGCAAAAAGTAATAATTGATGCAATGATGATGTGACAGATGAATGAATATGGCAGAAAAAGGTGACGAGATATGATGTGATGGCTACTTTATTATGGAAAAAGATATTTTCATGGGAAATAGTTTTTTATTTATTATGGCTACATTCATGTAGGGTCAAAGAGATGACCAGAAGAACTAATTTATCTAATTGGCTACAAGAGAGTCTTCAGCTGGAGGAGGTCCATTGGCTGCAAAAGAATCTTCAGCTGGAGGAGGTCCATCGGCTACAAAAGAATCTTCAGTTGGAGAAGGTCCATTGGCTGCAAAAGAATCTTTAGTTAGAGGAGGTCCATCAGCTACAAAAGAATCTTCAGCTGGAGGAGGTCCATCAAATATAGGAGGTTCATTGGCTTCATGATCTTTATTAGCTACAAGAGGTTCATCGGTGATAGGAGAAATCTCAAACTGCTACAGGAAGTCGACCTTTGTTTCTAGCTAATGGTACAGATAAAGTCTATTTCCATTCACCAATAACTTGAAATGTACAGGGTCGATTGTGGATAGATGAACTGCACCATTAGCATAAACATGTTCAATTTTATAGGGCCAAGCCATCTTGTAGTGAGATTACCTTGTGTACCCTGAAATCTAGAGTCATACAAAAGAGCCCAGTTACTAGGAACAAACCGTCTGTTTAGGATATGTGAATCATGCCATTTTTTGTTCTGTAACTTGACCATCTCAGTTTGCTGCAGGGATGATTTTCTTATTTCATCTAGATGGTTGAGCTACAAGATCCTATCACATTATGTTGTAAGAAGATCAATGTTGAGATGTAATGTTGTCCGTAAGGTTTTATGTTCAAAATCAATGGGCATTACAATGTTCTTCCCATAAACCAATTCAAAAGGAGTGAAACTAGTTGTTGTCTTCCATGTGGTCCTATATTCCTAGATTTCTTCTTGTAATCTGGTGCTCCAGTCCTTTTTATGTATCTGAACTATTTTGGTCAGGATTGCCTCTATTTCCTTGTTAGTTATTTCTGCCTAACAATTCTCCTGTGGATGATATGGACTTGATTTTCTATGATGAACATTGTACTCATTCATTAGGGTAGTGATCAATGTTGAGGTAAATTGACCACCCTGATTAGTGACCAATTCTTTGGATACACCATAACATGTAAATATTTCCTCATATAGAAAATTGGCTACCTTGTTATCCTGAGCATGCTTCATTGCTCTCACCTCCACCCTAAATTATCATTAGATGAGGGACTGATGGGCTCAACAAAATCCAACCCCCATTTATCAAATGGAGTGACTACCACTTGAAGAAAGAGAGGCATTTCATCAGACTTAGTTGGTCACCCCATTTGTTAGCATTGATCACACTTCCCAGTGTAGTTGACCGCATCCTTATATAGGGTTGGCTAGTAGTAGCCAGTGTTCAATATCTTCATTTCTGTTCTTTTGGTTGCAAAATGCCCTCCATAAGGCTCATCATGACAAGTATGGAGGATGTCATAAGTCTCATCCTCCCTAACACATCTCCTTAATATTTGATTAGGGCTAGTATAGAACAAATAATCAACAATCCATGAAAAGTTGAAATTCTTTTCTATTAGCAACCTCTTTTATTTTGAGGAGAAATATGGAGGTACCTTTTGAGCAATCAAATAGTTAGAAATGTCATCATACCTAGGGGCCTTAGCTAAAATGAAGAATAGGTAGTCATTGGGAAAGCAATCATCGATTACATGAGGTTTATCCACATTCTACAATCTTGAGAGGAAATCATCAACTACATTAGCCTTGCCTAGCTTATCCACTATTGTGATATCAAATTCTTGCAACAACATAAGCCATTAGAAAAACCTTCCTGTGATAGCAAGATTGTTAGCCAAATGTTTTATGGTTGCATGATAAGTATATATGAATATTTGATAGAAAATGATGTAATGGAAAAATTTGTTTAGAGCATAAATAACAGTCATAGATTCCTTCTTCATGACTGTATAGTTCAACTCCACTCCTTGCAATTTTTTTCTAATAAAGTAAATGGTATGCTCTACCATACATTCCTTTTGTCCAAGAATAGCTCCTACTGCATGATTTGAGGCATTAGTGTGAATCTAGAATGACAGAGCCCCATTAGGACCCCACATAATGGGAGCCTGAGTCAGGATAGACTTTAGTTGCAGGAAGGCTTCATCATAGCTTGGTGTCCATAGGAATTCTGAATCCTTGGTGAATAGAGAATACATGGGACTGACCATTTTTCTAAAGTCCTTAATGAATCACCTATAGTAGAAAACATGTTCAAGAAAACTTCTAAAATATTTCTGCTTGGTTGGCATGGGCAAATTCAAAATAACTTCAATTTTGATAGGATCCACTTGGATGCCAACAATAGATATATAATGACCCAACACTACTCCTTATTGCATCATCATGAAGCACTTTTTACTATTCAGGGATAGGTTGTGTTCTTCACACTTTGTAAGAAATTTTCCCAGGTTTGTCAAAGCCTCCTCATAAGTTTCTCCATACATTGTAAAGTCATCCATATAGATTTCAATACAATCATGAAAGATATCAACAAAAATGTTGATAAATGCCCTATAGAAAGTCACTGGAGAATTACAGAGGCCAAAAGACAAAATTGAATAGGAAAAATTTCCCCATGGGTAGGTGAATGTGGTCTTTTCCTGGTCCTCAAGAAGAATCTTGATTTGGTTGTATCCATTGTACCCATCTAGGAATGAAAAATACTTCTTGTCTACTAAGGAGTCTAAGAATTGGTCAATGAATGGAAGGGGGAAGTGATCCTTCTTAGTGGCATTCTTAAGTTCCATATAGTCAACACACACCCTCCACTTACCTCCTTTCTTGGGAACTATGACTAATGGAGAAACCCACTGCCTGTCTGAGATAGGATATATAAAATCAGCATTGAGTAGTTTTTGTAGTTCGGTCTTGAATATTTCTTTTAATGCAGGGTTAACACGCCTTTGAAACCACCTTACATTGGGTTTTTCTTCCTTCAGGTATATCCTATGGGTACATAAATTTGGGTCCATGCCCTTCATGTATGCGTAATCCCATGCAAAAGCTGTAGTATGGTCCTTCAATAATTTAGTCAGAGATGTTTTCTTTTGACTAGTAAGCTGGTTATTAATATGTAGGAAGTGACCAAGAGATACCTCTAATTGTTTAGTCAGTTCTATCATAGATGCATCTATGAATGAGGGCACCTAGATCTCATGGGGAAGCAACTGGTGGTAGAGCTATTTGGCTGCAGGAGAAGACAATTGGTAATCAGGGTTCAACGGCTGCAGGGAGCAGTTATGGGAGGAACAGTCCAGGGAATTTGAGTTTGATCCATATTGATTATGCAAGATGTTGGTGATTACTTTACCCTCTTCTTGAAGCTATAGGAAGGGGTCTCTATTTAACATTATTAACTAAGACACTGAATTAATTACTTTAGATTCTTCTCCTACATCAGGCCATATTGGTAAGGCTAATTCCATTTGAGGTTGGGCATGTGGGTACAAGGCCAAAGTCTTGGTGTGTTGACCATTAGAGATGGTCATATCCCCTGAGTGACATCCTATGTAGGCATCAATAGTTTCTATCCAAGGTCGACCAAGGATAATTGGATAGTCCCCTAGTGTAGCTTTGGGTGAAAGGATCATAAAATCAGCAGGGTAAGACCAAGATTCAAGGTCAACAACTATGTCCTCCACCATCCCATTAGGCTTCAAAGTGGAACTATCTACAAGCTACAAGATAGTAGGTATATTTCTGAGGTTGGTGATACCAAGGTGTTGCATGATATCTTAAGTCATGATGTTTATAGTGGTTGAGAGATCTATCAATGCAATTTTTATAGTTGTCCTATTGATAATGACCTCGACAACAAGGTTGCCAGGGTCAGAATATTTTGGGATGGTAAGCTTTCCTAGCATAATGTCTACCAATTTTCCCAAGATATGGACAGTCTGGGGATCCTTTTTCTTGTGACCAAAATTTTTGAAACAAGCTTCTTTGATAGCTTTTCCATCGGTGGGGACATCCTTGATTGCTTGGAAAAGGGGAATTTGAACATTGATGTTCTTTAGTTGACCAAGGATGTTGAAGGCTGCTTCTTCAATAGGATTTGGATTTCTATGGTTCAACCTTTGTGGAAAAGGAGGGCCGGTCTACAGATATTGGATTAGGGGATGCTAGAGTAGGAGACCATTTGGCTTGGTTAGGCTCCTCACATGGTACTTTAGTGATAATTGGAGGATTAGGAGCATGTAGAGTAGTACCAGAATGTAGGTGAATATCATCAAGAGTGATGGTGTGGGTAGGATATTGCATTAGGTACTACATTGGGTCAGTAGAATACACATTTTGTTGAGGTGTAGGAGGTCTATTATTTGGGTTTGGCTGTAGTTGTGCAGGTAATTAAGTAGGCTTAATAGGTGGATTATTGGTTGTAGGAGGTGGCAAAAGTGCTTGCTGCTATGGAGGCTGAAGAGGCGGTGACAGTATCCTTGTGGCTGATTTGGCCATTGCTGACCTCCTCACCACTACGGGTTCTTCTACCAATTACCCTATGGTGGCTTCCATACCCCTTGGGGTTGTTGCCAAATCCCTCAAGGATTTTTCCACTATGGATTGGGGTAATTATGCCACTGATTCTAGAAATTATTCTAGGGAGGAGTTTGATAATTCATGGGAGGTTGCCATTGATTATTATAAAATGGACCACTAAATGTAAGAGGGTCTTGAGGCATACATTGTCTTTGCACCCATGGTTGTCACTGAGCGATGAAGAACATATGGTCATCCTTTGGTTCAATTGGTTTGTAATAAATTGGCATTTGCGTAGTCTCCACATTAGCAACCTTTTTGCACCAGTGGTCTCTCTTCTTCTATCTATAGTGGGGACATAATTTAGCTAGTATGGCCTCTTCTTCCTCATGTTTCTTCTTTTTCTGCATGGTGTCTAGCTGTGTGGCCATGTTGTTAATGATGTCTTGCTCGAAGTTAGACAAGAGATGCATTATCTCTATCCCCAGAAGCACCCACACCATTTGACTATCCCAAGGTGGACCTATATCCCCTTCCTTTCTTAACAACATCTCTAGAGTTCTTAAAGCATATCTTTCTAATATCAACCCATGAAGCTTGGGTGATATCGCCTCTAGCCATCAGGTCCAATGCCTCTGTGAATCTATCATGAATGCCTCATAGAGAGAGTACCTTCTGGGATTCCTCATTAAGTGCATGGCATGTGTTCTTTTGTAAGTTGAATATGAACCTTGAGACATAATCCTCAAGACTCTCATCCTCTTTCTGTGTCATCTTAAAAATGTCATCCCCTTGTATGTCATTTCCTCTACAATACTCTTTATATTTGAGCAAGAAAGAAAACTTCATTTCATCCCAATTATGAACAACATCCTCTCCTAAGCCCATGAACCGACATAATGCATACTCTTTAAGAGTTACTGGAAAGAGTTTAAGCCTGTGGGGATCAGTGGTGTAGTCATAGCTCCTACAAAGGATATCAAACTTGAAAAGAAGGGTATCCGGGTCTTCTATCACAAGACCATAGAATTTTGGAAGAGTAGAAGAGGGTATGTTCTTGAGTTTGTTATTGTCATGCTAGTTGGAGATGGGAAAAGGAAATGTAGTGGGATTTTCCATCCTTGGTGGATTTGTAGGTTGAGGTTGAGGTGGATGCTGAGGCTGATAGATGATCAAAGGTAAATGATTTTCTTCTTCATTAGGACTTTTAGGATAATGGGATCTCAGATTAGTGAAAGCTTCAACAAATAGATTAGCTTTAGGTCGCTCCTTGAAGAAACCAAAGATTTCTTCTTCAGAAGATGAGGATGATGATGTGGTTTTAGGAAGTTCAATAGTAGCATCAAAAAACTAGGCTTCTTCTTCTAATAGGTTATTGGATTGATTTGGAAAGTACCTTCCTTGAGCATCTCTTCTTCTATTATGCATGCATCTAGTATGAAGTGATGTGGATTGTTGTGGTTCTCAAGATAAAATATATTCTACTAAAAGAGGGAAATGAAAGTATAAATGAAAGAAAATTCTAGGAATGGCTGAGTGAGAACTAGGTTTGGCACTATTCTCGATGATGATGCAAAAAATGATCACCTTTTATAAAGGCTTGAAAACTAGGCATAATCTGAAACTCAAGGATTAGACATCTGACCAAGCAGTTTATCCTCCTTATAAAAAATCATTTAATATGTCAACCCAAGGATGTGTTACTTGAAATGGGCCAGCAAGATATATGCACCAAGTACTACTAAACCACACATTCTACAATTGCTACAGGAAACAAATGCTAGAATGAAACTATTCTATGACTGCAAAAAGTAAATGCTTGAAAAGAAACTAAACTATAGCTACATAATAGAAAATATTGGAATGGAAATTGTAGAAGTGAAGATGCTAGAAAAATATGAAGACTTACAAACTAAGCTATTATGCTTTAGTTTCTCTGCCACTTTGGCTATAGGAAGCGATAGCTAACATGTGTCTTTGGCTATAGGAACAATTCAACACTAATACTGAAATAACAGAAATACAGGAAAGTGAACATAACTAGAATGAATCTAAATAACTATGGATTCCTCACCAAGTGGGCCCCCTTGGATGAGTACCCAAACACTCAATTACAAAAATTTAAATCTCAATACTTCATTTTCTCATTAATTGAATAACTAGGTACAAAGATATATGAAAACCAGTAAACAACATAATGAAACTATATTGCAACTAAAATGATAACACCCTTTTTCTCACGCAGGAGTGTGGCTTTATTTAAAGAGAAAACTTATAACAACTAACTAATCACGCCACAAAAATAGGCGGAGCTTTTATTTACAACACTATCAACAGAAAGGAAGAAAGCTATAAAACTAGAAACATAATAGATTTATAAAAGAGGAAAGATCTTCTTAGACAACAGATCTAGCTTCCCACTCTCTACTAGATTTCTTTAGAGAAATCATTACATTGTCTCAGTCCTTCTGCGATGGCTGCCACCTTGATCACCCAGAAACCACTTGCTGGTGCTGTGCTAAAATTTCTCTGTTGGAGTTTGCTGTAATTTGGGGTTGAGCATCTAGCGCATGGGTGCATTTTACCTGGTCAAGACGACAGTTACTATATTAATGCACTACACCTTAGGTGTTAGGATAAAGACATTGATGATAATAAATACCAAAATACACATGCATTATTTATGTTCAAACAACTAATTTACTTATAAAGACATAATCATAATTTCAAAGTAAGTAATATAGCCCATCCATCCAAGTGTAGCATATTAAGTGTGTTTAAAACCATAACATAAGTCTAGTGGCTGAATGCCACATAAAAGCAGTACTGAGCATAAAGTCTTTGAGAAAATATGATAAAACAAGGAAAAAGGACCTAGCAGAAGCTATCCTAGGGTATCTAAAATATGACATTAATATGCCTTATCATTTATCATAAATTAATTTTGATGACTATTAAATGAAAAAAATACCTGGAACAATCATTGCCAATATTATGTGCTCTCTCTTTATGGACATCAAAGGAGGAATGCTATTGTGGATAACAAAACTAGGCCACACCGAGTAAACAAATCTCATCTTTCCAAATGGATTTCCACCATTCGCTGCCAATGAAAGCTTGAGCTTACGAGGTTCTTCTTTAAAGTGTGGCCAAGTTTCCTCTATTTAATTAAATTCTAAACCATCCATAGGCATTTGCATAATGTCATCTTGAGTTCTATTGTGGGCATGGTAATCCATAAATTATGCCAAGCTAGTGCACCTGAATAATCATTGTAGATGTGGAATAATGAGAATATACCGAAGAACCTTGCAAGGCACCTTTTTTGTTATTTGATCTAATCTATATCTACTAATATGAAAATTAGGGCATTCTATTGCAAATTCATGTTGTTTATGATATATAATATGATCATTCAGACATGCATGTATTGTTTGATACTCCATTCCAATATCTTTCAGAATGACAGATAATTCTTGGTACGAGCGAGGTAGAATGTTTGATGGTGGTAAAAACACTCACCTATCAACCTACGAAAAACAATATAATTTGTTAATAAAAGGAATATTAATTGGTACATGATTCACCCTTTGTTAACTATAAGGAAATTATGACTAAAAAAGATGAAAAAATATGACATATATGACGTACGTACCTTAACATACGTGTGATTTCTATGTTGGATAAACCATTCATAACCTTTAATTTCACCAACAAAAATACAATGACAAGAAGAGTTGTTTGGGAGCCTTCGTATAGGGGATCATATGCCTTCTCAAGTATAGGTATATCAAGGTCATCTTCATCATGATCATCAGTTGCTCCAGTACCATCATCTTGATCATCGTGATCATCTTGATCATCGTGATCTTCTACCATGGGATCATTACCTTCTACTTTGATATTAACACCTCCATATTCCCTCAGTTGGAAATACACATTCTCTGATTTTTCATCATCTATAACATGAAACCCAGGGTGGTTGATCTATATCAAAATGATGACCTTAAATTGACCATGAGGATGATGTCATCATCAATTCATTTCTTATGTATATAAATTATTAAAATAATATATTAAAATACATACCAATGGATGAAATTTGTTTCCTCCTTCAATGTGACCATGCTACCTACATTGTTCCTTAACTATTTTGATTAGATATCTTCGAGTCTTTAAGCCCTTGAAAATTTTGTAGGGACAATAACATTTTCCATCACCTTTTCTTTTAAAGTTAGACCACAATATAGCAATTGTCTCCTTATTTTGTTATGGGTTGATATTGTCAGACATGGTCTTTCTTGAATGAAATGACTCGTTACTTGTACATTGACTATAATATTGGTGGAAGAAGGATTATTTGTTTGCAACCTGTAGATACAGTCACTGACAACTATTTTATCAACTCTAATTTTCTCAACACAAAGGGACATTTATCATAGCCATAGAAACTTGTTTATTTTAAAATGGAATACACAAAGGAGTACCATAAAAAATATTGACCGTTTACAATCATGAATAGTAAACCAAAATTAGATAGCTCATTTTTTTATCAGCATGTGTAGTCTCGCAATATCAAAAAATGTGTAGTCTCATAACTGTCCATTTCTTTGTGTATATGAAAATGAATGAAATATAAAGCTAAAATAAAACATTGAACAAAATAGTATTCCACATAGAGTGAATGAAATATACCATCAGAAGAAGGTGGACTCAACAATCAGCACAAACTCAGACATGGGAAAAGTCAAATTCAAGGTCTAATTTATCAAGAACAAACAATGTGAAACTCCACAATTGAAAACATGAAACCTAATAAAAAATACTGCAAAACTTGATTAGGACAATGGAATTTACAAATTGAATAGTATAATTATGGGTATGGATGGAAGTGAATAGTGGTAGATAGGATAATATGATATGAAAGGGAAAATATAGGATGAAAGATCCAAATGGATTAATCACAAAGAAGTGATCAATGCACAAATGAATCAAACAATGGAGAACATGAAGAAAGGAGAAAATCCTATAATCTACTATAGAAAGTATGTACTTGAAATATTAAATGAATAGAAGGAAAATACTAACCTCAAAGTAGGGAAAATCTAGAAAATGTTGATTTCTGATGTTTGTGCACAGTTTTGGGAAATTCTACAACTTGCTTTGGACTGGAAATGCTGAGGCAGAGAAAACCTAGAAAAATTTTGTCCTTTTGAGGTCAGGTTGACTTTGACCCAGATAGCGAGCCGCAATCTTACCCTGGGGCACAATCTTACTGCCCACTAAAGGTCTTCCCTGACCTGAAATAGCTCCAACAAAAATTCTATTTGTGGATCTCAGAAGTTCTCCAAAAAGGGTATCTAGATGTGAACTTCAATTCACTATCCTGTACCTATATCTGCAAGAAAAAAGGTTTTTTTTATTTGGATGGGGGGTTTGCCTTGGTCAAACCCTAGTTTGGAATCACCTTGAAATTTAATTGAAATTGCAATATGTATAAACAAAGTAAATGGAACTATTCACCTTGCTTATGTTAAACTCCTTATGGAGGATTCGAATCCTGGAATCCACAAGTAGGGATGCTCCAAATGAATGTAGAAATATGTGTAGGATGTCTCAAATCAATGGCATTAGAGCTTGAACACCAATCTTGAATGTATCTTTGCATAGGAAGAGGATTGGATGAATGTGGATGGAGAAATCTTTAAGGGGGCTCCAAAGAGATTGAATCCTTCAATAGCTAACAATGGATCTCCTCGATGAATGCTTGAATAGATGATTAATTGAATGCTTGGCTTAAAGATGAATGAATGATTTATTTCTTTCCTTCTCCTTCTTTCTTACTTTCACTTGAGAGCTTGATGTCTTGATCATGAAAAGTGGATGCAATTTCTTGATTGTGGATGTACTTGATTGAGAGATGGAGAAAATGAGAGAGGAAGGCCTCCTTTTATAGTGATCTAGGGCACAAACTCCTAAAGAAGGCCAACATTGGAGAATTAAATCCAAATTAACCTTAACCCCTAGAAATGGACCTAGATTAAATGTAATTTAAGAGTTTAACATTCCAAAACCTGAAACAGCTGACCCGGAAGCGGGAAAATATAACTTTTCAAAACTTGACATCTTGAAACTTTCAAAAATTGAAATTTGGACCTAGGGTTATGGATGAGGTTGACTTTGCCCTAGGTCAGAGTCAAGGTTGACCTTGACTTAGGTTAGGGTCTAGGTTGTCCTTGACCCTTCAGGTCATCCTTGACCTTGAAAGTCAAAGTCTCCAATTTCTCAGAGAAAATCTATCAGAAAGAGGCTGGAAACAGGGAGAGAGAAGCAGAACAGGGGGAAACTATCAGATCCATGCAAAGACCCAATCAAGGTGCTTGACATGACCCCATACCACTTACTTAGAGGGATAAATGCTCTTATCATGGAAGTTCTTCCATTTTAAGATGATACATTAAGCCCCCCACTTTAGCAAGAGTATGGAATCGATGCAAACTCTTGGTAAAGGAGATCATAATGAAAAGATAATCTTGTTAAAATCAAAGGGACAAAGAGATCCTCAAGCCCCAAGGGACTCAAGTTTTTGTCAAATCCAAGATCACAATAAGAGAGACATCTCTAGAGAGAGAGAGAGAGAGAGAGATTACCTCACCCAATGAGAACTTATGTCCCATTGTGAACCACACAATGAAATGATGCAACTAAAACGATGGAATTGAACTGCCTAGTGAATGTGGCTACTCACTAGTCAACCCATCAAGAATTCACCCTTAGGAATATTCTATTCCATAAGAGTAAAACCAAAAGAAAAAGATATCCAGTCTTAAGGACACCTTCGACCTTAAGGGATCAAAATTTTTAAACTGGAGGGATCAAGAGATCCTAAAATATAAATCCATGCTTTAAGGATTAGTCACTAATCCAAAAAGGGAGAAAAATATCCTTGAAAAATAATATATGTGTATCAAAAAGTGTGTGTGTGAAATAGGTGAGCAGAGCGTATGCCCCCACATTAAATTCATTTCTAACACTTTAACAGGAGCAATGGCTTTAACGGAAACATAAACAACTCCACTGATTACGTTTCCACTATGAGATGCCCCCAGACAAAGACAAATCAAGTGAAATACCACATAAACATACAAAGAACACAGAAGGGATCTACCTATCGTGGGGTTAGTATAATCATAAGATAATATATATATGATATTATTGCAAATTAATTGACATCATTCCCCAAAGAAAGTAGAACTGCAATCACAAAGGAGGAAAGATCACATAAAAGATACAAAGAAGAATCTTTTCAGACCATGACCTGGAGACCAAAAATAATCAGTGCTACCAAGTCATGGATCGAAGCAGATTGCACAAGGAAACATTTATGAACAATAGCATAGGTACAACATAACATGACACAACATATAGAAGAATAGAGATGTTGAAAAGTTGACTATATTGTTATATATGACTAGATATAGTATTGTCATTATGGCAACAAAGTCATATAGAGTTTTGGAGTCAACGCACATTATCATAAGGTTAGAATATGGCTAAGTATAGAAGATTGGATAGTTAGTAGAGCACCAGTAGATCAAAGCATCAACACACGTGTGTATGACCAAGTTATGGTATGCACCCTTGAAGTTAAGATAGTACAACTAGTGAATGCCAAAACAAAACAAAGTATGCAACTGACTATTACTATTTTGATTAGTGGTTATAATATTATTTTGTAAAGGCTATGCACCTATTGTAATTAGTTTTTAGACATATAAACATCTTTGTTTGTAAACATGCTTGAGCCAATTTACTTGGAAGTGTTGTATGTAATCGATTATAGGGCGACCTAGTTAAATGTTATGGTAGCGCATATAAATATTAGATGCACCTTTGTAATAAAGTATGGTAGTTGATATAGAGATAAGATAAGCAGAGAAAAAGTATGTCAAGAGTAGTTAAAATGTATTAGAGATTTTCAAGAGGTCAAAGCATCATCGTATTAAAGGAACTGATCAAACAAGCAGTGTCATAGCACTAGTTCATCCAACAGATATAGTGTGTATCTGAGATCAAAAGGTTGTAGCCTTCACCACTTGAGTAGTGAGCTCTAGGATAGTGTGTCCCCACCCCTAACATGGTTATTGTAAAATACTCCTAACAAGGTCTGACCCTTGACAAGGTCATTGTACTAAAAGAATTGTAAAGAACAACTCCTAACAAGGTTGCAAATCTTCTAACAAGGATCATAAGACACTAGTACAGTTATTAGTGGGTGTCAATTCCCACCAGGGTTTTTACCTATTTGGGTTTCCACATAACCATATTGGTGTTATGTGTTGTGATTATTTATCTTGTTTACATTGAAGTTTATTTCAGTACTTAAGCAATCAAGTTAAGTTTCAAGAGTAAAGTAAAAAGATTAAATATAGTGAACACTGATTCACCCCCCCTCTTAGTGTTCCCATTCCTAACAATTGGTATCAAAGCTCTGGTCATCTAAAGAGAAGTTTAACCACTTGAGGAGATCAATGGGTTCATAAGGAGAAAAGAATCTGAAGAAGAATCTTATGGCAGCTCTTGAAGACCTTGACAGATTTGAGAAAGAAGTTGAAGAACTAAAATTGAAAGTTAGTGGCACACAAGTATTCATGAAGAAGCTAAGAAAATATTTGAAAGATTTTCAAACAGCAGTTTAAGGAAAATGGCCAAAAAGCTAAATGAAGAGAACACATATTTGAAAGATCAGATTGAAGAACTAGATGATAAGCTAACTAATAATCAAGAAGTTTATGATGAACATATCAAAGAGAACCTTCAACTGAATGAAGAATTGAGGCAAGCAAACATGGAAATCTTGGAGCTAAGAAACAACAAAGAAAAATTTGAATTTGAATTGATTGAAGCAAAGAATCACATTGATAAATTACACACAAGAAAGAATATGATAGAATATTAGTTATATGATTGGAAGCTTAAGGGAGATACCATCGACATTGGATTTAATGAAGAACAAAATTAGATTGATAACATGCAAGTAAGGATGAAAGCACCAAAAGACACCGCAGATGCTAAGAAGACTGAAAATTAGACTAAAGACAATATTGAACCATCTAAGGATGAGCGCAAGCCAGTGGACCAAACTTTTTATGCATGTAACAAGCATGGACATATAGAAAGGAATTTTAAAGAGGTAAGACCTTTCAATGGTTACTGTTATTCATGCAATAAATTTGGTCATAGAGCTATGAATTGTAGAAAAAGTCAGAAGAACAAGACTCAGCATAATCAGACAAATTAGAATCAACCAAATGCAAGAAGTTCTTAGAGTATTACATGTCAGATGTGTAATTATAATGGTCACTCAGCTAAATAGTGTAAAATGATAACTCACATCAATGTACCAAGGAATTTAAGGCCTTAGTTATTTGTCACTCTTGTAACATGGCTGGACACATCTCAAGGTTTTGTAGATCAATAATGCAAAGTCAAGAAAGCCCTAA
Source organism: Chamaecyparis obtusa (assembly GCA_027943335.1). Classification (NCBI taxonomy): domain Eukaryota; kingdom Viridiplantae; phylum Streptophyta; class Pinopsida; order Cupressales; family Cupressaceae; genus Chamaecyparis; species Chamaecyparis obtusa. Next base: position 81,155 of record BSBK01004005.1, read on the forward strand.
AAAGCTAGAAGAATCAATATTGGATACCGAAGGGGAAGTCAAGTTTGTGAAAGCTTTGAAAGATGTGAGCTTGATTTGGTTAGAGTAAAAAAATGATACAATTAATGAGTATGTAGTGGATGCATCCACAATGGATGCACCCTCTACATCTGGATGAATGACCCTCAAGGTCATAGGGGGAGCTAATCTAACTCTAGACCCCTGTGCGGCTGGTATACTCACCCTCAGAGTATGCACCTTTAGATTTAACATCTTAGAGACAATTTGAAGCTATGTGCAAGAGCGGACTACTTGATTGAATGCATGATGGAAGTTGGAAAATCTCAATCGAATTTTGGTTTACGTGACAAGCATTAATGGTGAAAATTCACTTTATAATCTATGAAAACTTACAGATCACTCATTGCATTTAAGTTTGAGGGATTGGAGACTACAGAAGCCCTTGCAGTTGAATTGTGAAGTATTGGAGCTTGATTTACCAATGAAGAAGTGTGATTGATCAGTTGCAAAGCCCTAGTCCAACGCGATGATTCATAAGTCTTTTGAAACCCATTTCTAAGCGTTAACCAAGTAAGTCATGGCTACATCTGTCGTATTTGATATCGTAGAAAGGAAGAGATATTTATTTAAAATGAACCCTTTTAAGTCAACCCTAGATGACCTAGAAGGTGCATTTTTAAGAACCTCTATGGGTGTAATGCATGTTGAAGATATCCATGTGTAGATATATACTACAAAAAGGAACTAGTTGGACTTGATAGGATAAGTTCACACCTAGAGTCCATGATGAAACTAGACAAAACATTCCTAGATGAGTTCACGCATTTAGAAAATCATCCTATTATTGAGTTTGCTATGGCACATGAGTTCTAAAAATCTGAGTGGACCAAGATCTTGTTAAGAAGAATCCATGATGACCTATTTTGGATAGGTGAAATCCCAATAAGAATCAAAGGAGATCTCATTCATGAGATGACATGCCTTTCTAAGATAGGCGTCATTCTTCCAGTGGGCAAGGATGTAAGGAAATTAGTTGAATAGACATGTAACTCCAGAAGTGATAGGTGCAATATGAAAATTAAGCCTATTGAAGAGAAAGACATCAAATTGATGCCTATGATGCTAGGTTACAGGTTTCAACACACCAATAGGGTGAATAGTGTGTCCACAGCCACTATTCTTCCAGCAATCAGAATTGTGAGAGAAAATGGAGAGTTCAATCTGTGTGAAATCTTGCGCACATAGCTAATTGATAACATTAGAGCCATCAAACATGATAAAACCAAAATATTCAAGTTTGGGTCTTTAATCATCTAAATGTACTTCCATATACTTGGAAAGGTTTCAGATTTGTACTTAGACAAAAGTATACCTACAATGCCTCAAATATCTCTTAAGGCATCTACTAAGAGCACATTGGAGGATTACATGGAGCTAGAATTGAAGACATTCAAAATCAAAATGCAGATGAGGTACATGATACCAGAAAGAATTGTAGAGAAATACAAAGACAACATTTGCTTTATGGTAGAAACTGATATAACATGTATGGAAGTAGTTGAACCTAGAACAAAGTGGATCCATCCAATTGTTTATGAGGTAGATGAACCAATTTTGGAAGCATATGCACAAGTACTAATTTTAGCACCTAAGGACCCTAATGAACCTAGGTGGGGTACTTATGAAGAAAAGACAAGAGAAGTTGATGGAGTTTTGAATAGCGCATCAACTAAGAGGAACACCTCTAAGATTACATCTAAAATACTTAGAATTCATGGTGTAACACATGAAGACCTAGATAAAGCAAGAGAACAAAATATAGCATTGGAGATTGAGAGCACATCCTCAATGGAAGCTAAGAAAAAGGATCCCAAACTAAAGAAAGTCAAGATTGAGAAACCTAAAGATCCAAAGGATAAACAAGGTAAAATAGATGTTATCCCCCTTTCACCCAAAGAGACAATTAATCTAACATCACCTCCTGAGAATAAGTTAATGGCCAAGAGGAAGAAGGAAACTAGCACAAGTCACCCATCCTCGTGGGCAACCAGAAGTAAGAAAAATGCTCAAGCACCTCCAGAGGTAGGTTTCAGACCTAGTCTTCAAGTTTTGAGAACAAGGATTGTTGATGAAGGCAAATTGTATCAGATAGGAAAGTTTTATGAGAAGTATAGTGAAATTGATAAATGTGAGATTCATGGCATGATCATAAAAAATATGATTAAGTTCAAGAAGACAGTCTTGGGACCCAAGATAATCATTTTGGACAGTGTTTGGAGTATTCTAGAATCCTTGAAAAAATAGCTATTGAAGAAGATCTTAGAATAAGGGAAAAGATTCTAGATGAAAGTCTCCCTGTGTGTTCCTTAGAAGAGAAAACACTATTGTTAGATCTTCTAAAGCCACATCTAAGAAAAAAGCTAAGAAAACTAAGCTAAGAACACTACACATAATGGACAAGAACTTTGAGTTGATAGCCAAAGAGACAAAGAAAGATTTTGAGAAAGTTTTCTTGAACAGGCACATGTATCCACCTACTACGCCCACAACACAAGTGCCCTCTAAGGAAGCCAAGGTGGAAGATACCACAAATGTACCAATAATAGGTCCTTAGGATCCATCACCTATAGTGATAACACCTACAGAGGTAGTAAAGTCTACGTCCATGAATGAGACACAAAAAGATAACACTATCATTATTGATAATGTAGATATTGCAATGATAGCCACAAACAATGACTTGGATAAGTTTGAGGAAGCCTTTTTAAGAACACAAGAGGTTGAAACTCTATGCAGTGACAATTCACCCAAGCTACAAGAAGTACTAATAGAAGATCTAACAGGTGAAGAAGAAGAGAAGGAGACAGAAAAAGAGGTAGGAAAAGAGGAAGAAAAGGTAGAAGAGGAGAGAGAAGAAGAAGAGGTAAAAGGAAGTGAACCAACATATGAGCTGTCTGTTGAAATACCTATAAAGATAAAACAAGAAGTGATAGACAACACTCCTATCACACCCTTACCCTCAGCATCATTGTTGACAAGTTTGACACTAGACACCTCAAACTTAGACTCTTGGGGAGAAGAAGACTTGATTAAGATCAGTGTCCTAGCCATGCAGATAGAAAAAGAGAAGAAAGTGATGAGGAACCCTCTATTTGTTGAATCAATCAACATTCTGAACAACTTTCTACCTTCATATAAGAAAGTGTCTAAGGTTTATTCAGTTGATGATGTCAGTACAATATTGACAAACTTCAAAGCAAAATTTTCTAGCTTGGAAGAATCTGCATCCCAAGTTGCAGAAAGAAAATATATGAAGAAAAGATTGAGTGAACTAACTAGAAACTTTACACTTGACCTCAGTTCATTAAAGATTGGTCAAGCATACTTGAAGGAGTATACAGCTAAGGGAAGGAAGATCATTGCTGATTGTATGAACCAAGATAAGTTGACTGGGGATCACTACAAGAAAATCCAGGAGGCAGAAGCAATGATAGACAATGTAAGGAAATCAGTGGAAGATCCCTCCATCGATGTGAACATGTGCAATAATGTGTACTAGGGGTAGCTAGACAAAATAAAAAACACTGAAAAAGAGATGTCTAAATTAAGGGCAAGGCAAACACAGCTCATGAATGCTCTTGCACCTTCTCTAGATATACTCAATCAGAACATCAAGGAGATCGATGCCACTATGGTGACATATGTTCAAGGTTTGAGTATAGACTTGGAGAAGATTGAGAAGCTACAATATGCCGTATCCGCCCATCTATAGATTGTCCATGCACTGATAGCATTTTGGAAACAAGAGATCCAAAATTTGCAAATAGCATATCTAGATGTCCTAACATTCTAAGTACTTGTAGATACATTTATTGATAACCTTTGTCATTAATGTCAAAGGAGGAGTATTGTATTTAGAATATGGAGTATCATATATGATGTATAGAAAAAGTATAGTACATAGTATAAAGGGAGATATAAGTTAGAAAGAATTTTGTATAAGGGTACAATTAGTAACTTCACCATATTCCTTTGTTGCCATTCGTGACAAAGGGGACATTGTTGGAAAGTTGACTATACTATTGTATATGACTAGATATAGTGTTGTCATTATGGCAACAAAGTCATATAGAATTTTGGAGTCGGCACACATTATCATAAGGTCAGAATAGGGCTAAGTATAGAAGACTAGATAGTTAGCTGAGCACTAGTAGATCAGAGCATCAACGCACGTGCATATGACTGAGTTATGGTATGCACCCTTGAAGTTAAGATGGTAAGTGTGTATTCAAGCTAAGTCTAAGAGCACATGATTAGATGAGACAGTATGATGAAGATACAGATAGTTTAAGAGGTACAACTAGTGAACGCCAGAACATAATAAGTATGCAGCTGACTGTACTATTTTAATTAGCGGTTATAATATTGTTTTGTGAAGGCTATGTGCCTATAGTAATTAGGTTTTAGACATATAAAAATCTTTGTTTGTAAATATGCTTGAGCCAATTGACTTGGAAGCGTTGTATGTAATCAGTTATAGGCCAACCTAGTTAAATGTTTTGGTAGCGCAAATAAATATTAGATGCACCTTTGTAATAAAGTATGGTAGTTGATATAGAGATAAGATAAGCAGAGAAGAAGTATGCGAAGAGAAGTTAAAATGTATTAGAGCTTTGCAAGAGGTCAAAGCATTAGTGCATCAAAGGAATTGATCAGACAAGTAGTGTCACAACACCAGTTCATCCAGTATATATAGTGTGTATCTGAGATCAGAAGGTTGTAGCCTTCACCACTTGAGTAGTGAGGTCTAGGATAGTGTGTCCCCACCCCTAATAGGGTTATTGTAAAATAATCCTAGTAGGGACAAGGTCACTATACTAAAAGCATTGTAAAGAACAACTCCTAATAGGGTTGCAGATATTCTAACAAGGATCATAAGGCACTAGTGCAGTTCTTAGTGTGTGTCAATTCCCATTGGGGATTAACCTATTTTGGTTTCCCCGTAACCATATTGGTGTTATGTGTTGTGATTTTTTATCTTGTTTACATTGAAGTTTATTTTAGTACTTAAGCAATCAAGTTAAGTTTCAAGAGTAAAGTAAAAATATTAAATATAGTGAACATTGATTCAACCCCCCCTCTCAGTGTTCCCATTCCTAACAAGAGATACATATAGAGGAATTGTACAATAGGTTCGATTCCTTTATCACCTTGCACCAACAAAGTAACAAGGGTCATATAAAATAATCTAACAACATTTAGCAAATACATCACGGGAGAAGCACAATACAATAGGCCAACACACAAAAAAGCTATCATAAAGGACAAGCCGATCAAGTGTGCCGCTTATTCTGCCCATCTCATTTTATATCATTTAGGGAAGGTGGGTAACTCGCAAGAGCGACTATATCCAACATAGTAGGAATGATAAACAGTTCCAAACAAGGATCCTCTTGAGAATCACAATGTTTGATACTAGGTGTAAGTGTTAATTGTGATGAAAGCATATTAGGTAAATCAATGTCAATGTCAATAGTCTCATATTCATCATTAACATCATCAAGAGTATATTCTTCATCCAGATTAATCAAAATAGGATCTAAGATACAAATAGAATCATCATAATCATGCATCTTAACATCATTATTAGTAACAACATCATGCATAGGCTTATCAGAAGAAAGTAAAGAATTTTGAAAAATAGAATTACGAGCTTTAGCTTGAGCACGACAATTCTTACAATGTTCATTAGCAGATTGATTACATTTTTCTTTGCTTTAAATATGTTGAGAAATAGGAGGAATAATTACAGGATCCTTCACAAGTTCTTTAGGAGGATTAATAGGATTATCAGTAGTCGGACGATCAACAATAGGAACTTGATTAATAGATGTAGAAGCCATGGATAAAGGAGGTATGGAAGGTGTAGGCAAAAGACCATGATTAAGATCCATCAGAGGTATGCTTAATTCGAGAATCTTACGATGCTTATAGGCTTGATATGATTAGAAAAGATTATTAGGTCAAGAAGGACATGAATTAGGTAATGAAGGCCAAAAGAAATTAAGAGTAGCACAATCCCTAGGCCTAGAAGGTTGATATAAAGTATGATTAACTGTCTTCAATTCTTCATCATGAAAAAATTTAAGACATTTATGGATAGGTGAAGCAATAGCATGCATGGAATTTAACCATGGCAAACCAAGCTTAACTTGAAACTGATCAGAAGTAGGAACAACAAAAAAAGTAGTGTTCACAATTTTACCACAAAGTTCGACTGGCAAGTTAATAGAACCAAATGATGGATAAAGAAAACCATTACAAGTTTAAATCCACACATCAGATGTATCATAAGAATCATGTTGCAATTTTTTCATAAAAAGATTTTCTTCAGTAATAACATTGACTAAGGATGTAGAATCAACAAGACAACAAAGAGTATGTGAGACCTACCAGACAGTCATACTATTACTATTATGTTTTCCATGCTTTCAGTACTTATTTTACAGACATACTAGAATTTTGAGACACCTAAGTATTTGAGGATTTGTTGAATCCTATATTATATGTTCGGTACCTGATTATGTAATCAGGGTACACTCAAGATACTACATGTTATGTTTTAGTTTCAGTTACAATTATGTTACATATGATGTTATATGATGTTTTAAAAATATTGCGAAGAAAAGTTGGTTTAGGAAACCAAAGTTGTGCTTAATGGATTGATTTACAAACATAGTTTTAAACCAAGTAGTTTCGATGTATTATGTTTATATCATGTTAATTGGACCTACTGATGTGTGCATTGAGTGTGCAGGATAAGTTGACCATGGATCTAAATGCGGGGATCCAGTATTGGAACCTATGTTTATACCGTGCATTCCAAGGTCCTCTTTGTATAAAGAGACGTAGACCTCGTTGTGTAGTCTTTTATTCGTATATGTGGTTTGCATGAGTGTATCTAATTTAGCAAATGTCTATGTGTATTAGCCATGTCTATTGTTTTATTTAATGTGCCAAATTTGGCAAATTGTGGCTTAAGTGTTGGCATGGTTAAGTATTTTAATATTGTATGGGTCAAGGGCTTGACTAGGGTGTAACCTTAGGGTAGAATCAACTAACCTTGGGTTGAGAAGTTTCTAGAAGTCAACAAAGACCAAAAATCCGTGCATAAACTTTAGGTGAGGTTTAGGAGGGTCTTTTGGGCTCCCATAGGCTAATTGGGGTCATTTTTAGCTACCTAGGTTGATACCTTAGGGGTTAGGGGTCATTTTCAACCCATTAAGAGCCTTAAAACTCATTTATGACCCCTCTAAAGTCAAGGTTTTCATTTTGCACGAGATTGAAGAGTTGTGAGGTTTTGGTTAACTTCTCTCTTCTTCCCAAACTTGCATTCAACTCCATTTATGGTGAATGAAGGCAAGTGGGAAGAAGGTGATGGAAGTTTCCTCCTCTCTCCTCATTGGTTCCTAGATTCTTGGAGGTTTGCCTATTTAGGAGAGGCCTTGGGCTAAGTTTTAGTTGATCACCCACTCTCTAGATTTGGAGACCAGAATTGTTGGAAAGCTTAGGAGAAAGTTAGCATCAAAGAGAGTCAAGTTTTCAGATACTCAACACACTTGGAGAAAGGTTGGGCCTTGTGATATTTTTGTTACTTATATTTTTGTGTTCTTGAGCTTGGACCTCCATTAATGGAGTCCATGGATTTTTATCCAGGTTTTAGTTTCAAATTTTAAGTTTTAAAAATGTTATTTTTTTCCTTTTTGTGAATTCAATTTGGGATGGGTCTTCAAGGTTTACTCACCCTAGGGAGGGTGGAGTAACCTTGAAGGGGGGTAGTAGGAAGTAGACCTAGGATGTGCAGAGTCTCCCATGTGTGGAGGGATAAACATGGGGTTCCACGATACCCATGATGCCAATCATAGCCTACGGGCACCTGGGGGCCATAAGGAGATTGAGACCGTATCTCTTGGAGATGGTCTACCCAAGTCCATGTGTGGCTTGGGATGTTTTATCATGTTGTGGCTTCTCCTCCTAGTAGTCTACCTCTACCCCATTTTCAGTTAGACCTCAAGGAGGTCTCCCTATTGTTAAAACTTTGTTGGGAAATATGTTTGAGTGTCTTCTGGTTTTTGGATGTTTTCCTACTTGCATAAATGTCTGTTTGTTATCCTGTTTCAATTTAGATCCCCTAGCTCGGGGGTGGCCTTGTAAAGTCCTAGGTTGGGAGGTGAGCCTCCGTGGTCAACCTCACTCTATCAAGTACCCAGCTGGATATAGGAGCTGGTAATATCATTGAGTTTGAAATTCAAAATTGTAGAATTTGTTGTAACCTTGCATTTCAAGTTATGTTTGAAATTCAGAAATCGGGGATTTCCTTGTAAATCATACATTTTAAATTTGTAAATTTTATTGTTATTTAATGTATTGGAAATGAAATTATGGATTAGATTTTGGGTTTAATGGATTATGAAGCAATTTGGAGATTTAAATGTCATTTTAGTTGGACAAACTCCTTGATCGTATATGGCATCATTATGCATATTATAGATTATAGTGTTATAAGGTATATTCAAATTCGATAGTATTGAATTATCATAATCTTACTTGTATTATGATAATTTAAATAAATTAATTATAATGTTATATTGTGAAATGTTATTTTAAATTTATATTTTGTACTTAAAAAATTTCTTGAAAATTATCAAAAAAATAAAAAGGCCTAAATCAAAAATTTGATTCCTACAAGTTGTTTAGCCACTTAATATGAATGCAATTATGTAATTTAATTTTAAAAATAAATTCTCTACATACTCGCTGTTTTGAAATTCAAGAAATTAAATTTACACAAGAAATTATTAAAAAAAAGAAGAATATAATAAGGGTGTTATTATTATTAAGTATTCGGTGTTTCAAGTATATTAGATAAATTAAATTTTATCAAGATTAAATTGTATTTAGTAAAGTCTAAGTCATTATAGGGAACTTAAACTTATTTTTAGATAGATTTTGTTTTAGAATTAAATTCAACTTTTATTTACATTTAAATTAGAATCAGTAACTCTTAATTCATTCTAGACGTTTCAACGTTAAGATTGGGTTAAACCTATTAAAGAACTTATTTTAGCTTATTATTTTTTTAAAACATTTGAACACATTGGCTTAAACAAATTAGATTAAAATATTGTAATGTTTAGATTACGATGTGTTGCATTAGATTTATTTCTCAATACTTTGTAACTATGTAAATGGGATAATTATATATTTGGAGTTAATTAATTAGAATATCGAACTTTTAGGATAACTCTAACTATTCAACTAGGGAACGTTATAGTCATCTTAGGGTTTTATTTCTTCTTCCTATAGTCAAACCTCAAGTCAATTTGACCTTAATGGTCATGTTGACCATTTTGTGCATAGTTGACTTTTTGGTCAACCCTTAGTCAAACCTAGGGCATTAGCCTTGGTTTGCATGCACAAATAGTATATGTTATGTTTTAAACCTTAGCAGATCATCGTTGGTCATATTTGGGCATAGTTGACTTTTGGTCAACCATTGGTCAAATCTAGGTCAAACACCTTGATTTGCGTGCCCAAGTATTTTTTTCATTAAGTTTTGAACCTTTTTAACTTTGTGGCACGTCGTTCAATACATGGTTGACTTTTTGGTCAACTCTAGTTGACTTTAGTCAACTATCTCAATTTGCATGCTAGTCGAAGCATGCAGTTTAGGAAACCCTATAGGATAGCTTGGAAGCTATTCGGTGAAGTTTGACTTTTGGTCAAACTTGGTCAACCTTCTCTAGTTTGACCCTTGTGATCAAGTCTCTAATTAATTGGACCTTAACAGACTTGTTGGTTGTCATATTACATAGTTGACTTTTTAGTCAAATCTTTGTCAAATGCCTCGATTTGCATGCCCAAGTATTCTTAGATGCATTTTATTTCCTTTTAGCTTGGTTGTGCATATTTCGGTGATGGTTGACTTTTGGTCAACTTTGGTTGACTTTTCGTCAACTATCTTGATTTACGTGTCAGTCAAAGCAAATAGTCTAGGGAACCTTTTAGCTTTGTTTGGAGCTGTTTGATGAAGTTTGACTTTTGGTCAAACTTGGTCAACCTTCTATGGTTTGACCTTTGGGGTTTTGTCAGACCCATCGATATTATCAGTTGTTTATTTTTTTCTCTTTGCACTTTTTAGCGTGCACATAAGGTCTTGTGCTAGTTAGTGAATTCTACTTAGTTGCGTTGGAGTGATTGTTTGTAGTTGTTTAGTTGGTTTTAGAAAAATTTCATAGTTGTGTTTTGCTCAACTTTTGGGCATGACAGAGTAGGTATCTGGGAAATCCTAGCATAAATATAAAGGGGACCATCAGGAGCTTTAATGGTCTCAGAATCATCAAAGGTAATCAAAAGTTCTCGAGGTCTTTTATTTTTAGGTTGTTGTCGAGGTTTAGGTTGAGTCTTCAATTTAGGCTTAGGTTGTGGTTGAGATGGAACTTGAGATTGAAGCTAAGGTTGAGGCTGAGGTGGAGATACAGATCGAACAACATGCTCCACTTGATTAACAATGTGATTAAAATCATCCATTTTTTAATCATACACAATATCCATAGAAGATGGCTGAGCAATGGTATTTGTATCATGTGTGGGTAAAGGATTCGTATAGATTTGAAGATTTTGATTTGGAGGAGAGATAAATTTTTTCCCACTACCATCAAGATTATCAACATATAAGGCATTGGAATAAATTAATTCTTGAACCTTATGTTTTAAAGAATAACATTTCTCAGTATCATGACCATTCTGAGGATCAAAAGATTTAGATGCAATCGTAGTAGGTAAAAGAGGTCGAATAGGAGGTAAAGTAATCATATTAGAAGTTAACAACCTATTCATAATAGAATGTAAAGATTCAGAAAGAGGAGTAAACATACAATTTAATCAAAAAGTAGTGGATGCAGAAGTGGACTTGATCAACAACTGCATTCGCTTGTTTGTTTATGTTGACATAGTTGTTAAATTTTTGAAATTTGTTTGGATTAGGAGCAACATCACTTTTATCAACTGGAACAGTAGCCATTGGAGTGTTGCTCTCAAATTGACTCACTTGTAATTGATAATGATGAAGCATTGCACAAAGTTGTTGAAAAGAGGTAAATTCAGTAAGCAGAATCTTATCTCTAATATCCTTTTGTAAATTTAAAATAAACATACGTTGAATATCAATATCAGGAACATCATAGGAAATCTAAGCATGTAAATGCTTAAATCTACCAATAAATTCAGTCAATTTTTCCTTAGCACTTTGTTTACAATGCATCAAATCAATCAAAGACACTTGCG